>JASDDO010000019.1:424537668-424591307 GCA_030015575.1 Agapanthus africanus | reverse complement strand
ATTTCCAAGTGTTGGATTTTTCCGTAGTTTAACGATGTTCTAAGTAGTGCAAGTAACGCGATGGTCCCTCTAGAAGACAACAAACCTTAACTCGATTATGTGACCGTCTTGAACTGCCCTTTGAACCTTCGGGTTTGGGGCAGTACGGCGTGCCACATGTGAGGCGTTGGCTTGACCCTTCTACGGCTGGACCGTTGGTACTGAGGCATGAACGGAATGTTGTTAGACTTGTTTCATGTGTTGATCTGTATCGGGAAAACTTGGGTGTTCGATTGTTCGATCGGAAAGTTTAACATTTTCTGTTTATCTGGAATGGGATACAATAATTGGAATTCACAAGAAGTTATGAGATAACTGAATGAATGTTATAAACATAGCAGTTTAGTCTCACTTAATCGGTTGCCACAGAATTTTGATGTGATCAAAAGTCCGTCGCAATCACGTAGCGTACGCGGATACTCGCCGGGTAAACTTAATAGACAGCCTCACTCCATAGCCCCGACCAAGTGACTGTAGGAGAACCCTGTCGCCGAAAGCATCCGTTCGGGTGCTCGCGGCAGCAGTGTTCCGCCTTGGTGCACTTCGTCGACGGTATCGGGGGTGCGGCCGCCTACTGAAGTTTGCGACGAGTATTCGATCAGTATTTCGGGAATCTTGTTGAATTGCCCGACTTGATATTGAAAAGAGTTTTCGATATAGAGACTAAAATGCGGGGTTTATAATTGTTAGGCATACGATGTCTAAGTAATTCATTTGGTCAGGCATGCGATGTCTGAGATGGTTGCGGATTCTAACTGTTGTAGTTTTACACTTTCTTTTCTGTGACCGTAAGTGTAATATGTGATATCGCCGGTTTCGTTGCTATATGTCAACGACAATTGGGATGCGCATATTTACTTACGTTGATGACATGTGATGTTATGTGTTGCTGGATATGTTATATTGGATCGTCGTGTTTGAATAGCCGGGGTTTTTTTATGTGAGATGAGTGTTTTTCATTTTCATTCATGTAAAAACTTGTATGTAATATTCTTTTATTGGGGCGCTTCCAGGTTGCGGAAGTTGTCACCGTTTGTATATTATTTACTTTTCCGCACTAGGATAGACCCAAGGAGGAGGGCACAAGTAACCGGGTTCTGGAGTCCAGTGGGAGACCAACTCGAGGAGTCGAGTCCGGGTCTCCTAACTCTAGAATTGGTAGGGTTGCTTGCCGCTCTCGTAGGGGTCTAGGGGTGTGGGTTTGGCTATTCATCACGACCGTGGAATCCGTGTTTTATACTGGCTCGTATTGAAAACACGGACGTCCTAGTATATCCAATATTTCATATGTTTCTTCTGCTGTGATGTTCTGTGATAGATACAGCATATAGTATATATGATATATTATATAGACGTTACTTATGTTTTACACCCGCGCTAGCCCTGCCCTGCTCTGCCGTTAGTTACCTAACCTAACGGTGCACGAGGGGACATCGAGGCGAATGCGGATGGCATAAGTGTACGTCGTATTTATCTGTGATGTTTAGGTAACTTAAATGATGGGACTTCATTAATGTGATTAATGAAATAAAAGAAACCTAAGATGTTGTAGAATCGAATTTCAAAATAAAACAGGTAGCTACAGTTCTTGCTTTGCACAGCGGTATATATGATATATCCTGCACCTTATTCGATGAGGAAAGGACCGAGATCCCTTCACCGGGAGTGACTCCTTTAGCAATAACTGGCAGATGCTACACACTCGGTTTGTCTTTTGATTGCTTTTAAGAGTTTTTGCTTTGCACAGAGATATATATGATATATCCCGCACCTCATTCGACGAGGAAAGGACCGACGATCCCTTCACCGGGAGTGACTCCTTTAGCAAAACTAGAAAAGCCTCAAAAGCACTCCATTTTAAAATCATTTGATTCTACAACGATATCAAGTTCATTACGCAATAGGTTTTCAGAAAAACCTGTCGTAGCCCTCCGTCATTTCAGATAAGTACTGGTTAGTATTCGTGCTACGTTTGTTGACTATGTTAAGGCGTAGTGTGCGGTAGCTAATTAGTGCTTATCTGCATAAGCATATGATGTGATTGGATTAGGGTAGTCGTGCGACTTTGTTGACTATGTTAAGGGTCGTGCGGGTGGGTTTAATTCAATCGGGAAATGACGGGTTGAACTTGACTAGCACTTATGATTTGTTGACTATGTTAAGGTCATATAGCTGCTAGGGGCAAAATATTATCGGGAATTTCAAGTGTTGAAATTTGCAATGAGATTGCATACCTTCTATGAGATAGTTGGATCCCGATACCCGCTGCGAGTAAGTGTTACTCCTGGGAGAGTTTTATACATTACAATTAGCCGATCAAGTAGGTGTCTAGGAAGGTGTCAACGGGGTTACGCCTCTGGGAAAACGAGGTTTACATTAATTAGGTTCGTGCGAAAGCACGGGGGACCTCCCTCAAAGTACCGACACTGGCCTGGCTGAAAGATTGGCGAACTTGTAGTGTGTAATTAATCCCGGCTAGTCTTTCCTTTTAGGGTTTGAAGGAAGATTTGATAAAAAGCAGTGGGAGCCATCCTGATTAGATAAAATAATAACCAATCTATTCTTGCAAGAGCGCACGCTGAGTGTTTTCTTCTCTCTCTCTCCAGGTAGCGACCATATCACGCCTTAATCAAGATAATAATACGGATTATTGACCGAACCTGCTTGTTATATTGAGCTGGGGAACGTTGGTCCCGCTCCAACTTATAAATGTTATAAGACAGAGCAGGAAATTGGGGAATACCAGGTTTCCCGTGCCGCCCAAACGAAGAGAGTGCATGCTGATGCATCATCTTCGGGTTTGTTCATTATACAGAACTGTTTCTCAGTATCCTTTACGTCCTGGGTATATGATACCGGATCAGGATCCCAGATATGTAATCTGTTACATAAGGCTACAGATAGGTAGAGAACTGAGAACGGGTGATAAGTTTCATGAGGCAGAAAACGGGGCAAGAGTTGCAGCCAAGTCTGTTGGTCACTGTCACCCTGTATTCCAAATACATTGATTCTGAACGAATGTTATTAGATACCGAACCTGATATACAAAATCATATCAGTCTCTTTATTAGTAAAGAAATGATAAAATTTTGTATTGTTGGATAATGTTTTGAACATTTCCTATATCAAAAGTTGATCGGTTCAGGCACGTTATCTAAAAGCATTGATGTTCTAAATCAAACTACAGTTTTTAGTATACGGAACACACACAAGAGGAAGAGTTCAGAAATGAACGAATCCTTCTTGAGGTATTGTAGACTAGGTCATATCAATGCGACCCGACTAGCTGAAGTTACATGTAGATGCATATTTAAATCAGTTTAAATCTACATCTTGTGAAACTTGCCAGTCATGTCACAAAGATATAATGACACCAGCTCTGTTTATTGGAAACAGAGGAAGAGTTAGTAAACTCTTGGGACTGATACATAATGATGTATGTAAGGTCTCCTGTCTACACATGTCAGGACTGGTTCTTTATACTTCATTATATTCTCTGATAATCTCTCAAGATTCAGTCATATGTTCCTGTTGAAACATAAGTCCGAACCTTTTGAGGTATTCACAGAATATAAGTTAGAAGTAGAGAACCAATAACCGGGTATAAGTATTATGTCCTTTGATGAGATCAAGGAGGAGAATACTTGTGCATGGAATTCCTGGATTATTCTAAAGGAGAATGAGATTCTCTCTCAGCATTACTCCTCCAAATAACCATAGCACATTGGTGTATCGGGGCGGAGCAATCGCACCCTATTTGATATGGTGTGCTCTATGATGAGTAATACTGAGTTACCCGTTTCCTTTTTGGGAGTTATGCGCTTGAGAAGCTGCATACCTATTGAATAGGTTCGCATCAAATCAGTTGCCTACCATTTCATATGTGATATGGTATGGGAAGAACCCATGTCTTAAGCTAGTTAAGATTTGGGATTGTCCGGCCTATGTCTAAAAGCAAAATCCGGACAAGCTCGAGGCAAGGTCTGTTGTGTAGAACTGGAAATGTTCCAGCTATACAAACTGCAGAAGATGATTTGATAGAACCAAAGGATTCAGTAGAAACCAACGAACCTCAGCCTCTCCGCCGATCTAGTAGGGTTCCTCACCCACCTGAGAGATACTTCGGTTTCTCTATGACAGTGGGAGCGAGGATTGCATCATGAGATGATGACCCAACTAGTTTCGAGCTGGCCATCAGGAGTAAGACTCTATAAGAATGGCTGGATGCTTAGTGATCTGAGATGGAATCCTTATACACCGACAAAGTATGGACTTTAGTTGCTATATCTGAAGGGTTAAATCCACATCAGGAGCAAGTATATCTTGAGAAGATTACTTGGTGTACATGGAAAGGTTGAGACTTTCAAAGCTAGACTTGTTAAAGGTTTTCGTCATCGACCAGGTGTGGATAATGATGAAACCTTTTCAAGTAGCTATGCTTAATTCCATCCAGATCCTACTTGTCACGGCTACATACCATGACTGCGATATCTGGTGGTTGGGTGTCTTGACTGCTTTTCTAGATGATATTTTAGAAGAGTGCGTCTATAAGTACATAGCCAGAGGGCCTCGTAGACAGTGGGAGCAGCGGAAACGTGTGCAAGATGCTTTATAGGATAAAGCAGGCATCGCGGAGTTGGAACATCTGTTTTGATGGATTAGTCAAAGAGTTTGACATCATCAAAATGGTAGATGAACCTTGTATAAACAAAAAGGTAGTAGGGAGTATGGTGGTGATCCTCGTAAAGTACGTGGATGACATACTCTTTATAGGGAAGGAGTTTCCTATGCTACGCTCGATCAATCTCCGCTTATCACAATGACTCTCCACATAGGATCAAAATGATACCTCCTAAATCCTGAGTTTTGGATCTATGAGATAGATTTAATTGGATATTAGGATTCTCACTTATCGAAGTGAGATGGTATCACATGATCCTGGGGAGAATCACTGGAAGGGTTCCAGAGTGATAAACACGACTGAATGTCAGTCGCAGGAATTGTCTTTACCCTCAGTAAAGGGACGGTATGTTGGAAGAGTTCCAAGCTAGATACCGTGACATACTAGACGATAAAGGCTGGATACATCGCTACTTAAGATGCTACCTAAGAGGCTGTTTGGGTGTATATTGGTTCATGAGATGAACTATGTTCCTCCCATTGTGTGACAATGGAGTTGTGGCTTATGCCAAGGAACGCCGGTCCCATCAGTGATCCAGACATATTCTAAGGCAGTATCACTTGATCATGGAGATAGTTGATCTCCAGGGTGATCGAGGTTAGGAGAGAAGACTCAGAGGACAACACAGCGGATCCACTCACAAAGGCCTGTTCCCAGAGAGAGACTTTTACGGGATGGTTGAGTATGAGATACTACAACTACTGCTACAGATGGCCCTAGTGCAAGTGGGAGATTGTTAGTTATATGTATGCCCTAGAGGCCATTACTGTACATAGGATGTATATTGTAGTGGATGCTGGGACATATATAGGGAGGACTTTCTTGCTCGACATGATAGTATGCTATCTGGTTGAACTTTACCTTAACGTGTATACTGATTGTCTCTCTGTTACATGTTGGTAAAGCCCTTAGGATGTGTGCTTGACTACCTGGACTATGATGCGGATCATACTAGTGGGGACATGGTAGTCCATAAGTACATCCTTCAAAGTCCCTAGTCGTGGGTGTATCGAGACGGGGCATCGATATACCAGAGTAGACTAGCGTATACCTTCTCGACCCATACAGATGGGCGATGGATGATCCCATATCCATTGGTGTTTGACATCAGAGATGATATACGGGTGCTCAGTAGAGA
The DNA here is from genome assembly GCA_030015575.1 of Agapanthus africanus. Classification (NCBI taxonomy): domain Eukaryota; kingdom Viridiplantae; phylum Streptophyta; class Magnoliopsida; order Asparagales; family Amaryllidaceae; genus Agapanthus; species Agapanthus africanus. The sequence goes on along the minus strand of JASDDO010000019.1, from coordinate 424,585,449 downwards.
CTGGGTACACTGGACGGACTCGCCGAGAACTCCCAGATGGTATTATACCTCACGTCAGATGGCAGTTCTCTGGTGACACTGGTACAGAGTAGTCTGTTGACCCGAGATCGTCATAGAGTCTTGTGTGGTTCCCACTGTGCTTTGATTTCCATCTTACCACGTCCAAGAGGGCATGCAAAACGGTGGTTTTTGGGTACAGTCCCGAGTCACATGGAGGCAATGAGCGATAGGAGGGGATTCGTCTCTCCCGGTATAGGGAGTTGATGTTGCGCTGTGTTCGATTGGCTATAACAGGAAATCCCTGGCCAGGGTTGCTGAGATTTACTGGTAAGTGTTACCAGTAGTTTCTCGAATCTTTATAGACCTCATATCGACACGACTTATCGAGCTATTGGGGTCTGACGTTAACCACCCCTAGGCGAGATATGCGACATATCAGACGATCAGACCGGACTGTACGGTAGTGTTACTGGTTGGATTCACTGGAGTGTGAGCGGGCTTGCTCGTCGATCTTCAGATCGCTCAATACCCGGGTGGCCGTTACGTTTAGCAGACCGCTTGCGGCTTGTGGATGTTTGATATGATCATCATCCGCTGCCGGCGTATTGACGAGTCTTTAGAGTCCTACACAGAGGTTTCCTGGCTCAAGCGAAACGAAATAGGAGCGCATATGAGATATGTGCGGGGACCGAGAATAATACGAGTATGTGATACTGTATTCGATTCTCGCGATGTGACATTGATCGGTTATATGTGATATAGCCGGGTTATCGGATCAAGTGTTGATTCGATAAGTTGTTACTAATGATACCAGTCGGTTATGTGCGACATGACCGGATCATTGAATCAAGTGTTGATTTAATGATTTAATGCATAATTATATATTTGATATATTACTTTGCATTAACTAGTATCGGTTCACTTTAAACGGATTTTCTCGCTCGGACGTGCACATTGTATATTTGATATAGTTTTGTGCACATGATTGTATCATGTTTGATGATACATGTTAACTTGGATTTGTGTGAAGATTAAACCATGGTTGTGAGAGTGGTTAGGGTTTTGTTTCTTCTCCCATTATTTATTTATTCATTTATTTGTTTATTCTTTTGGAAAATAAATGGAAAGGAGATAAGAATGGTGGCTTATTTTGGAGTTTAGTTGAAGCTTCATGAAACTTTAATCAAGTCAACCATTCTTATCTCATCCTTAACCCTAACCATTCCTACTAACCATGATTCATTCTCTACACTTGACTAGAGTTAATATTATGATAAGTATTGTTATTCTTTTCTTTTTAAAAAAAAACTTATCATAATTAGCTTCTTCTTCTTCTTCATTTCTTCACATCAAGAAAGCTTGCTCCATTAATGGCAAGTGATGAAAAAGAGTGAGAAATCCAAAACTAAAGTCTACCCACTTCCTATTTCTTCATCCTCTACCTCTTGCCAAGTAGTAGAGTGTGTTTCCTTCACAAGTTTTCAAGACTTGATGAAGGTGGAGCTCGATCTAGCGATGCCTCGACGTAGATCATCTTCGGCATGGACATCGACGACCTAGCTCGCTTATTCTTCGACGAAGCCGACGCTAGAGCCCTGGAGTTCACTTGGACAGCGAAGGGACGTTGCGGAGCTGTGGAGGTGGAGCACCGGATCTACAAAGGTTGTATTTCCGATTCCTTGTAGTTAAGTTGTTAACTAGATTACTTTTTCGCCTAGTTTTCTAGCAAACGATCCGTAGTCGGGTCTCTCGGCACCTAGAATTTTTGAAAATGGCATGTTCGATGCCTTGTGAGACCTCACTAGAGTGCCTAGGAACCCTACAGTGGTATCAGAGCCTAGCTAGAGCCTTAGGCGAAGTCTAGACGGATTTTGAAATCCGAACGAACCCGAAACCCATATTCAAAATGCTCTCTGTCCAGATTTTAAAATTGTGGATTTTTCAAGATTAAAAATATCCAGAAAATCAAGCAGGGTTTGTTATGAATTACTGTGAAATACGAGGGTCTGAATCGAATTTTCCACCGCGGAACCGCGGCACGTGCTATGCATGGTGCGGCGGTTCCGCGGCCGTACTGTTCCATTGTTTAGTGATTTCTGCACAGTAATTCCTAATTCTGAGTGCTGTATTTTCTGGGATATTTTAACTTTTACTACACAGTTGAGCATTCTGGAGTATTGGGAATCAAAGATTCGATCGGGGTTTCAAATTTTGTCTGTGTGGCTTTCCGGATAAATTTTAGAATATGTTAAAAAGTTCGACCGGATATAAATACCCAATTTTTCCCCTGTCGGGAAATTTCCAAGTGTTGGATTTTTCCGTAGTTTAACGATGTTCTAAGTAGTGCAAGTAACGCGATGGTCCCTCTAGAAGACAACAAACCTTAACTCGATTATGTGACCGTCTTGAACTGCCCTTTGAACCTTCGGGTTTTGGGGCAGTACGGCGTGCCACATGTGAGGCGTTGGCTTGACCCTTCTACGGCTGGACCGTTGGTACTGAGGCACGAACGAAATGTTGTTAGACTTGTTTCATGTGTTGATCTGTATCGGGAAAACTTGGGTGTTCGATTGTTCGATCGGAAAGTTTAACATTTTCTGTTTATCTGGAATGGGATACAATAATTGGAATTCACAAGAAGTTATGAGATAACTGAATGAATGTTATAAACATAGCAGTTTAGTCTCACTTAATCGGTTGCCACAGAATTTTGATGTGATCAAAAGTCCGTCGCAATCACGTAGCGTACGCGGATACTCGCCGGGTAAACTTAATAGACAGCCTCACTCCATAGCCCCGACCAAGTGACTGTAGGAGAACCCCGTCGCCGAAAGCATCCGTTCGGGTGCTCGCGGCAGCAGTGTTCCGCCTTGGTGCACTTCGTCGACGGTATCGGGGGTGCGGCCGCCTACTGAAGTTTGCGACGAGTATTCGATCAGTATTTCGGGAATCTTGTTGAATTGCCCGACTTGATATTGAAAAGAGTTTTCGATATAGAGACTAAAATGCGGGGTTTATAATTGTTAGGCATACGATGTCTAAGTAATTCATTTGGTCAGGCATGCGATGTCTGAGATGGTTGCGGATTCTAACTGTTGTAGTTTTACACTTTCTTTTCTGTGACCGTAAGTGTAATATGTGATATCGCCGGTTTCGTTGCTATATGTCAACGACAATTGGGATGCGCATATTTACTTACGTTGATGACATGTGATGTTATGTGTTGCTGGATATGTTATATTGGATCGTCGTGTTTGAATAGCTGGGGGTTTTTTATGTGAGATGAGTGTTTTTCATTTTCATTCATGTAAAAACTTGTATGTAATATTCTTTTATTGGGGCGCTTCCAGGTTGCGGAAGTTGTCACCGTTTGTATATTATTTACTTTTCCGCACTAGGATAGACCCAAGGAGGAGGGCACAAGTAACCGGGTTCTGGAGTCCAGTGGGAGACCAACTCGAGGAGTCGAGTCCGGGTCTCCTAACTCTAGAATTGGTAGGGTTGCTTGCCGCTCTCGTAGGGGTCTAGGGGTGTGGGTTTGGCTATTCATCACGACCGTGGAATCCGTGTTTTATACTGGCTCGTATTGAAAACACGGACGTCCTAGTATATCCAATATTTCATATGTTTCTTCTGCTGTGATGTTCTGTGATAGATACAGCATATAGTATATATGATATATTATATAGACGTTACTTATGTTTTACACCCGCGCTAGCCCTGCCCTGCTCTTCCGTTAGTTACCTAACCTAACGGTGCACGAGGGGACATCGAGGCGAATGCGGATGGCATAAGTGTACGTCGTATTTATCTGTGATGTTTAGGTAACTTAAATGATGGGACTTCATTAATGTGATTAATGAAATAAAAGAAACCTAAGATGTTGTAGAATCGAATTTCAAAATAAAACAGGTAGCTACAGTTCTTGCTTTGCACAGCGGTATATATGATATATCCTGCACCTTATTCGATGAGGAAAGGACCGAGATCCCTTCACCGGGAGTGACTCCTTTAGCAATAACTGGCAGATGCTACACACTCGGTTTGTCTTTTGATTGCTTTTAAGAGTTTTTGCTTTGCACAGAGATATATATGATATATCCCGCACCTCATTCGACGAGGAAAGGACCGACGATCCCTTCACCGGGAGTGACTCCTTTAGCAAAACTAGAAAAGCCTCAAAAGCACTCCATTTTAAAATCAATTGATTCTACAACGATATCAAGTTCATTACGCAATAGGTTTTCAGAAAAACCTGTCGTAGCCCTCCGTCATTTCAGATAAGTACTGGTTAGTATTCGTGCTACGTTTGTTGACTATGTTAAGGCGTAGTGTGCGGTAGCTAATTAGTGCTTATCTGCATAAGCATATGATGTGATTGGATTAGGGTAGTCGTGCGACTTTGTTGACTATGTTAAGGGTCGTGCGGGTGGGTTTAATTCAATCGGGAAATGACGGGTTGAACTTGACTAGCACTTATGATTTGTTGACTATGTTAAGGTCATATAGCTGCTAGGGGCAAAATATTATCGGGAATTTCAAGTGTTGAAATTTGCAATGAGATTGCATACCTTCTATGAGATAGTTGGATCCCGATACCCGCTGCGAGTAAGTGTTACTCCTGGGAGAGTTTTATACATTACAATTAGCCGATCAAATAGGTGTCTAGGAAGGTGTCAACGGGGTTACGCCTCTGGGAAAACGAGGTTTACATTAATTAGGTTCGTGCGAAAGCACGGGGGACCTCCCTCAAAGTACCGACACTGGCCTGGCTGAAAGATTGGCGAACTTGTAGTGTGTAATTAATCCCGGCTAGTCTTTCCTTTTAGGGTTTGAAGGAAGATTTGATAAAAAGCAGTGGGAGCCATCCTGATTAGATAAAATAATAACCAATCTATTCTTGCAAGAGCGCACGCTGAGTGTTTTCTTCTCTCTCTCTCCAGGTAGCGACCATATCACGCCTTAATCAAGATAATAATACGGATTATTGACCGAACCTGCTTGTTATATTGAGCTGGGGAACGTTGGTCCCGCTCCAACTTATAAATGTTATAAGACAGAGCAGGAAATTGGGGAATACCAGGTTTCCCGTGCCGCCCAAACGAAGAGAGTGCATGCTGATGCATCATTTTCGGGTTTGTTCATTATACAGAACTGTTTCTCAGTATCCTTTACGTCCTGGGTATATGATACCGGATCAGGATCCCAGATATGTAATCTGTTACATAGGGCTACAGATAGGTAGAGAACTGAGAACGGGTGATAAGTTTCATGAGGCAGAAAACGGGGCAAGAGTTGCAGCCAAGTCTGTTGGTCACTGTCACCCTGTATTCCAAATACATTGATTCTGAACGAATGTTATTAGATACCGAACCTGATATACAAAATCATATCAGTCTCTTTATTAGTAAAGAAATGATAAAATTTTGTATTATTGGATAATGTTTTGAACATTTCCTATATCAAAAGTTGATCGGTTCAGGCACGTTATCTAAAAGCATTGATGTTCTAAATCAAACTACAGTTTTTAGTATACGGAACACACACAAGAGGAAGAGTTCAGAAATGAACGAATCCTTCTTGAGGTATTGTAGACTAGGTCATATCAATGCGACCCGACTAGCTGAAGTTACATGTAGATGCATATTTAAATCAGTTTAAATCTACATCTTGTGAAACTTGCCAGTCATGTCACAAAGATATAATGACACCAGCTCTGTTTATTGGAAACAGAGGAAGAGTTAGTAAACTCTTGGGACTGATACATAATGATGTATGTAAGGTCTCCTGTCTACACATGTCAGGACTGGTTCTTTATACTTCATTATATTCTCTGATAATCTCTCAAGATTCAGTCATATGTTCCTGTTGAAACATAAGTCCGAACCTTTTGAGGTATTCACAGAATATAAGTTAGAAGTAGAGAACCAATAACCGGGTATAAGTATTATGTCCTTTGATGAGATCAAGGAGGAGAATACTTGTGCATGGAATTCCTGGATTATTCTAAAGGAGAATGAGATTCTCTCTCAGCATTACTCCTCCAAATAACCATAGCACATTGGTGTATCGGGGCGGAGCAATCGCACCCTATTTGATATGGTGTGCTCTATGATGAGTAATACTGAGTTACCCGTTTCCTTTTTGGGAGTTATGCGCTTGAGAAGCTGCATACCTATTGAATAGGTTCGCATCAAATCAGTTGCCTACCATTTCATATGTGATATGGTATGGGAAGAACCCATGTCTTAAGCTAGTTAAGATTTGGGATTGTCCGGCCTATGTCTAAAAGCAAAATCCGGACAAGCTCGAGGCAAGGTCTGTTGTGTAGAACTGGAAATGTTCCAGCTATACAAACTGCAGAAGATGATTTGATAGAACCAAAGGATTCAGTAGAAACCAACGAACCTCAGCCTCTCCGCCGATCTAGTAGGGTTCCTCACCCACCTGAGAGATACTTCGGTTTCTCTATGACAGTGGGAGCGAGGATTGCATCATGAGATGATGACCCAACTAGTTTCGAGCTGGCCATCAGGAGTAAGACTCTATAAGAATGGCTGGATGCTTAGTGATCTGAGATGGAATCCTTATACACCGACAAAGTATGGACTTTAGTTGCTATATCTGAAGGGTTAAATCCCCATCAGGAGCAAGTATATCTTGAGAAGATTACTTGGTGTACATGGAAAGGTTGAGACTTTCAAAGCTAGACTTGTTAAAGGTTTTCGTCATCGACCAGGTGTGGATAATGATGAAACCTTTTCAAGTAGCTATGCTTAAGTCCATCCAGATCCTACTTGTCACGGCTACATACCATGACTGCGATATCTGGTGGTTGGGTGTCTTGACTGCTTTTCTAGATGATATTTTAGAAGAGTGCGTCTATAAGTACATAGCCAGAGGGCCTCGTAGACAGTGGGAGCAGCGGAAACGTGTGCAAGATGCTTTATAGGATAAAGCAGGCATCGCGGAGTTGGAACATCTGTTTTGATGGATTAGTCAAAGAGTTTGACATCATCAAAATGGTAGATGAACCTTGTATAAACAAAAAGGTAGTAGGGAGTATGGTGGTGATCCTCGTAAAGTACGTGGATGACATACTCTTTATAGGGAAGGAGTTTCCTATGCTACGCTCGATCAATCTCCGCTTATCACAATGACTCTCCACATAGGATCAAAATGATACCTCCTAAATCCTGAGTTTTGGATCTATGAGATAGATTTAATTGGATATTAGGATTCTCACTTATCGAAGTGAGATGGTATCACATGATCCTGGGGAGAATCACTGGAAGGGTTCCAGAGTGATAAACACGACTGAATGTCAGTCGCAGGCATTGTCTTTACCCTCAGTAAAGGGACGGTATGTTGGAAGAGTTTCAAGCTAGATACCGTGACATACTAGACGATAAAGGCTGGATACATCGCTACTTAAGATGCTACCTAAGAGGCTGTTTGGGTGTATATTGGTTCATGAGATGAACTATGTTCCTCCCATTGTGTGACAATGGAGTTGTGGCTTATGCCAAGGAACGCCGGTCCCATCAGTGATCCAGACATATTCTAAGGCAGTATCACTTGATCATGGAGATAGTTGATCTCCAGGGTGATCGAGGTTAGGAGAGAAGACTCAGAGGACAACACAGCGGATCCACTCACAAAGGCCTGTTCCCAGAGAGAGACTTTTACGGGATGGTTGAGTATGAGATACTACAACTACTGCTACAGATGGCCCTAGTGCAAATGGGAGATTGTTAGTTATATGTATGCCCTAGAGGCCATTACTGTACATAGGATGTATATTGTAGTGGATGCTGGGACATATATAGGGAGGACTTTCTTGCTCGACATGATAGTATGCTATCTGGTTGAACTTTACCTTAACGTGTATACTGATTGTCTCTCTGTTACATGTTGGTAAAGCCCTTAGGATGTGTGCTTGACTACCTGGACTATGATGCGGATCATACTAGTGGGGATATGGTAGTCCATAAGTACATCCTTCAAAGTCCCTAGTCGTGGGTGTATCGAGACGGGGCATCGATATACCAGAGTAGACTAGCGTATACCTTCTCGACCCATACAGATGGGCGATGGATGATCCCATATCCATTGGTGTTTGACATCAGAGATGATATACGGGTACTCAGTAGAGACTGGGTACACTGGACGGACTCGCCGAGAACTCCCAGATGGTATTATACCTCACGTCAGATGGCAGTTCTCTGGTGACACTGGTACAGAGTAGTCTGTTGACCCGAGATCGTCATAGAGTCTTGTGTGGTTCCCACTGTGCTTTGATTTCCATCTTACCACGTCCAAGAGGGCATGCAAAACGGTGGTTTTTGGGTACAGTCCCGAGTCACATGGAGGCAATGAGCGATAGGAGGGGATTCGTCTCTCCCGGTATAGGGAGTTGATGTTGCGCTGTGTTCGATTAGCTATAACAGGAAATCCCTGGCCAGGGTTGCTGAGATTTACTGGTAAGTGTTACCAGTAGTTTCTCGAATCGTTATAGACCTCATATCGACACGACTTATCGAGCTATTGGGGTCTGACGTTAACCACCCCTAGGCGAGATATGCGACATATCAGACGATCAGACCGGACTGTACGGTAGTGTTACTGGTTGGATTCACTGGAGTGTGAGCGGGCTTGCTCGTCGATCTTCAGATCGCTCAATACCCGGGTGGCCGTTACGTTTAGCAGACCGCTTGCGGCTTGTGGATGTTTGATATGATCATCATCCGCTGCCGGCGTATTGACGAGTCTTTAGAGTCCTACACAGAGGTTTCCTGGCTCAAGCGAAACGAAATAGGAGCGCATATGAGATATGTGCGGGACCGAGAATAATACGAGTATGTGATACTGTATTCGATTCTCGCGATGTGACATTGATCGGTTATATGTGATATAGCCGGGTTATCGGATCAAGTGTTGATTCGATAAGTTGTTACTAATGATACCAGTCGGTTATGTGCGACATGACCGGATCATTGAATCAAGTGTTGATTTAATGATTTAATGCATAATTATATATTTAACATATTACTTTGCATTAACTAGTATCGGTTCACTTTAAACGGATTTTCTCGCTCGGACGTGCACATTGTATATTTGATATAGTTTTGTGCACATGATTGTATCATGTTTGATGATACATGTTAACTTGGATTTGTGTGAAGATTAAACCATGGTTGTGAGAGTGGTTAGGGTTTTGTTTCTTCTCCCATTATTTATTTATTCATTTATTTGTTTATTCTTTTGGAAAATAAATGGAAAGGAGATAAGAATGGTGGCTTATTTTGGAGTTTAGTTGAAGCTTCATGAAACTTTAATCAAGTCAACCATTCTTATCTCATCCTTAACCCTAACCATTCCTACTAACCATGATTCATTCTCTACACTTGACTAGAGTTAATATTATGATAAGTATTGTTATTCTTTTCTTTTTTAAAAAAAACTTATCATAATTAGCTTCTTCTTCTTCTTCATTTCTTCACATCAAGAAAGCTTGCTCCATTAATGGCAAGTGATGAAAAAGAGTGAGAAATCCAAAACTAAAGTCTACCCACTTCCTATTTCTTCATCCTCTACCTCTTGCCAAGTAGTAGAGTGTGTTTCCTTCACAAGTTTTCAAGACTTGATGAAGGTGGAGCTCGATCTAGCGATGCCTCGACGTAGATCATCTTCGGCATGGACATCGACGACCTAGCTCGCTTATTCTTCGACGAAGCCGACGCTAGAGCCCGGGAGTTCACTTGGACAGCGAAGGGACTTCGTTGCGGAGCTGTGGAGGTGGAGCACCGGATCTACAAAGGTTGTATTTCCGATTCCTTGTAGTTAAGTTGTTAACTAGATTACTTTTTCGCCTAGTTTTCTAGCAAACGATCCGTAGTCGGGTCTCTCGGCACCTAGAATTTTTGAAAATGGCATGTTCGATGCCTTGTGAGACCTCACTAGAGTGCCTAGGAACCCTACAGCTGAGGCACTATCTGCTAACTCATCGGGTTATGCTGATCTCTAGGGTCGACCCTCTCAAACACTTAATGACCAAAGCAAGCCTAGCCGGTAGAATGTCGAGATGGGCTGTCATGCTACTTGAGTTTGACATAGTTTATAGTCCTCAGAAAGCAGTAAAAGGGCAAGCTCTTGCGGAATTTCTCGCTGCTCATCCCATACCGGAAAGGTCACCGCTTAATTGCGAGTTACCCAATGAACAAATATTGCACCTCAAGGATAGCGATCCATGTTGGGAGCTCTACTTCGATGGGGCCTCGTCAATAAGGACCTCCAGCAAATCAAGCATCCCAGAGATAAAAGCAGGGATAGGATTGGTGTTCATCACGCCATCGATGGGAACTCTACGTTGTTCTTTTGCCCTCACCGAGCCTCGAACAAACAATGAAGCTGAGTATGAAGCTCTGATAGCTGGTCTGGAGCTCGCCATAGAAATGGAAATCCTTCGGCTACGGGTTTACAGTGACTCCCAGCTTGTCGTCAACCAAGTAAGCAGCGACTATAAGATATACAAACCCGAGTTAGCTCGGTACAGAAGCTGAGTGGTGGAACTCATGAAACGGTTCACTCACATTGAACTAATGAGAGTCCCTAGATCGTTGAATGGAAAGGCTGACGTACTCGCTCGCTTAGCCAAGGAGATGGATGATCCTAACATGGACGAAATTCTGATCACAGTCAGGAGCCGGCATATTCTACCCCCAGTATCTCTACGAGAAGAGGAAAGCGCGAAACAGAAGAACATTCCTGCCGAAGAAGCTTCGATCATCCAAGAAGAGCCCGATTGGAGAAAACCCTTCATAGAGTACTTCCGATACGACAAGCTGCCCGAAGGAAAATCTGCAAGGATTCAGCTAAAGAAGAGAGCTCTCCGATATGTGTTTGTAAATGACACGATATACCGCAGGTCATATGACCAACTCAGGCTCAGGTGCCTGTCATCGGCCGAAGCCCAAAAAGTTATGAAGGAAGTTCACTCAGGCGTCTGCGGGGCTCACCAGTTCGGCCCCAAAATGCGGCTTCAGATCAAACGTCTTGGATATTACTGGCCCACCATGATACGGGATTGTGGAGAGCATGCAAAGAAATGTCATATCTGCCAAATTCACGGTAATTTCATTCACAAGCATCCCAATCCGTTGCATCCTACGGTGGCGTCGTGGCCCTTCAAAGTTTGAGGCACCGACGTTGTTGGCCCAATTGATCCTCCGTCATCCAAAGGCCACCGGTTCATATTGGCTGCAACCGATTACTTCTCCAAATGGGCTGAATCTGTCCCGTTAAAAGAAGTCAAAACAGAAGATATTCTGATGTTCTTCCAGCATAATATTCTATACCGCTTCGGTACACCAAGAAGAATCATATCTGACAACGGGTCTTCTTTCAAGAGCATCAAAGTCACAAGGTTCACTACTCAACATAAGATAGACTGGAGATATTTCTCCATCTATAATCCTAGAGCCAACGGGCTAGCCAAAGCCTTCAATAAGACTATATGCAAGCTCCTGAGAAAAAATGCTTCAGCCAACAAAAGAGACTGGAATCTCAAACTTCACGAGGCGTTGTGGGCATATCGTACCACGCACCGTACTCCAACTCAGTCGACTCCGTACTCATTGCTCTTCGGAGTGGAGGCGGTCCTCCCCCTCGAAGTCGAAGTTCTAAGCTTAAGAATGGCCGTTCAGCACGAGTTGACGGAGGAGGAAAACGTGCTCCTTCGGCTGGAAGAGCTTGACGCCCTCGAAGAAAAGAGGCTCGCGGTGCAGCAAAATCTGGAGCTATACCGAGCCCGAATGTCACGAGCCTATGACAAGATGACCCATCTCCGCGCTTTCAAGAAAGGTGAATTGGTGTTGGTCCTCAAAAGACCGATCATCCCAAATCGACATGCTAAGGGAAAATTCAAGCTAAACTGGGAAGGACCATACGTCATCGAGAAAGTGTTCGACGGAGGATCCTACCAACTAATAAGTGCCGAGGGAGAAAGGCCCATGCCACACATCAATGGCCGATATCTCAAGAAATACTATGCGTGAATGCTCCAAGTCGCAGGAGAATTGAGCACACAAGCCCTACGATCTGGATCATACATCCTACAAAACCGTATACAATCCACGGGCATAAACGACCCCAATCTCTCCCATGTCCTGCCGGTGAGACTTTTTTTAAAGTCCCACCAGCGGCAAAAAAACGGTATGTCCACGAGAAAAACGGGCACGGATGAAAACCCGAAAGGGCTCCGTGAGTAAAAACAGCAGGACTGCCGGCGAGTTTGTGAAAACCCGAAAGGGCGCAAACTCATGAAAAGAGATAAAATTCACTCGCAAAGTCCTCTCGACCTTGTAAGGAGAAAACCCCTGCGTGAGATCCTTATGACTCACAAAGGAGCAACACACTTAGGAATCCCTACGATTCCTAAGGAGAACATACACCTGCGAGATCCTCTCGACTCGTAGGGAGAAAATGCTTTTATGGGACCCTTACGGCTTATAAAATTGAAAAGTCTTAAGTGATAGGTGTAGGTTCCTAGGCATACCCAAGAAGTCTCACAAGGCATCAACCATGCCAAATTCAAATTTTACAGGTGCCGTGAAACCCTAATACGGATCGTTGACTAGAGTTTATGCGATAACTACAACTAGTAAACTGCTTTACTAATAAGTGAACGGAAATACAACCTTTGTAGATCTGGTCCTCCACCTCCATAGCTCCGTGATGAAGTCCCTCCGCTGTACCCATCGGATCACGGACTCTCGCGGTGGTTTCATCGAAGAAATGATCGGGCTAGGTCGTCGACTTCGATGCCGAAGATGATCTATGTCGAGGCAACTCAAGATCAAGCTCCAACTTCACCAAGTCAAGAAAATTGTGAAGAAAACACCCTATACTACTTGGAAAGTGGTAAAGGATGAAGAAATAGGAAGTGGGTTCACTTTAGAATTGGATTTCTCACTCTTTTTCTCAAGTCACCATTGAAGCTAGCAAGCTTCTTTCTTCTTGAAGAAGAAGAAAAAGAAGAAAAAGAATATGATAAGAATTATTGGAAAATAGAAAATAAGGTGATTCTTATCATATCTCAACCATGGTCAAGTGTAGAGAATAAACTAGGGTTAGGTTTAATGGTTAGGTTTAAGGAATAAAACAAAATGGTCAAAGCTTTTCAAAGCTTCATGAAGCTTCAACAAAATCCAAAGAAAGCCACCATTTTATCTTAAGCCAAAATGAAATAAATAAATAAATAAAGCAAATGAAACCCTAACCATTAACTAACTATGGTTTAATCAAACATACACCCAAGTTTGCATGTATCATCAAACATGATACCAACTAGTGCACAAAACTATATCATATATACAATGTGCACATCAAGTGAGAAAATCCATCTTAAGTGAACAAATACTAGTTAATGTAAAGTAATATATCATATATATAATTATACATTAAATCATTAAATTAACACTTGATTTAACGATCCGGTCATATCGCATATAACCGACTAATATCAATAGTAACAACTTATCGAATCAACGCTTGATCCGATAACCCGGCTATATCGCATATAATCGATCACTGTCACAAATCGCGAGAATCGAATACAGTATCACATACTGGTATTATTCTCGGTCCCGCACATATCTCATATGCGCTCCTATTTCGTTTCGCTTGAGCCAGGAAACCTCTGTGTAGGACTCTAAAGACTCGTCAATACGCCGGCAGCAGGTGATGATCATATCAAACACCCACAAGCCGCAAGCGGTCTACTAAACGTAACGGCCACCCGGGTATTGAGCGATCAGAAGATCGACGAGCAAGCCCGCTCACACTCCTGTGAATCCAACCAGTAACACTTACCGTACAGTCTGGTCTGTTCGTCTGATATGTCGCATATCTCGTCTAGGGGTGGTAAACGTCAGACCCCAGTAGCTCGATAAGTTGTGTCGATATGAGGTCTATAACAGTTCGAGAAACTACTGGTAACACTTACCAGCAAATCTCAGCAACCCTGGCCAGGGATTTCCGGTTATAGCCAATCGAACACAGCGCAACATCAACTCTCTATACCGGGAGAGACGAATCCCCTCCTATCGCTCATTGCCTCCATGTGATTCGGGACTGTACCCAAAAACCACCGTTTTGCACGCCCTCTTGGACGTGGTAAGGTGGAAATCAAAGCACAGTGGGAATCACACAAGACTCTATGACGATCTCGGGTCTACAGACTAACCTGTACCAGTGTCACCAGAGAACTGCCATCTGACGTAAGGTATAATACCATCTGGGAGTTCTCGGCGAGTCCGTCCAGTGTACCCAGTCTCCACTGAGCACCCGTATATCATCTCTGATGTCAAACACCAATGGATATGGGATCATCCATCGCCCATCTGTATAGGTCGAGAAGGTATACGCTAGTCTACTCTGGTATATCGATGCCCCGTCTCGATACACCCACGACTAAGGACCTTGAAGGATGTACTTATGGACTACCATGTCCCCACTAGTATGATCCGCATCATAGTCCAGGTAGTCAAGTACACATCCTAAGGGCTTTACCAACATGTAACAGAGAGACAATCAGTATACACGTTAAGGTAAAGAGTAACCAGATAGCATACTATCACGTCGAGCAAGAAAGTCCTCCCTATATATGTCCAAGTATCCACTACAATATACATCCAATGTACAGTAATAGCCTCTAGGGCATACATATAACTAACAATAGGGACCTAAACCTGTCTCCTAAGTCATCGCTCCCTAACGGGCAATGGCAAATGATGAGTCGCTCCTGGCATTTCGCTTCAGTGTTAGCGGTGCTGATGCCGACCAAAACCCGAATCCCAAGTCCTTCCGAGGCAAATGATGAGTTGCTCCTGGCATTGTTCTAGTGCAGCAATGCTAATGCCAAACAAGATCCAAATTCCAAGTCCCCAAACGGCGAATGATGAGTCGCTCCTGGTACCATATTCCAGTGTAGCGATGCAGACGCCAACCAAAATCCAATTTCTCAAAATTCTCCCGGCCCTACGGTTAGTCCCCAAATTGACTACCGTATACAATCCACGGGCTCAAATAATTCTCATCATACCCATACCCCACCGCAATCACCAGTCCAGCGGCCGGTCTCCGCCTTTAGACTTATGCTCCATTTAGGAAGACCCACTCATGTGTCTTCACGATACATGAGGAGAACAAACTTACGGGATCCTCACGACTCGTAAGAAAACACCTTAGTGGGATCCGTATGACTCACGAAGGAAAAACTGTTGGAGATAGTGCCCTCAGAGACCATTATTGGATCACAGGCATGTGATTGCAATGATTGAGGGGGGACCTATACCGGTAGGACAGTCTTACTCAAAATGATAGTATGCTATCTGGTTAATCTTTATCATCGTGTACTGCTTTAGGTGACATTATTGATCACTATTGCACGTTGATAAAGCCCCTAGGATTCTTGCTTGACTGCCAGCAGTATGAGGGCGATCATATACGTTGGAGCTGGGGTCTATAAACACATCCCTAGAAGGTCCCTAGTTGAGGGAGTTTCGAGACAGGGCATCGATACTCCAGAGTAGACTAGTGTATACAGTCGAGACCCCGACGAGGGGCAGTGGCCGGTCTCACAAGCCATTGGTGTCAGTTAGTTCACCTAAGATGTATACAGGTGCTCATTGGGTTATGAGTACGCCAGACAGGACTCGCCGGGAACATGCTAGTTGGTCTTATACCAGACGTCAGATAGCAGTTCCCTGGTGACAGGTGTACAGGTTAGTTCATCGACCTGAGATCGTCATTTTTCTCGTGTGAGTTCCCACTGTACTTTGATTACTACCCTACCACGCTCAGAGGAGTCGTGCCAACAGGTTTTAGTTGGGTACAGTCCCGAGCCATATGGAGGCAGTGAGCGGATCTGCAGGGGTTCGTCTCTCCCGATATTGGGGGTGAGGTCGCGCTGTGTCTAGGAGAGCCATTACACGAAGTCCTTGGCCAAGGCAGGAGATTTACTGGTAGGTATTCCAGTAGTATATCAGGGTGTTATGGGCTACACTCTGACACGACTTGTACCGCTTTTGGGGGTCTGACTTTTACCAACCCCCTAAGCCCGCCATGCGATGCTCATAGAAGAACGGAACGGACTGTACGAATATTTTCACTGACAGGCTCAGTAGGGTGTCAGGATGAGTTCGCTCATTGACGTCCCTTTTGGTCAATACCTGGTAGCCCGTTACGTATGGCTAATACCTCTGACGTG
Source organism: Agapanthus africanus (assembly GCA_030015575.1). NCBI lineage: Eukaryota > Viridiplantae > Streptophyta > Magnoliopsida > Asparagales > Amaryllidaceae > Agapanthus > Agapanthus africanus. The sequence continues at coordinate 424,569,179 of JASDDO010000019.1, read as the reverse complement.
CTAGTGGTTAAATCCACAGCCAAAGTATTGATGAGTCTTTAGAGTCCCCTACAGACCGTTTCTCAAGTTTTGGTCGAAACGCTGTAGAGGCCGTATGGAGATATGGCAGGGTTCGATCTTATACGTGTGGTATTGCACGGATTATGATCGGACGGATAATACTAGCGGGCTTTGGTTTAAGCCGGATCCTAGTATTGTACAGTGTAGATTTTGTCTCATTGCATTTGTATTCGGTCGGAATACAAATGCGGGTATGTATATACAGTCGCGGGGTTTTCCTGTAATTTATTACGGGATTGATTTTTTATAGTTGCCAGTTTGCTTTCCGTTTCGGCTATTTTCCTTTGTTTCTTTCATTGGCTGAAAATTGGTGGAAGAGGGCTTATTCGCAAATGTGCAAATTAGCAATTTGGAGGGTGTTACTTGTTAGTTGTTGCTTCATGATGGCTCCACCATCATTTGATTCCATTGGTTCATGATTGCTTGACTTTGTGATGAGATGGTTGATGAGAAGGAGACTTTTTTTTGTGATCATGATTTTTCTTATCATCACTCATCATTCTTTCTTGCATGACACTCACACTCGCTCCTCTTCTTTGTGGTTGGCCTTTCTCTCTCCTCCATGATGATTAGCCGGCCACACTTTGGGGGATAGGGTGATTTTGTTCATTCTTTCATTTTTGATGGGAGAAAAGGTTGTTCTCATTCTTGCTTGCAAAAATTGCTCACCCTCTCGAAAGGTTCATTACATCTCCTTCCCACTTCCAAATGGCAACTTCACAACCCCTTGAGACAAAGAGTACCACACTAGCCTACAGCATTCTTGGACACATCGGCTCGCCAACTTCGTGCCCAAGTTGCCTCGGTCCAGAGGTGGGAGCCCGTAAAAGAACCCGGCGATGTGGTGCCCTTCCGACGAGGAGATGAAGACCGGAGATTCCGCGGGGAGATCGGGATGACGACGAGAAGATCGAAGGATACGGATCGCTCGGTATATCTCTCTACCCCTTCTCTAGTTAGCTAGGATTAGATTAATGGCCCGATTCGGGTTTCAAAGTCTGCGGTAGCGCCGGTTCTAGTTTATAGAAAAGTTTAATATTCCGCATTTTGGCCTCGTTCAGACGGCCGGGGCGCTGCCGTGCACTTATACTGGTATCAGAGCCACGCCATTAATCTAGTCTAGCTTGCTCTAACGTGTTTACAAGTTTGATCGAACGGATTTTCCAAAAACCGCGTTTTCATGTCCAGTTTCTGTCGAATTTTTCCTCTGCTCTAAAAATTATTTAGTATATTAGAAAAATACGAGCAGGGTTTTCTTTGAATTCTGTGAAAATTTGGTGCGCTAATATTACTGTTTCACCGCGGAACCGCGGCCAAACCCATGCATTGGCCGCGGTTCCACGGCCATTATGACTCCTCTCTGCACCAAATGTTTACAGTAAGCTTCTGACATGGAAATAGGGTTTTTGGTATGTTCTGTTTGGGCCCAGATTTTCTTTGAGTGCTACAGTAGTGCTTGGGGCCCACTTCGGTAAATTTAGTCGATCGAAAATTTAAATATGTTAGTTCACAGTATTTACATTATATCTGCGACCGTGAATGTCACTTGATCGGTAAATCATGTCTAACTGCTATAGCTCTTTTAGACGGATTTGCGAACGTGACATTCACGTTGATGTTCTGTGTTGTGCTGTGATGTTGCGGATTTGTCGTGGTGGATAGCCTGGATGCAATGGCAGTACAGTTTGGTTATTTATGTACATTTGATATTGCGGGGCGAGCGTCTGACATGTGGACTGCCGTCACTGCTTTTTTGTATATTATTCTTTTGGGGCACGACCGGGCTGAGGTTGATGTACCCATTGTATGTATATTTTACTTTCTGTACTAGGATTACCCTAAGGTGGGGTGCACGGATAGCCGAGTTCTAGAAGGTAATGGGCCCGCATCTCATGGCGTTGAGACGGAGGGGGCTTCACTGTAGAATTGGCGGGCTATTCGCAGCACTCGTAGGGGGTACAGGTTAACCCAAGGAGGGGTGCACAAGTTACCGGATTCCGTGAAGTGCTGGATGGTCCATTCACGTTGTTGAAGGGGGCTGCCTCGCTTCAGGTTTTGGCGGGTAACTTGCCGCGCCCGTAGGGGTCTAGGATTTCATTGCACAGGCTATCCACACGACCAGGGGAACGTCGGGTTTCAGTAGCGGCTCTATGAAACCCGGGGATCCCAGATATCTGTATTGTTCTGTGATACTTATTACATTTCTATGATGTTGCATTTTATCATGCTTTAAGCGAATATTATATATTGATATATATACTAGTAGATGTTGTATATGTTTTGCATCCGCGCTAGTCCAGTCCCCGCTCTGTTGTTAGTTAAGTAACCTAACGGGTAATGACGGGACCCAGTGGCGAATGCGGATGGCATATACGTACATCATTATTTTCGTTCTTTATTGGTGTGATCAATTGATGGGACTGCGTTGATTCGGATCAATGCAAGCTAAACAAACCTATTCTGATGTTGTTGGAACATTTTTCAAAAAGCTGTTATTGCAAGGACGTTCTCTTTTGTTTTGCACAGTGGTATTCGGTTATGAATATCCAGCACCTCAGTCGATGAGGCAAGGGCCGAGATCCCTTCACCGGGAGTGACCCATTGGACAGAAGTTTGCGTCAGGGCAATAACTTCACTATAGTCGTTTACTTTTGCTTTGCATCGTGGTATTCAGTTGGAATATCCTGTACCTCATTCTACGGGGAAAGAGTCGAGATCCCTTCACCGGGAGTGACCTCTTTAGCAAAGGTTTTCATCACTATATTTTTATAAAGCTATCCGGTTCATTCAACGATATCAAGTTCATTACGATAAAGGTTTTTCGCCAAAAACCATTCGTAGCCCTCCGTCATTTCATATGGATAGTCAATAGTATTCAAGCTGTGTTTGTTGGCCCAAGTCAAAGCACAGTGATTGGTAGCTCTTGGATATTCATATGCAGCATAGATAGATGCGTTGGTTTGGGACAGTCGTACTACCTTGTTGGCCAAAGTCAAGGATAGGTACGGGTGGGTTCAAACCAACCTGGAGAATGACGGGTAGAACTTGACATGTGACTTATGATTTGTTGGCCAAAGTCAAGGTCATAAGAGCATGGGGTAAAAATCACATCGGGAGTTTCTAAAGAAACTGAAACTTGCCAGATATGCGCATACCTTCTGGAGTGTGATAACGTGAGCGGATTCCGTCATGTTATCATGCGATGATAGTTGGATCCCGATTCCCACTGATGAGTTGGTTTACTCCTCGGGTGATCCCGACTAATTCTTCTTTCAAGTTTGGAGGAGAATTTGATATTACAGTGGGAGGTTTCCAGATTAGATAAATTGATAACCATTCTGATCTAGGTTAGAGTGCATGCTGAGTGTTTCTTTTCTCTCTCTCTTTGGCAGCGACCATGGCCGGACCCTTGACTATGACTCAGTGACCAAATTAACCGAATCTTCTTAAACACTGGCTTTTGGATTGTCAGAGTTGCAAACCTCTTTGGCACTCCTACTTTTACCCTTTTTTCTCCAGAACACCCCGTATTACTACGAACGTCCACTTCCATTGGATAAAACCATCATATGGTTATATACGAACTCGAAGGAATTTATTCGAGGATGGTTTCCGATTCTGGAGAAAACGAATAGGACTATTCAGCTGTCTTTTCCTTTTACCTTCTCTCAGGTTGCGAGTGCCCCTTAGATTAGGGGATAGTACACATATTACGCAAATTGGATAGCCTTCTTCCAAACCATAGGCAGGTGCCGACCGGTAGGGAATGAAGAAAACCAATTAGCCTAACGATGGTGTACAGAAGGTATTAAGTAAAGACAAATAAAGGGATTAGTAAGAGGGCAAAGTAAATTGCGACTGCTATTCACAACCAAACCAAGTATTTAATTACCACTCCCATTTCACCTTTGTATTTCTCCAGAACACTCTGTATCACTAGGAAGATCCACAGTTATTTGGATACTCCATCGTATGGTTATATACGAACTCGAAAGGAACTTGTTCCAGTTCGGGGATGGATTCTGGTTCGGGAGAAATAGGAATAAGGTTTATTCGGTTGTCTTTTATCTTCACCTACTCTCGTATTGCGACTGCTCCTAGGATTAGGACAGTACACCCATTATACTTATTGGATAGTCTTCTTCCAAACCATAGGCTGGTGCCGAGCAGTAGGGAAGGAAGAAAACCATTTAGCCTAAAGGGGTGTACAGAAGGTAATGACTAAAGACATATGAAGGGATTTGGAGAGATGGCAAAGAAATATACGGTTACAGTTGTGAATCTGGATAATGGAAGAGGCATTACTAGGAATACCCGGATACCCCTACGAAACATTTCAATGTTTCAGTTTCACTGTGTACTGTTAAAAGAAAATAGATTTCCCAATTAGCCCTTGCTCCAGGGTATGTATTTACCAGGTATGATTCTCACATCTGTATGGTTTTACAGATGATGAATGGGAGTAAGTTGTTGGGAATTAGGTGATCGTCCTCATTATATCGGAATTCGTTGTAATTGGTGATATTTAAGGAAGTCACCTGGGTTGTTTGCCGGACGGCAAATATTTGGTTTTGAATATCCGCTGTTATGCACCAATTTCAAATTGATACATCTGTACGTCTATTTTTATAGAGTGAGATATACCTTTTTGAAATTATGTCTGTGACATTTACCTATATCAGTAGATGGTTAGGTAAGGAACATTAAACAGCGGTGTAATTCTTCTTAACCATAAGTACAGTTTTCAACCTACAACGCACAGGGTTTGAGTTATTAGACTCAGAGGACTTATACAGAGGATTGTATATTGTCCAGTATCCATTAGGACAGAGGGGTTGGTCCTCGTACTATATTCAGTTTACTTATGACTTCTCTAGTTTTTAGACAAGTGTTTTGTAGAAATGCAAGGTCCGAATTTTGAGAAGTTATAGGTATAAGAATAAAGTAGAGAACCAGGTGTTGCAAGTATCAGGATTCTTCAAGGTGATCGAAGATGTAGATACTTGTGTATGGTATTCAGTTGAAAGTAATGATTAAGAGAACTTGCTTCTCTTTCAGGTTACTCATAATTGGAAGCATTCCTAAGTTGAGTAACGCTGATCGGCCTCTTTCCATTTAGTTGACATGCACTGGAGACAGCTGCATGATTTGAATCTGGTTCTAATTAAATCAGTGCATCTGTTTTGGATATAGAACAGTTCATATCTTAACGATGTTAGGGTACGGGGAGTTGTCCAGCTTATGCTTAAAACCAGATACTGGACAACTCAAGGCACGTTTCTGTAATGGCTGTTTGTGGGTTGACCCAGACTATGGCGAGGGTTGACTTTCTACCATCTGGAAGATCAATAGTGATATTGTTCTTGACTCGCCACAGTTTTAATAAAAATGGATTTTTCAGAAAACAGTAGTGGGGGTATGGTAGAACTGGAAATGATTCCAGAACCGCAAACGATTACTGAAGATTTGATAAGAACCTAAAATTCAATCTGGAATGACATTCCATTGGCCACTCCGCAGATTTGGTGGGTAACCTCAAGCACCCGAGAGGTACTCCGGTAGCCTCAAGGACGGTGACAGGGAGGTTCTTGTTTACCCAGACTTGCCATTGCTGTTGTTCCAGACTGTGAGACCCGGCAGGAGGATGAGTATAGCGTCGTTCTAAACAAGCTTTAGAAGTGCACGTGTATATGATTCTGCCAGAGGGTTGTCGTAGTCAGTGGGAGCAGCGGAAGCATAGTGGACAAGTGGCTTATGTCTATTTATAGACTAAAGCAGATACAGCGGAGATAGATCATCGATTTCTGATGTGACAGTCATAGGTTTGACTTCATCAGAATAGGGAATGGATCTGTTAAGAAGGTAGTAGGGTGTGATGTCCTGGTATTTGGATGACATACACAGAGTAGGAAGTGAAGTTCCTATACTACGATCGTTTATACTTTGGTTGTCACACAGTGGTTTCTCCACATGGGACTTGGATATTATATCAGACATTCTGGTTACTAGATCTATGGTTTTAGATCTAGATTTGGGAAGTGTCCCAATCTGGGTACTTAGACAGCATTCTAAAGGTGTTTTAGAATGGACGACTCCTGGCACGGTAGTGTGCCTGCAGGTGGTGGAGTCACCCTCTCTAAAGGTATCTTACAGACTAAAGGGGAGAGGGATGTGCATGATTGGCAGATCACTTGCTTAGGCAATTGAGTCAATCATGAGATGTCAAGTACCACACCAGATGTTATTTTTACAGTAGATGCAATAAGTTGATATTGATCCAATCCTGGAGAAACATTCGGAAGCAGTTTTAGAACATAAGTGGATGTTATAGGGATATGATAATGACAGCCTCATTCGGGAGACAGTTATCATTCCAGGCTTCCAAGGTGACCTGGATGACAGAGTGGCTGTCAGAGTTATAGTTTTCCCTCTGACGTGGGGCAGTATTTTGGACAGGTGGTCCAAGCGCATACTGAGGGAGGCATGGCGCAGGATACTGATTAAGTTCAGTTGACGATACAGTCTAAGAAGTTTGGATTTGGAGTTCATTTATGAGCTAGGTCCCATCAGATATCCAGACATATTCTAAGACAGGTATTGCTCATTTCGGGAGATGGCTTTCTCCGCGAACTTGAGATATAGAGAGACGTAGAAAGAAACATCAAGCGGATCCACTCACTGAGGCTATTCCTCGAACGCAATAGTTTCGCAAACGAGCTTTGTGAGACTAACTAGTAGAGGAGTGGGGTGTTCGGTATCACACGGGCTGTGAGTATGCGACATCGCAATAATTAGCCTTGAGTGCAAGTGGGAGATTGTTGGAGATAGTGCCTTCAGAGTCAATTATTGGATCACAGGCACGTGATTGCAATGATTGAGGGAGGACCTATACCGGTAGGACAGTCTTACTCAAGATGATAGTATGCTATCTGGTTTATCTTTATCATCGTGTACTGCTTTAGGTGACATTACTGATCACTATTGCACGTTGATAGAGCCCCTAAGATTCTTGCCTGACTGCCAGCAGTATGAGGGCGATCATATACGTGGGAGCTGGGGTCTATAAGCACATCCTTAGAAGGTCCCTAGTCGAGAGAGTTTTGAGACAGGGCATCGATACTCCAGAGTAGACTAGTGTATACAGTCGAGACCCCGACTAGGGGCGGTGGTCGGTCTCACAAGCCACTGGTGTCAGTTGGTTCACCTAAGATGTATACAGGTGCTCATTGGGTTATGAGTACACCGGACAGGACTCGCCGGGAACATGCTAGTTGGTCTTATACCAGACGTCAGATAACAGTTCCCTGGTGACATGTGTACAGGTTAGTTCATCGACCTGAGATCGTCATTTTTCTCGTGTGAGTTCCCACTGTACTTTGATTACTACCCTACCATGCTCAAAGGAGTCGTGCAAACAGGTTTTAGTTGGGTACAGTCCCGAGCCACATGGATGCAGTAAGCGGATCTGCAGGGGTTCGTCTCTCCCGGTATTAGGGGTGAGGTCGCGCTGTGTCTAGGAGAGCCATTACACGAAGTCCTTGGCCAAGGCAGGAGATTTACTGGTAGGTATTCCAGTAGTATCTCAGGGTGTTCTGGGCTACACTCCGACACGACTTGTACCGTTTTTGGGGGTCTGACTTTTACCAACCCCCTAGGCCCGCCATGCGATGCTCATAGACGAACGGACCGGACTGTACGGATATTGTCACTGACAGGCTCAGTAGGGTGTCAGGATGAGTTCGCTCATCGACGTCCCTTTTGGTCAATACCTGGTAGCCCGTTACGTATGGCTAATACCTCTGACGTGCTAGTGGTTAAATCCACATCCAAAGTATTGACGAGTCTTTAGAGTCCCCCACAGACCGTTTCTCAAGTTTCGGGCGAAACTCTGTAGAGGCCATATAGAGATATGGCAGGGTTCGATCTTATACGTGCGGTATTGCACGGATTATGATCGGATGGATAATACTAGCGGGCTTTGGTTTAAGCCGGATCCTAGTATTGTACAGTATAGATTTTGTCTCATTGTATTTGTATTCGGTCGGAATACAAATGCGGGTATGTATATACAGTCGCGGGGTTTTCCTGTAATTTATTACGGGATTGATTTTTTGTAGTTGCCAGTTTGCATTCCGTTTCGGCTATTTTCCTTTGTTTCTTTCATTGGCTGAAAATTGGTGGAAGGGGGCTTATTTGCAAATGTGCAAATTAGCAATTTGGGGGGTGTTTCTTGTTAGTTGTTGCTTCATGATGGTTCCACCATCATTTGACTCCATTGGTTCATGATCACTTGACTTTGTGATGAGATGGTTGATGAGAAGGAGACTTTTTTTTGTGATCATGATTTTTCTTATCATCACTCATCATTCTTTCTTGCATGACACTCACACTCGCTCCTCTTCTTTGAGGTTGGCCTTTCTCTCTCCTCCATGATGATTGGCCGGCCACACTTTGGGGGATAGGGTGATTTTGTTCATTCTTTCATTTTTGATGGGAGAAAAGATTGTTCTCATTCTTGCTTGCAAAAATTGCTCACCCTCTCAAAAGGTTCATTACATCTCCTTCCCACTTCTAAATGGCAACTTCACAGCCCCTTGAGACAAAGAGTACTACACTAGCCTACAGCATTCTTAGACACGTCGGCTCGCCAACTTCGTGCCCGAGTTACCTCGGTCCAGAGGTGGGAGCCCGTAAAAAAACCCGGCGATTTGGTGCCCTTCCGATGAGGAGATGAAGACCGGAGATTCCGCGGAGAGATCGGGATGACGACGAGAAGACCGAAGGACACGGATCGCTCGGTATATCTCTCTACCCCTTCTCTAGTTAGCTAGGATTAGGTTAATGGCCCGATCCGGGTTTCAAAGTCCGCGGTAGCGCCAGTTCTAGTTTATAGAAAAGTTTAATGTTCCGCATTTTGGCCTCGTTCAGACGGCCGGGGCGCTGCCGTTCACTTACAAAAACATACTTGGGAGTCCCCACGACTCCTAAGGAGAAAGTACACCTACGAGATCCTTTCGACTCGTAGGGAGAAAATGCTTTTATGGGACCCTTACAGCTCATAAAATTAAAAAGCCTTAGGTGATAGGGACCTAAACCTGTCTCCTAAGACATCGCTTCCCAACAGGAAAAGGCAAATGATGAATTGCTCCTGGCAAATGTGCTTCAGTGTTAGCAACGCTGATGCCTACCATAATCCTAAAATTCCAAACTCCAATCCAATAGACCCCTAAGTCTTTAAACTGGGAACAGATAGACCCCTAAGTCTTTAAACTGGGAATAGAGGACATCTAAGTTGTTAAACTGGGAACAGATGACCCCTAAGTCGTTAAACTAGAAACGAGGGAGATCCCCTCATGGAAAATGATGATTCTCTCCTGGTACCATATGCCAGTGTAAGCGATGCTGATGCCGAACCAAAAACCAACCCCCAAATCCCCTCATGGCAAATGATGATTCACTCCTGGTACCATATTCTAGTGTAGCGATGCTGATGCCAATCCAAATCACATCAAATCAGCAAGTCAACTTCAACCGTGACACCGCAAGAGGCGGAGCAAGTCAAATCAAGCACCGACTGTCCAAGTCGCTAAAAGGGCAGCACCGACCATCCAAGTCACAAAAAGGGAAGCACTGACCGTCCACGTCGCAAAAAAGGCAGCACCGACTGTCCAAGTCGCAAAAAGGGGCAGCACCGACCGTCCAAGTCGCAAAAAGGGCAGCATCGACCGTACAAGATGAAAAAAGGGCAGAATCGTCCGTCCACGTCGCAAAAAAGGCAGCACCGACCGTCCACGTCGCTAAAAGAGCAGCATCGACCGTCCAAGTCGCAAAAAGGGAAGAATCGACCGTCCACATCGTAAAAATGGCAGCACTGACCATCCACGTCGCTAAAAGGGCAGCATCAACCGTCCAAGTCGCAAAAAGGGCAGAACCGACCGTCCAAGTCGCTAAAAGGGCAGCACCGACCGTCCACGTCGCTAAAAGGGCAGCATCGACCGTCTACGTCTCTAAAAGGGCAGCACCGACCGTCCAAGTCGCTAAAAGGGCAGCATCGACCGTCCAAGTCGCGAAAAGGGCAGCACCAACCGTCCAAGTCGCTAAAAAGGCAGCATCGACCGTCCACGTTGCTAAAAGGGCAGCACCGACCGTCCAAGTCATTAAAATGGCAGAATCGACCGTCCACGTCGCTAAAAGGGCAGCACCGACCGTCCAAGTCGCGAAAAGGGCAGCATCGACCGTCCACGTCGCTAAAAGGGCAGCACCGACCGTCCAAGTCGCTAAAATGGCAGATCGACCATCCAAGTCGCAAAAAGGGCAGCACCGACCGTCCAAGTTGCCAAAAGGGCAGCATCGACCGTCCAAGTCATGAAAACGGCAGCACCGACCGTCCAAGTCGCGAAAAGGGCAGGTCCAAGTCGCTAAAAGGGCAGCACCGACCATCCAAGTCTCAAAAAGGGTAGCATCGACCGTCCATATCGTAAAAAGGGCAGTGCAAGCTTCCGACGAAGCGAGAACTAGATCACTCCAGGCTAGGGAAACATCTATCATGGACACTCCGTCTCGAAGACATGTCAAGCAACGACTGTGTCGTAGGGCAGTGCCAGCTTCCTAAAAAGCGGGAACCAAATCAAGCCGCCTCCAAGTAAAAGAAGATCCATCAATTTCATGCCCACGACCCACATATGTGGTGTGCATTTATTGATGGGGGCAATTTGTTGGGGTAAAAATTTACACCCCGGTGGACCAAGTCAAAATCAAAGTTAACCCCAAGCCAAGTAGGCCAATACCCGGGTCGAGCCCGAACATGAAGCGGCTGGCCTCCCCCATGCCAAAATAAAAGTTTTGTAATGAATAATTTTGTTGCATTTCTTTTATTTTATTTTATGAATAAATATAAGAAAAATGAGCATAAAGCCAAATTTTTGTAAAGCTCATGGCTTATGTGCAAAAAGAAATGGCATATGAGCCATCGGATGGGCAAAATGCCATTTTTGTAAAGCCCAAGGGGCTATATGTAAAGTGTATAGACTATAAAGGCAAAAATAATGAAAATATCTCAACAACTTTTTTCTCTCTCCCCAAAAAGAATCCAGATCTGTATTCTCTTTCCTCAAGGTTCTAAAACCTTTTTCTTTCTTTTGAATTAAATCAAGAGTTTTACTCTTCTTTTTCCAAAACTAAATAGTTTTTCACCACGAAACCCACAAAGGGGAGCTTGGATCTTCTATTAGTTCTTAAAAAGGAGAGATTTTTAAAATCCCACCCCTCTTGTTCTTCAAGATCCGGCCAACAGAGGAGGAAGAAGGAGACCCATCTCCAAAGACCCCACTTTGGGGAAGATCCAGGGCTCAAGGGAGAAGCCCCTTCATCAGCTCCAAAAATACCTTAGGAGTTTAACTCCTTAAAAAAAAACACACACACACACACACACACAAAATAACAAGTATATTATTTCTGGGAGTACAACTCCCAGTGAAGGGACCAACTCCCTTTTTGCACCCAAACGCCCAAAGCACTAGCGCCCTTGCGCTCAAAGCGCTAGCGCTCAAAACGCTAGCGCCTGAACGCCCACGTGCCTGGCACGTGAAGTGCCAGCACCCAAAGCTAGCGCCCTTGCACTCAAAGCGCTAGCGCCCGAGCGCCCACGTGCCTGGCACGTGAAGCGCTAACGCCCAAAACACTAGCGTCCTTGCGCTCAAAGCGGTAGCGCCCGAGCGCCCACGTGCCTGGCACGTGAGGCGCAGGCGCCCAAAGCGTCGGCGCTTTTTCCCGCGCATCCTTTGGATGCCTTCCCTTTATATATATATATATATATATATATATATATATATATATATATATGTATGTATGTATGTATGTATATATATATGTATGTATGTATGTATGTATATATATATGTATATATGTATCTATATATGTATATATATATATATATATGTATGTATGTATGTATGTATATACATACACATACTTCACCACACTGTTCCCGTTAGAAAAAATTTCTAACGGGGCGCAAAATACACACACACAAAAAAAAAAATAACAAGTATATTATTTCTGGGAGTACAACTCCCAGTGAAGGGACCAACTCCCTTTTTGCACCCAAACGCCTAAAGCACTAGCGCCCTTGCACTCAAAGCTCTAGCGCTCAAAACGCTAGCGCCTGAACGCCCACGTGCCTGGCACGTGAGGCGTCAGCACCCAAAGCGCTAGCGCCCTTGCACTCAAAGCGCTAGCGCCCGAGCGCCCACGTGCCTGGCACGTGAAGCGCTAGCGCCCAAAACGCTAGCGTCCTTGCGCTCAAAGCGGTAGCGCCCGAGCGCCCACGTGCCTGGCACGTGAGGCGCAGGCGCCCAAAGCGTCGGCGCTTTTTCCCACGCATCCTTTGGATGCCCTTCCCCTTATATATGTGTGTGTGTGTGTGTGTGTGTGTGTGTGTGTGTGTGTCTGTATGTGTGTATGTATGTATGTATGTATGTATGTGTGTGTGTGTATATATATGTGTGTATATATATGTATGTATATGTATATATGTATATATGTATATATATGTATATATATACATACACATACTTCACCACACTGTTTCCGTTAGAAAAAATTTCTAACGGGGAGCTACCCCACACCCCGCAAGAGGGATGCTAGCCCCCTTGACCCCCGGCCCTCTATCCGGGTAGCGGGACCCCCGTAAAAAACTTTGCGGGGCTCCCGATATATCCAAAACCCCTTTCAAGACAAAACACACGTACACTGCACATTGAGTTCGCATGACCTGTTTGACCCGTTAATCGGAGGTTCTCTTGCTCCAAAGGCGAGGGGTAATTAACGGCAGTTTAGTCCACGGCTGCCGGAGATTTGGATCCCCGCAATCAATAAGCCCCAGCCTACCATAGGCAGGGGGAATCTGTAATGCACCCGACAAGCGCGCGCGTATTCCCATCTCAGTGGGGTGACGAAAAACACCCTACAGTAACAGTTTGAGATCTAATGTCGGTGGAGAGATGATAGAAGGTGGGGTAAAGGAATGATACTCGGACTCCCTAAGAAGTTCATAACTTGCGTGGGATATTGACTCGGAAAGTGCTACTGACTTTTGCGATGAGTCAAAAGGTTCAAACTCGAGGGTGGACTCGTCAAAGGTGTCCTCACTATAATAATTTGCTAGGTCAAACAATGACGTACTAATGTCGTCGAGATCATTATACCAAAATTCCTCAACCTTGCTGCTGTCGGGAGCTATCTCGTTGACAGAACAGACATCTATTAGATGAGCAGAAGGTTCAGATGGTTGACTTCCTAGCTTGTAAATATTAATCTCAATCGTCATCTTCCCGAAGTATAAGTTCATAGAACTGTTACGACAATTAATGACAGCATTGGAAGTGGCTAAGAAGGGTCGACCGAGAATCACCGGAATTTGGTTTTGTGGGTTCGCTACAGGCTGGGTATCTAGAACAATAAAGTCCACTGGGAATATAAATTCCCCGACTTTTATCAACGCATCCTCTAGCTCATCCCTAGGTTGGGTGATAGATCGATCTGCCATATGGAGAGTGCAGTAGGCAGGTTTCAACTCTCCAATACCTAACTGCTCGTAAACAGAGTAAGGAAGAAAGTTAACACTAGCGCCAAGGTCGAGTAGAAAACGATTGATATTTTTACCACCAATAAAAATAGAGATTGTAGGACACCCGGGGTCCTTACGTTTCTTAGGTAATTGCTGGGTAAAAGCTGTGCTTACATTACTCGTCATGAACACATTTTTCGGCACTTGAGTTTTTCTCTTCCTAATATACAAGTCCTTAAGTATTTTTGCATAAGCCGGAACTTGTTGTATAGCATCTAGGAGAGGGATATTTATGTTAACATGTTTAAACATTTCCATAATCTTCTCCATTTGTGGACTTGGTTTGTTTCCCCTTAACCTATTTGGATAAGGAACTTTATCAATAAGAGTTGGGTCCAATATTGGAGAAGATCGAGGGGGTGGAACGAATCCCAGAATTGGAGTTGGGATCGTGTTAGGTTGACTCAAGGAGGTGGGCGGAGGGTTCGAGCTTAGGGGAAAACGGAGAACAGGCTCAGAAGAAGATGGTAGATTAGACGAAATAGGGTTAGAAGTGGAAGCCGAGGTATCATTGATTGATTCCTCATTATCAACCTGTTCACCGACTTGGTTGTTCAGCACTCTTCCCGATCTCAACGTGGTAATGGCATTCACATTATGATGTTGTGAGTGGCCAGGATTCGGTAGGGGTTGAGATGGAAGTTTCTCTTTCTCTCTAGCACTCATCGCGGAATTTAATTGTGCAATTTGTGCTTCTATCGATTTTATACTCTCACCGTGGGAGGCGGAGTCCTTCGTTAATGTATTGATAGAAGACTTTATATCAGCCGACGTTTGCATGGAATGTTTTATAAACATATCCAAGGTTCGTTCGAGTGCAGAGGAGTTTTCGGTACCGGCCATTTGGAAGAAATTATTATAAGGTGCAGAATTGTCGGCCGGATTTTGAAAAGTTTGTGGTTGAAAGGGATGCTGATTCTGTGGTGGTTGCTATTGCTGTAGAGGAACCCTTTGATAGTTATATTGATTTGGAACCGTATTTTAAGTTTGAGTTTGGTGTTGGTTCCATATAAAATTAGGGTGATTCCTCCAACCATGATTATATGTGGAAGAATAAGGATCGTTTCTAGGTCGCTGCTGAAAAGCAGCATTAGTGTGTTCTTGACCTTGAAACGGAGAATTCAAAGGACATTCTTCTGTCAGATGTGATGGATTGGAACAGCATCCACACACGGTTTTAGGAAGCGTCACCTGGTTTAGGGAGGCTAATAAAAATTTGTTTTCCATAGTTTCGGGTTTCTTTTGCATCGCTGCCATTTCGGCTTTTAATGTGATAGAAACATCGAGCTGATGGATACTACCCCTAGATGATGGTGGTCTAACGCTTTCCCATTGCAAAGTATGTTCAGCAAGATCTTCCAGAAATTTCCAGGCTTAACCATCGTCTCTGGACATGAAATTGCATCGACACATGGTTTCAAACATCTGCTTTATCGCTGAAGTAATGCCCTCATATATAATTCGGCACAAATCCCATCTATGGATTCCGTGATGAGGACATTGGATAAGCAAATCCTTACACCGTTCAAAGCATTTCTAAAATGGTTCATTTGGAAGCTGGGTAACTGGTTGATTTCGCTCCGAACATGGGGCGGTCTTATGATTGGGATAAAATTTCTTAAGGAATACTATAACGAATTCATCCCAATTGGAAATAGAGTGTGCCGTTATGTTATAAAGCTATTTTTCGGCTAAATCGCGCAAAGTAAACGGGAGAAGACGTAAACGCATAGCATCTACAGAAAGTGTAGGGTTTCCTTAGCACCATGCCTAGGGTTTGCAAGCATCAAACATGCCACAACAAAAAATTTAGGGGGTGCTAAGCAAACATCCTAGGAATCGAACTAGAAAGTTAGGGTAACAGCAAATATGTAAACAAACATTACATCTAAGTGAATAAGGAATACGACTTTTGTTGACCGGTCCTTCACTTATAAAGCTCTGTGTAGTAGTCCGTTCGCTCCAAGTAGTGAACACCCAAACTCTAGTGAGGGTTCACATGAAGAAATGAACAAGCTTGCTCGAAGTCTTCGATGCCGAAGATGATCTACATCGAGGAGACTCAAGCTCATGCAACCTCTTCACTAATGGTATATTAGTGAAGCAAACACCCTAAAATAAATGGCTAATATAGTAGAGGATGATGAAGTAGGAAATGGGCTCACTTTAGATTTAATTTTCTCACAATATTTCTTCACTTCCTCAAAACCTAAAGAGCTTGAGGGAGATGAAGAAGAAGATGAAGATGAGATGAGAATAACAACTCATTAGATTAGAAAAACAACCATGGGTGAGTTTATGTCATACACTAACTCATGTAGAGAATAAACCATGGCTAATAATAATGGTTAGGTTAATAAATATTTTAAGTAAAACAAAAAGAGTGGACTTAGTCAGTGGTTCTACAAGTTTCCACTAAACTCAACCATGACAATTTTCCACTAATTTTGAATTACTTAATAATAAATATGAACCCACATTAAGCTAAGCATGGTGTGAGTCTCATACATCCATATTGCATGTGTAACCTAGCATGACACTCTAATATATATCACATATATATTATTTGTGTAAAAAGAAAATAATACAATTAACATATATCACATATATGTTAAGTGTATCAAAAGTGAGAAAAAGAAATGCTTAAGTGAGCTAATATAAGTTAATGTAATTTAATATATTAAATATATAATTATACATTAAATTATTAAATCAGCACTTGATTTAATAATTCGGCTATATCTATAACCGACTAATATTATATGTATCAATTTATCGAATCAACACTTAATCCGATAACCCACCTATATCACATATAACCGGCCGATATCAAATATCGTGAGAATGGAATGCGGTATCACATACGCGCATTAATCTCGGTTCCTCACATATCACATATGTGCTCCTACTTCGTTTCGCATGAACCAGGAAACCTCTGTGTAGGACTCTAAAGACTCGTCAATACGCCGGCAGTAGGTGATGATCATATCAAACACCCACAAGCCGCAAGCAGTCTGCTAAACGTAATGGCCACCCGGGTATTGAGCGATTAAAAGATCAAAAAGCAAGCCTGCGAATCCAGTCAAGTAACACTACCGTACAGTCCGGTCTGTCCGTATGATATGTCGCATATCCAGCCTGGGGGTGGTGAAGCGTCAGACCCTAATAGCTTGATAAGTCATGCCGATATAGGGCACATAACGGCTCGAGAAATCACTGATAACACTTACCAGTAAATCTCTGCAACCCTGGCCAGGGATTTCCTGTTATAGCCAATCGAGCATAGCACAACATCAACCCCCAATACCGGGAGAGACGAAATCTCCTCCTATCGCTCATTGCCTCCATGTGACTCGGGACTGTACCCAAAAACCACCTGTTTGCACGACTCAGTAGAGCTGTGGTAGGGTGGAAATCAAAGCATAGTGGGAGACACACAAGACTCTATGATGATCTCGGGTCAACAGACTAACCTGTACCAGTGTCACCAGAGAACTGCTATCTGACGATAGGTATAATACCATCTAGGAGTTCTTGGCGAGTCTGTTCAGTGTACCCAGTCTCCACTGAGCACCCGTATACCATCTCTGATGTCAAACACCAATGGATATGGGATCATCCATCGCCCATCATATGGGTTGAGAAGCGTATACGCTAGTCTACTCTGGAACATCGATGCCCTGTCTCGATACTCCCATGACTAGAAACAATTGAAGGATGTACTTACCGACTATCCAGACCCCACTAGTATGATCCCTATCATAATCCTGGAAGTTAAGTACAGATCCTAGGGGCTTTATCAACATGTAATAGAGAGACAATAAGTATACATGTTAAGTTAAAGTGCAACCAGATAGCATACTATCATGTTAAACAAGAAAGTCCTCCCTATCTATGTCCAAGCATCCACTATAATATACATCATATGTATAATAATGGCCTCTAGGGCATACATATAACTAACAATCTCCCACTTGCACTAGGGCCATTTGTTGTAGTATCTCATACCCAACGTCCCATAGAAGTCTCTCTAGTGAAAGGCCTTTGTGAGTGGATCCGCCGTGTTATCCTTCGCGTCTACTCTCCTAACCTCGAGCCCTTGAAGATCAACCATCTTCCTGATCAGGTGATACTGTCCTCAGAATATGTCCGGATCGCCGATGGCACCGGTCTTCCTAGGCTAAATCCATAACTCCATTGTAGTCACAATAACAGTTATTGGACGCTCAATGGTAGGAACTTTGTTCATCTCATGAACAAGAAATGCCCAGACAGCCACTTTGGCAGCGTCGTTAGTAGCGATGTATTCTGCCTTTATCTTCTAGTATGCCACGGTACCTAGCTTGAAACTCTTCCAAAATACTGTCCCTCCACTGAGGATAAAGACAAAGCCCGAGACTGGCTTTCAGTCGACCTTATCACTCTGGAAGCTCGAACCAAGAACATTCATTCAATGCTTCTCAAGTACTTAAGAATGTCCTACACAGCAGTTCAGTAATTCTCCCAAGATCCGATTGATTCCTGATCACTACACGTAGTGAGTCATCTATATCTGGTCTGGTACATAACATCGCATATATGATAGAGCCTACTGCCGAAGTATAGGGTATCACTTGCACGCGGGCTCTCTCCAAATCAGTCTTGGAAGACATCTTTTTGGAGAGAGTGATTCCTGAATAAGTGGACGAACCTCCACGGTTAGAATCATCTATACTAAACCCCTTTAGTATGGTGTTAATGTACCTGGATTTGGGACACTCCCAACGTCCACTTAGATCTATCACCATAGATCATAATCCACAAGATGTAGTAGTTATCATCTAGATCTTCTATGGAGAATCTACGTGATAAGAGGAGCTTGACCGAGTGTGGCATGGGAAACCATTTCCTATCAAAAGTATGTCATCTATGTACAATACGTGGAAGACAACCTTACTCTCTACAACCTTCTTGTATATACAAGGTTCATCTATCTTTTTGATGAAGTCAAACTCTTTGACTACCACATCAAAACAGATGTTCCAACTCCGCGATGCGCGCATTGATCATGATGGACTTAAGCATACCTTTGAAAGTCTCAACTTTTCAATCTACACCAAGAATCTTCTCAACATCCATTTTCTCCCAATAGGTTTTACCCCTTCAGGTGCAATGATCAAAGTCATACTTTGTTGGTGTACATTGATTCCATCTTTGATCGCATAGCATCCAGCCTTTTCACAGAGTCCCCACTCGTGATGGCCTGCCTGAACCTAGTTGGGTCATCATCTACCATGATGCAATCCCCGCTCCTACTATCACCGAGAAGACCGTAGTATCTCTCAAGTGGATGAGGAACCCTACCAGATTCGCGGAGAGGCTGAGGTTCGTTGGAAACTATTGAATCCTTTGGTTTCACCGGATCATCAGCTGTTAATTTGTCCAGCTGGAACCGTTTCCAGTTCTACCTCATGACCACAAATTTCTTAACAAGAAATTCCTTTTCTAAAAAGGTGGCATGCTGAGAAACAAAACACATTTTGCTCCTCAGTGTGGTAGAAGATATTCCTTTGCGAATGTTCGGGATATCCAACAAACTTACAGAACTGGCCTTGCCTCGAGCTTGTCCGGATTTTGCTTTTCAACATAGGCCGGACAACCTCATATCTTAACTCATTTTAAGACATGTTCTCTTCTCATACCATATCTCATATGGAGTGGTAGTCATTGATTTGGATTGAACCCTATTCAATAGGCATGCAGCTTCACAAGTGCATAACTCCAAAAGGAAACAGGTAACTTAGCAATACTCATCATAGAGCGCGCCATATCTCATAGGGTGCGATACCTCCACCTCGATACACCATTGTGCTGTGGTGTATTCGAAAGAATAAGCTGAGAGAGAATCACATTCTCCTTTAAATAATCCAGGTACTCCATGCCCAAGTATACGCCTCCTCGATCACATCGTAGGACTGTAATACTTCTACCTGTATGGTTCTTAACTTCAAGCTTACATTCCTTGAATTTCTCAAAAGTTTCAGACTTGTGTTTCAACAGGAACATATGTCCGAATCTTAAGAGATGATCAGTGAATATGATGAAGTCAAAGAACCAACCCTGGCATTTGTAGACATAGTACCGTATACATCAACATGTATTAATCCCAAGAGTTTAGTAACTCCTTCTCAGTTTCCAGTAAACTGAGATTTGGTCATTTTACCTCTGAGACAAGAATGGCAAGTATCATAAGATGAAATTTCGAACAAATTCTCATATTCATCTTTATGTAACTTAGCTGGTCGTGTCGCATTGATATGACCTCGTCTATAATGCCACAAGAGGGATTCATTCATTTCTGAACTACTCCACTTGTATGTGTTCTGTATACTTAGAACTGTTGTTTGATTTAGAACGTATATGCTATTGCATAACGTGACTGATCTAATCAACTCTTGATTCAGGACAATGTTCACAACATTATCCTACAATACAAGATCATATCCTTCTTTATCAAATAAAGAGACCGATATAATTTTGTATGTCAGGTTCGGTATGTAATAACATTTATTCAGAATCAATGTATTCTGATAATACAAGGTGATATTTGCCAACTGACTTGGCTGCAACAATTGCACCATTCTCTACACTTAGAGATATATCACCCATTCCCAGTTCTCTACCTTTCTATAGCCCATGTAACATATTACATATGCGGGATCCTGTTCCGGTATCACATACCCAGGACGCACAGGATACTGAGAAACGGTTCTTGGTAATGAACACACCAGAAGAAGATGCATCAACATACACTTTCTTCGATTGGGTGGCATGAGAATCCGGATATTCCCCTATTTCTAGTTCAGACTTATAATAATTATAAGAAAGAACGGAACCAACGTTCCCCAGCTCAGTATAATAAGCAGGTTCGGTCAAAACATCCATACTATTATCTTGATTAAGGCATGTCATGGTCGCTACCAGGAGAGAGAGAAGAAAACACTCTGCGTGCGCTCTTTGCAAGATTAGATCGGTTATTTATTTTATCTAATCAGGATGGCTCCTACTATTTTTATCAAATCTTCCTTCAACCCCTAAAAGGAAAGACTAGTCGGGATTAGTTACACTCTACAAGTTCGCTAACCTTCAGCTAGACCAGTGTCGGTACTTTGAGGGAGGTTCCCCGCGCTTTCGCACGAACCTAATTAAAGTAAACCTCATTTTCCCAGAGGCGTAACCTCGTTGACACCTTTCTAGACACCAAATAGGTTAGCTAATTGTAAAGTGCAAAACTCTCGCAGGAGTAACAATTACTCGCAGCTAGTATCGGGATCTAACTATCACATAGAAGGTATGCAATCTTATTACAAATTTCAACACTTGAAACTCTCAATAAAGGTTTTTACCCCTAGTACTTATGACCTTAACTATGGTCAACATATCGTAAGTGTTAGTCAAGTTCTAACCGTCATTTCATGATTAATTAGACCAACTCACATGACCCTTAACTATAGTCAACATAATCACATGAATGTCCTAACTAATCACATCATATGCAGTGTAGGAAGACATCACTTAGCTACCATACACTACGCCTTGATTATGGTCAACATACGTAGCACGAATACTAAGTACTCTACTTCCTAAAATGACGGAGGGTTGCGAATGGTTTTTAAGAAAATCTTTAACGCTTTGAATTTGATATCGTTGTAGAATCAAATGGTTTTAAAAGGAGTGGCTTAAGCTCCGCATTTTAAAACTTGCTTTTTCATAAAAAGGCCGAGTGAGTTTCAAATCCGAATCTGCAACATCATTTAGGTTTATTTTCTTTCATTAATGTTAGTGTTATATGCCCTAGAGGCCATTATTATATAGTACTAGCTTGTATATTACATTTTGGAAGCTTGGGATATATATACACGGATTTATGACAGTCTTGCTCAATATAATAGTATGCTACTTGGTTTGGATCTATCTTAATATGTGTATATGTTTCTTTTAACATATCGCTAATACATATTGATAGAGCCCTTAGGGCCTTTACTTGACTACTAGTGTTGTGATGGTATTCACACTAGTGGGGGCTGGGTAGTCTACAAGCACATCCTTATACAAGTCCCTAGTCGTAGGATTATCGAGACAGGGCATCGATACTCCGGAGTAGACTAGTGTATATGCTTCTCGTCCCAGCAGGGGAGATGGTCTGTCCCACAGCTATTAGTACGTTGTACTGGAGATAGTATGCAGGTGCTCGTTGGGTTACGAGTACACTGGACAGGACTCGTCGGGAACTATTGGTTGGTACTATACCTATCATCAGATAGCAGTTCCCAGGTGACATGAGTACAGCATAGTCCGTTGACTTGATACTGCTGCTTCGCCTCAAGTGTGTTCCCACTGTTCTTAGATTGCTACCCTGCCACGGCTCTATTGAGTCATGCAAACAGGTAGCAGTTGGGTGCAGTCCTGAAGCGCTTGGAGGCAGTGACGGTTAGATAGGATTCGTCTCTCCCGGAATTGGGGGTTGATGTCGCGCTGTGTTCGGAACTCCATTACGCAAGATCCCTGGCCAGGGCAAGTGAGATTTGCTGGCAGGTGCTCCAGTAGTTTCTCAGGGTGTTTTGAACTGTACTCCGGCACGACTTATACCTCTATTAGGGGTCTGAAGCTTGCCGTCCCCCTAGGCCCGATATGCGACACTTTTAGACGAACAGACCGGACTGTACGAAGATTGTCACATACAGGCTTAGTAGGAGTTCGGATGGGTTTTCTCATCGGCCTTCTTATAGACATCTACCTTGGGATTGTTACGTACAGCTAGTACCACTCGCGGCATTGGTTAAACCCACAGCCAGCGTAGTGTCGAGTCTTTAGAGTCCCACACAGAGAGTTTCCCTGCTGCGGGCGAAACGATATAAAGGTCGTATGGTTTTACGACAAGATTCGAACATATACGTGTGCTTGTGCACGTATGATATTCGGACAGATTAATACTAGTGGGCTTTGGTTTAAGCCGGATCTTAGTATTAGATTATTGGATTTGATTTAGTTTCAGTATATCCGTGTTTTTCGTAAATACGGATAGGAGGGGCATTCTCGTAATTTGTCGGGAAGCTTCTAGAAGAAGATAACTCATTTAGGATTTTATCTTTCGATTTAATCTTTAATGAAGTGTAGAAGATGAGGTGTTATTATCATTAAATGAACCATGACTCATGAGATGATCCATCTCAAGAATTAAATGAAGCATGGTTGATATTTTGCTAGATATTTTAGTGAGATTTTTTTCATGCTTCATATTATTCAAAATGAGTCAAGCTTCATTTCATTATCACAAACACTTTTCTCTCCTCAAGCT
Organism: Agapanthus africanus; assembly: GCA_030015575.1. Classification (NCBI taxonomy): domain Eukaryota; kingdom Viridiplantae; phylum Streptophyta; class Magnoliopsida; order Asparagales; family Amaryllidaceae; genus Agapanthus; species Agapanthus africanus. Next base: position 424,546,155 of record JASDDO010000019.1, on the reverse strand, counting down.
CTTCTTCTTCATATTAACCCTAATTGTCTCATGAGTTGAGAATCCTAGGGTTAGTGAGGCTAACAAATCCTTAATCACAATCTATATTATCTAGGTCACTTAGATTAGCACTCTAAGCCACTTAGTTACCTCATCTTGGAGGTCAAAGCTCAAAGTAGGCACTCTCGGGTGGATCTTCTTCAACTTGAGGAGGCCGACGAGGAGGAGGACAACAAGAACAAGAAGGACTAGTATCTTGAGGTATAATCATCTTACATAGTAATTACAACTCCTAGTTTGTTTGTTAGTTAGTGTAACGTTTTGAAAATCGTTTCGGTGAAATTTCAAAAAAACGGTAAAATAAGGGGGTTTTCTGTAAAAAGTCAAAATACAAATATCTTTATTATAAAATTAAATATACATATTCTAGCTATGTAATTGCTAGTATTTGGTGTTTATTGAGCCACTGATGAAATTTCAAATTTTCTGAAAAATTTTCCGAAATTAATTATTTTAATAGTATTTTAAGCCGTCACTAATATATTTAATTAGGGAAAATTACAAATTGGAATGAGTTGAAACAAATTTTGTGCATCATAACACATTAAACAAAATTTTATCATGTGGTTTTTGAAATGAAATGGTTTGCCAAAACGGTTTAGAAAGTATCGAAGAAAAAGGCTTAAATAGTGAATTTAGTGTTAATGGATGTTTGGGGGTATAGTATTTATCATTTTCCATCACCCCACACCCATACCCACACTCACACACACCCATTTTCCCTCCCCCTTGGCTGAATTCAGCAGCCCCCCCTCTCTTGTCCCCACTTGTTTTGCAAAAGAAAAGAAAAGAAAAGAAAAAGGAAATGTAGAAATGAGAGTGGACTTTGACTAGGTTGACTAGATGTTATCTTTCCCCACCTCACTCTCTCTCCTCTTCCCTCAATTTCAGCCGAGCCCTCCCTTTTCCTGCACCACCAACAGCCCCTCTCTCTCCCTCTCTCATTTTGCATCAAAAATTCATTAAAATACCTCAAAAATCAAGCTAAAATCCAAATCCGACTCCTACCCATTTTCTCTCATCTCCTTTAGCATGGATCTTGGTGCAAGGATTTCAAATTGGAGGTCTAGATCTCAAGTTTCATCCATGGGTCATGAGGTATAAATCTTGGCCTTTTGTTTAAATTGTTGCTAAATACTTTAGTCTAGCCTAATTATACGTTTAATTATGGGTTAATTTAAAGATGTGGGTTTTCAAGAGGAGGTTTAGATTAGGGTTTTGTTGTGAAATTGTGTTGTGATATATTGTGCATGGTTTAGTGATGTGGATTAACATCTTAAGTTTAGTAGAAAGCTAATCTAGTTGTTAATTACAAACCATTACTTATAAAATGTCCTAATTAAGTTATTTTGCTAACTAGGGTTTTTGGAAAATTGTTAAATGCTTTAGATTAAAATATAATTATGGTTTCATGTCATTATTAATATTATAATGAGTGGTTTAATGACTTTGGATCATGCAAAACCAAGCTTAATTGTTAAATTGTGAATTTTGCTTTAAAAAGAGTTAAAATCGGTATTTTTGCAAACTAGTTTTTTTTGAACATATTTGGTTTGGTGAAATTAAATTATGGAAATGATTTATATGACTTATTTAAGATATTTAATAAGTATATTGGCCGCTACATTCATTTAAACGTCGAGTTTTGTACTAAAACGGGTAATTTTTGCTTGCTAGATTTTCGGAAAAATGGCTTCTAAAGTGAATTTGGGGTTTTTGTGAATTTTAACCTATTCTATATTTAAATTAGTATTCGTGAATGTGCAAATGAGTGTACTTGGATTTTTCTCGATGGTCGGGCGTTTGCATGCCGACGTCGAGGGTTTTTGGGTTGGTTTGTGAGAGCAACCATAGGTTTTGACCTATGTGGGATTCGTGAGTCGTTTTGGTCATGAGTCGGATTTTAATGCGATACGATGCGTTATGATATGTAGGTACCCCATGTGGACTTCGAGACGATAAGCAAGCGCGTGGCGACGTCGGCACCGGCGAGCGAGGACCAGGTGAGTAGATTTATATCTACGGGGAGAAGTCGGGTGGATGGCGTATAGCACCCCCGCAGTCCGTGGTGGTGTATACGGATGCGTATACACACCAGCAATTATTATATGTTATTTGGGATTAATAACGATGTTTATGATGGATATTGGTGTGTTGGATTATTTTAGTGTTGCGAACCCTAGGGTAGTGTTGCACTACACATACACGCATACATACTTGCATACATTCCTATTTATATGTGCTCATGGGATTCTTTATAGTTATGTGATCACATAGGTATGGGACTATGTGTTCACATACGGATTTGAGGATGATACTTGGGATTGAGCTGAGTCGATGAGATTTGTTTTGTGGTTGTGATAGCGGTGATATGGCAAGATTCGTACTTGAGGTACGTCCTGGTGTTATAGCGGATCTTGGGACGAAGATACGGGTGAATAGTGTTATAAATAAAATGGTCGTCATGTGATCGTGATATGAGGCATGATATGCTAGGATATTGATATTAGGCCGTATAGGGCGATGTATACCCCTTGATGATGATATGTGCTGACGATATCGGTTTGTACGAGATTGTCGATCAGTAGTCAGATCATGAGTATATTGAGGATATTAGTATTGTACTAGACATAGGTCAGTACCCTAGACTATGATCTTGAATAAAGAGGATACCAGAGGAATGGTGTGAGGAATATGATATTGACCCGTACCCAGATTTGGGGATGCCGTACGACGGATTTACGTACGAGCTATATCTTGATGATTGATCCGCACTCTTGACTTGGGATGTCTGATTGTAGATATGGTATCGGATATGATATTATTGAGGCGGGATCACCGACTAATATATATACAGGTATGTATATGGATCGACTCAGATGTTAGGCGGTTTCCTTACCTGTAGTCCAGCTTGTTAGCTTAGCCCTTTAGTTTAGTTTAGTTCTTAGATTAGATTCGATTCTTACCTATTTCAAAAACTAACGAATCGTGGGTATTTTAAAAGACAGCCCAAGGGATCCTACGGATATTTCAAAAGACGTATCTTTTCATAAAAACACCGTAGCCCCTATTTTCAAAACCAATGATTCGTGTTATTTCAAAAGGCACCATTTGTAGGACTTATATTAGATTAATGCAGGTTAGTTACAGTTGCGTCTAGTATTCAGCTCCCGCGTATTATTGTGGTTCGCTTCGCATCGCATACTTATGTTATAATTTCTTATTGCAATGTTGATATCATATTGTTAGGACACCAGCACCATTACCGATGATGCGTATGTACCACGTACACTTACTTGCCGGCTCACACACATCTTCATCGGTAATTGCCATGTCACGTACACCTTAGAAAATATTATTGCTTGACATAGCGTACTTGCCTTATATGTTAGTTTAGACATTATAGTTATTACCTGCTACTTCATGCATACTGTTATTCATTGTTATGCCGCATTCATGGATTCTCATGCATATATTCACTATTTTACGTGTTATTGAGGTTTTGGATTCGGATTTCCATGAGATTTTCTGGATTTGGAGGAAAACCGCAAAAACATAAATAAACCTTTTCTCTCTTTTAAAATAAAAAGTGCGGTTTTTCCCATGATGTATGAGTCGTCCACCATGAGTTTGCTGATGGATTTCAAGACCCGATTCGAGGAGACGGATAAACCGTTTCGGGTACATGGTGGACCCGGTAAGGTACCCCGGGGCAAGAAGCGCGTGATGATGACGATGTGAGCCTGGCAGGGGAGCACTACCTACCGATGATTTTACCCGACGCGTCGGATATCCGGAGGATACCGTCGTGGTCTTGAGATGGATGGTAGGGGCCGGTCTGGACTGACGGCGCCCTAGATATTGTGATTGAGATATTGAGATTTCGAGATAATTGAGGTACAGAGACTGTGATACAGAGATATCGAGATATTGGGATTACGTTTTGTGCCGATGCTAGGCACTGTTTTATGCTGATTTCATTATGATACCTCATTTTAAAAATACAAAGGAAATCTCACTAAATTATGAAAACGGTTCTTCATTTACATGTATTCTGTTTTCATGCATTCATACCTCATTCATATGATATATTGCTACCTGAGGCACTGACACGGGCACATGAGATTACACTCGGGTTAGATATTTACCCTAGCCTTGTTATAGGTTGCATGTTATATATATTGAGGATATATTATGATCATTGACCTAGGTTGCGTTATTTATGCGATTTCTATTCGTAGATGTTTTTCTATTCACGAGTTGGCAACTCACCCCCGTTGTGCCCCAGTTTCTTGCAGGTTTGCCGTACAGGTTTCTTTACGGCTTGCGGGCATAGTTTCCTTCGGGTGATTTGCTAGTAGATGGGTTTACTTATATCGTACCCCCATTATATATCTTGTATATTATTATTCTGTTGTATCTAGAAGTTCCATCAACCAAACATGTATTTATTTTGAGATAGAGACCAGTGATGTTATTCCTTCGACCTTAGAGTCGCGCGTTATATTTCTGCGGTTTTCTTGTGGTTTTGAGTTTCCTTTTGAATTTTGATCCTCGCCGTTGGCGTTGTATATTATATTGCTTGTGTGGTTGTGACCGTCGATTGACGAAGAGCTAGCTCCCGCTTGGGGATGCCTTTTTATTGATTTCGTATACTATTCATGTTGTATCCCGTTTGGGCGCCAGTATTTACAAAGGAGACTCTGCCGAAATTTTCAGTAAATTTTGATGTTCTTAAAAACCGCATAATTCGGCTTATGCTATTAAAACTACTTGTTTTAAATTGGTTTTCCTTCACTCTACTACTTTTCTTGGTTTGGATTTCTGGGTTTTCGGTTTACTTAGATTACGTACGCCTCGAGACGTTTCATAGTTTAAGTGCCGGTCATGTTCCGTACTTTCGGGACGTGACAGTTAGGGTTTAGCAAAGATCCTTATGAATATTCGATGTTACCTTGATTGAAAATGATCGTTTTTACCTATTCCGCCTTCCCGCATCAAGTGGGGTGTGTAACTTCGACTTACAGTGGTATCAGAGCCTAGCTAAACCATAACTAACATGTTAGCAAAGCCTTTAGAAATTCGATCACGATTTGATCCCGAAAACACGACTTTTTCATGCACTTTCTGTCGTTTTTTTATTCGGGTCTAAAATATTTTCCGAGACCTGAAAAATATGTGCAGGGTTTTTGGAGATTACTGAAGAAATTTAGGCGCCTAAATCGGTGAGATGACCACGGATTCGCGGCCGAGTCGACTCCGAGTTGGTCCAACTTTTTTCTGGTAGTCTACTGTATTGTGTTGGGTTTTCTGGGATATTTTGTTTCTGCTCAAGTTTTTTTCTTGTGTACAGTGGAGTACTTGGAGTATATTCAAATTTGGTTATTGATCGAAATTCTAAGAAGTTTGGCTAATTGGATTATATCTGTGTTGTGATAAATGTGATCGTAAACTTCCGCTAATTGCTATATGTCGGTTAGTTGGGAGTTGCACATTTCTGTGATGGTTATATTGGTTTGTGGATATGGACTTGTTAGATTGTCGTGAATGAATAGCCGAGGATGTGAGGTTTTATATTCTTTCATTCAATTCTAAATTGTAAATTGTTGTAATATTTTTCCGCGGGGCACATCCGGGTTGAGATTGTAGCCACCGTTGTATTATTTCATTTATTGTTTATTGCTCTTAGGATAGACCCAAGATGGGGTGCACAAACTACCGGGTACTTTGAAGTGCTAAGTGGCCTACTCACGTTGTTGAGGGAGACTGCTTCACTTCGGGTATTTGGTGGGTAGTTTGCCGCACCCGTAGGGGTCTAGGGTGGGGTTTGGCTATTCATCGCGACCGTGTAATCCGTCTTTCATTGCAGGCTCAAACGAAATGCGGATTCCTAGTAAATCCAATGTATTCATCTGTGATCTGGAATGCCTATTATTGCATCTGACGAATGTACATATCTATATATGATATCTAGTAGGCGTTGCTTATGTTTTGCATCCGTGCTAGTCCATCCCCCGCTCTATCGTTAGTTAAGTAACCTAACGGGTGATGACGGGACCCAGTGGCGAATGCAGATGGCATAAGCGGGCATTGTATTTTCGTTGTTTTCAGCAATAGTAGGTTAAATGATGGGACTGCATTAGATTAATGCAAAGTAAAACAAACCAAAGCTGAATCGTTGGAACAATTTGAAAACCACTCGGTTTTTTCAAAACAGCAAAACTTTTAAATGCGGAGCTTAAACCACTCCTTTTAAAAGCTATCAGGTTCCTTCGATCATATCAAGTTCACGGTTTTGCCAAAACCATTCGTAGCCTTCCGTCATTCCAGTTGGATATTCAGTAGTATTCAAGCTATGTATTTTGACCTTCGCCAAGGCATAGTGATTGGTAGCTGCTGAATATTCATCTGTTCCATAGATAGATGCATTGGTTTGGGACAGTCATACTGCTATTTTGGCCTTCGTTAAGATTATGTACAGGTGGGTTCAAATTAACCTGGATAATAATGGGTAAAACTTGACATGTGACTTATGATATGTTGGCATTCGTCAAGGTCATAAGAGCATGGGGCAAAAATCTACATCAGGAGTTTCTAAAGAAACTGAAACTTGCTAGTGTTGCATACCATTTGGAGTGTGATAATTTTGGTAGGATTCCTTTAACTTTATCACACGATGATATTTGGATCCCGATCCTACTGTGAGTATATGCTACTCCTCGGGAGATTCTTTCACTTAACGATCAATGCTAAAAACCAAGTAGGTGTCTAGAAAGGTGTTAGCGGGGCTACGCCCCAGGGAAAAGAGGTTATTTAATTAAGGAACTTCGCGAAGGCGTCATAAAACCTCCCTTGAAGTACCGACACTGGCCTGGCTGAAAGGTTAAGCAAGTATTGTACGATGAGATTAATCCTGACTAGTTCTTCTTTTATGATTTGAGGAGGGATTCGAGAAACAGTGGGAGCCATCCTGTTTAGATAAACTAAAAACCATTCTAAATTTGCAAGAGCGTCATGCTAAAGTGTTTATTCTCTCTCTCCTAATTGCAGCGACCAGAACATGACGGGCCTTAAGTTATTATTAGATAAAAATATTTTGACAGGGTCAAACTATAAAGATTGGTTCAGAAATGTCAAGATGGCAATCACTTATGACAAGTTGGGGTATGTCCTTACTACTAAAGCCCCTGCCGTCCCAGGTCCGGAATCCAGTGCCGCGTATAAGGAAATCCGCAAGACCTAGGAGATTGACTGCGCGAAGGCCAAATGCATCGTGCTTGCCTCTATGGACAATGAACATCAGAGGAGTCACGAGAATATGGATCTTGAATCCATATTTCTCCACACTAAGGAACTTTATGGAGAGCAATCTCGTATCGCTAGATACGAGACCTCGAAGAAGCTATTTCAGTCGAGGCTGGCCTTCGGATCAACTGTAGGGGAACACGTCTTTAAGATGATTGGCTACATTGAGGAGCTCGCGGACCTCGGGACCACGTTAGAGAATGAGCTGTATACAGACTTGATTCTCCAGTCCTTTCCTTCCACCTACGCCCAGTTTATCTTGAATTTCAATATTCAAGGTAAAGAAGTTGAACTTCCGGAACTTCTCAACATGTTGAGGAGTGCAGAGGGCACCTTGCAGAAAGCAAGGGAAACACCCGCTATGTTTGTTGGTAGTGCTTCCTCTTCTAGGTCCAAGGAGAAAGCCAAAGGAAAGAAGAAGAAGGCCCCTACCAAACCGAGAGGAGGTGTTGGTAAGGTGGAAGCCAAGGGAAAGACAAAAATAGCAAGGCCGATAGTAGGAAAGGACGAATGCTTCCACTGTCATAGAAAGGGCCATTGGAAGAAAAATTGCAAGGCTTGGAACACCAAGAACCAGGACCCAAGGCAGGTTGTGGCTTTGGCTTCAGGTGTGTTTGTATTGAAAATTGTCTGTCAATCAACTCTACTTCCTGGGTATTGGATACAGGATCAGGATCTCATGTATGCAATTCTTTGCAGGCACTGAGAAGCCGTAGAGTTCTGAAGACTGGTGATATGACCCTCAGGGTTGCTAACGGAGCGAGCGTGGATACTGTGTCCGTAGGGAAATATCACCTTGGATTGACGAGTGGACATATTTTGGTTTTGCGCAACTGTTTTTGTGTACCTAGTTTAACTTGTAATATCATATCAGTATCCTTGTTATCAAAAAAAGGTCATGATTTTACATTTATAAGCGATGTTGTGAACATCCACCTTAATCATAGTTTGATTGGGTCAGGTACACTAAACAACGGTATATACGTATTAAACCAATTGCAGATTTTCAATGTCCAGAACACACTTAAAAGAAAGCCTCTGGATACAAATCAGGCTTTCTTATGGTATTGTAGACTGGGTCACATCAATGAGACAAAATTAACTAAGTTACATAAAGAAGGATGTTTGGATCCATTCGAATAT
>JASDDO010000019.1:424214076-424537468 GCA_030015575.1 Agapanthus africanus | reverse complement strand
GTACCCGGTCACGTAATGCGACCGATTATGCTCAGCTGTTCCCAGTAGAAGTCTTCATCCTTAAACGTGACTGCGGCGGCTTGCAAAGTGTACTGAGCTTCTTTCATATTAATTTCCGCAAAGCGAGCCTGATACCGCTCAGGGTTTTGTAGAGCATGAATGAGAACATCTCTAAGCTCTTGAGATAGAACCAAGGCATCGTAGATGCTAAGGAGAGACGGAAGCTTTCGGAGGTGAGCCAAGATATTATAGTCTACTGGGGAAGGACTCGAATCTTCATGAGCAAGTTCTCTGCCATCTTCTTCATTAGAGACTTGTTTTTCCTTCCCTTTTGGGGCGTTGCCCTGGCGGTAGAGCCCTGCCGCTTCTAAGCTGGATTTGGTTGGCCTTTGTGGCGAGCTCCTCGTCCTCTTCGGGAAAACAGAGCTCCTCCTCAGAGTCGCTGCCAAGATGGATAGCGTAGCAGGTCACTACTGGGATCTCTTCATTGGAGTCTTCTTCTAACTCCTCCAGAATTTCAGCCGCTCGTACAGGGAGGAACTCCTTCAATTGAATCAGAGTTCTTTCCTTCTGTTCATATTCTTCGAGGGAATATATATATTTTTGAATGGTCGATCTCCCTACAGACTCCTTTTCACGCCGAGCTGCACTTTTCTTCTTCTTGAGCTTTTTGGATTTTGAGCCTGATGGAGCCGCATTGGCAGCTGGAAAGGTAGGCTTCTTCTTCCCTTCCCATTCTGTCCTGGGCTCTTTCCGAAGTAGCTTTATCATCTTCTTCATCTTATTAGATATGTGCGTACTCCACGGAGGCCGCGGTGAGTCAGTTTCATTTCTCAGGGCAGCGGGTTCGGGTGTCTGCCCCCAGAAGGCCCCCAGAAGGCTTCAGCTTCTGTCTGTATAAAGTTGGTGGTTGCAACTTGATTGTTCACCGACACACTTTTGGACAGCTCGATCTCTCCAGCTTTGTACTACTTCTCGACCCAGTCCTTGAAGATATAGCAATCCTCGATCGCATGGCTCACTACTCGGTGGTACGGGCAATACAGGGGATTTTCGGTCATTTTTGCTTCTTGAGGTCTTTTCGACTCCGGCAATTGTAGACCGTTGTTCAAGGCATCTTTGAATATCTTGCGGGCCTTGTCCCTTCTGAAAGAGTAAACCTTGTTCTTTTTCTCCTCTAGGGAAGGCCCATCTCCTCCCAGCTATGGCTTTCGAGACCGGTTGGTTTTGGATTCGCCCGCCCTTCGCTTTTCTTCATTATCTGACGCATTGAAGACATTGGTACTGCTGGAACTCCCGCTTCTACGATTGTCGTCCTGCTTGCTTTTCCAAATCTTGTCTATCTGAGAGTCCGGGGTAGACTCTTGCTTCGAGCGTTCCAGCATTTGGACTTTCTTGGTTAGCTCTTGAAACGTCTTGAGGCCTGCTGTACACAAGAATGGGACCATCCAATTGCTGAGGTTCCCAATGAGAAGGCTGACGGACTGGTCCTGCTCCAGCGGCAGTTCGCACTTGACTGTGAGATTACGCCATCGGGTGATAAAGTCGGTGTTGCTTTCATTCTTCACCGGTTTGGTCCTTACAAGGTCAGCAATGGAGATTTTATCACTGACACTCATGAACCTTTGCCGAAACAGAGATTCCATTTGGGCAAAGGTAATGACGGACCCGTCTGGTATACTCGCGTACAAGTCAAAAGCAACACCGGTCAGGCTATTGACAAACTGACGAAGAAGGAGTGCATCATTGCCCCATGTATTTCCGCACGATGCTTTAAAGTGGGCGATGTACTGATTTGCATTTCCCGTCCCGTCAAGTCTTCTGAACTTAGGAATGACGTAGCCGCTCGGGAACTCGATCAGATCGTACTATGCGGGATATGGCTACCCGCTACCACCAATTTCTTTCTGAGCTTCAGCTTCGGCCACCAATGTTTTAACCTTGCTGGTGACCAAATCTATTATCCGATCTTGTGTTAGCGGGATGGTGTTATCTGGGGCTAAGGCGTCCCCAGAAGCGGAATGTGGCCGGCTTTCATGTGTCTCGACGAATCTTGGGCTCAGAGGGACAGGTATCGGCCGCTTCGGATTGTCATCATCCGGCTCATGAGTAGCGACTTGTGCTTGATTGGGAGGCACTCGAGCAATTTGAGCCGTAAGCTGCATCACAACGTTCGTTAGGTCGTCAATTTTCGAATAGAGCTTGTCCATCTCTTTATCTTTGCTCTTGAACTATTTTCCTGGGGCGGAAAGTCAGCTGTTCCTCGCTTTCCGAGCTTGACTCTGCCTGGACTGAAGTGTCCTTTTGCCTATCGTCCTCATCGAGAGGGTTTTCATCATCTAGCGGAGGCGGCTGTTCTTGGGAAGCGACAACCACATTCAAGCCAGATTGGACTTGAGATGTGGTGGCCCTATTCTTGCTTTTGCTGCGAAGGTTGTCGCTGGGGCGCCCGTCTACCATATAGACCGTATGGATAACATATCCAACCGTCTTTTTATTATCAGCGACTGATTTCTCGGATCGCTTTCTTGACCCTCCTGTTTTGGCAACGGGCAGTCGACTGAAGGCGGCTGGCCTGGCCAGATTCTTGAATGGTGCTGACGCTTCCTTTTCGGTTTTGCCCCGTTGTTTTCGCGCAGCACAGAGCGCCTGATAGACTCTTGAAGAAACAGTGTCATACTTTTTCTGTTGGGGCCAGGACACGTCTCTTTGTAGCGACTTTCGGACCGCTGTCTTCTTGATTCTGGCGGTCATAGCATTTTTCTGAACCCACTTCAGAGGCTCGAAGGAATTGCTGATTTTTACGGCCGACTCAGCCGTCGTCACGGAGTAACCTTGCTCTTGGAACCTCACAAGATTCCACTTGGCTGAAGTCCTGGCCCTCTTGTTGGCTCGATACCTAAGCCACTTCTGCCTTAACTTTTTTGTTTTAAGCATTTGGTAGACTTTGGCTCTTCAGGAAGATGCCGTAGACCGGGCGATGGAGGATTTTGGAGATACGCTCGATTGTGCATTTGCTAGAGTCATTGCCTGAGCTTGTCCGCAACATTTGATGTTGCCCTTTGTACCGGAAGTCTTGCCCCCAGCTGGAGCACCAGAAAGTCGTTCAGACATCATCTTAAGTCTCGGTTGTGGTTCCTTGGCGATCACGACATTCGGCCTCTTGCCCCTTGAGACCGGCTTGGCCGCCTGTTTTGCCAGATTTCTGCCAGATAAGCGCTTCCAGCAGGGTAGATGATGATGGAGCCAAACTGGCGGGGCAGTTCCTCCCACTGTTGTCTGAGGCTTGCGGGGAGAACCACACGAGCATTGACCTTGACCACGTACGGGATCGGGGTCGAATTGGAAGCTGAATTCGTCTTGGGAGGCATTGTCGTTGAAAGTTGATTGCTTGAAGACCTGCATGAAAGAGCATTATTTTAGTATAAATATAGATATGTATTTTGATTGAGTTCGCATGAACGTTTAACCCGAAATATGGGAGGAGAGAAAGGTCCCACCGGGCGTGCCAGAATTTGTAGGGTGTTTTTCGTCACCCCATTGAGATGGGAATACGCGCGCGCTTGTCGGGCGCATTACAGATTCCCCCTGCCTAGGGTAGGCTGGGGTTTATTGATTGCGGTTATCCAAATCTCCAGCAGCCGCGGACTAAGCTGCCGTTAATTACCCCTTGCCTTTGGAGCAAGAGAACCTCCGATTAACGGGTCAAACATGTCATGCGAACTCAATGTGCAGTGTACGTGTGTTGTGTCTTGAAAGGGGTTTTGGATATATCGGGAGCCCCGCAGAGTTTTTTACGGGGGCCCCGCTACCCGGATAGCGGGCTAGGGGTCAAGGGAGCTAGCAGCCCCCTTGCGGGGTGCGGGGCAGCGCCCCGTTAGAATTTTTTTCTAACGGGAACAGTGTGGTGAAGTATGTGTATGTATACACACACACATACACACACACGAACACATATATATAAGGGGAAGGGCATCCAAAGGATGCGTGGGAAAAACCGCCAGCGCTTCGGGCTCTGGCGCTTTGAGCGCTTGGGCGGTGCCTTACGTGCCAGGCACGTGGGTGCTCGGGCGCTAGCGCTTTGGGCGCTAGCGCCTCACGTGCCAGGCACGTGGACGCTCGTGCGCTAGCGCTTTGAGCACAAGGGCGCTAGCGTTTTGGGCGCCAGGGCCTCACGTGCCAGGCACTCGGGCACTCGGGCGCTAGCACTTTGAGCGCAAGGGCGCTAGCGCTTTGGGCGCTGGTGCCTCATGTGCCAGGCACGTGGGCGCTCAGCAGCTAGCGCTTTGAGTGTAAGAGCGCTTGGGCGCAAAAAAGTAGTTGGTCCCTTCACTGGGAGTTGTACTCCCAGAAAGAATATACTTTTTATTTTGTTTGTGTGTTTGTGTGTGTGCGTGTATATATATATATATATATATATATATATATATATATATATATATTTGAGGAGTTAAACTCCTAAGGTATTTTTGGAGCTGATGAAGGGGCTTCTCCCTTGAGCCCTGGATCTTCCCCAAAGTGAGGTCTTTGGAGATGGGTCTCCTTCTTCCTCCTCTGTTGGCCGGATCTTGAAGAACAAGAGGGCTGAGATTTTAAAAATCTCTCCTTTTTAAGATCTGATGGAAGATCTAAGCTCCCCTTTATGGGTTTCGTGGTGAAAAACTATTTAGTTTTGGAAAAGGAAGAGTAAAACTCTTGATTTAATTCAAAAGAAAGAAGAAGATTTTAAAACCTTGAGGAAGGAGAAAGATCACAGATCTGGATTCTTTTTGGGGAGAGAGTAAAATGTTGTTGAGATATTTTCATTATTTTTGCCTTTATAGGCTATACACTTTACATATAGCCCCTTGGGCTTTACAAAAATGGCATTTTGCCCATCCCATGGCTCATGTGCCATTTCTTTTTGCACATAAGCCATGGGCTTTACAAAAATTTGGCTTTATACCCATTTTTCTTACATTTATTCATAAAATAAAATAAAAGAAATACAACAAAATTATTCATTACAAAACTTTTATTTTGGCATGGGGGGAGGCCAGCCGCTTCATGTTCGGGCTTGACCCGGGCATTGGCCCACTTGACCCGGGGCTTGGGCGCACTTGGCTTGGGGTTGACTTTGATTTTGACTTGGTCAACCGGAGTGTAAATTTTTACCCCAACAGCTACATTCTCATCTTAAATATGCATATTTATGTGAGAATGAGTCTTTACCCGTGATCATATCCGTTTCTCTAGCGTTAGAGCAAGAGAACACTCTTTTGATGGTCTTGAGATCAAATCGGCAAGCATTTGCTTGGACAATGGCAGACATCAAAGGGATTAGTCCCTTAATTGTTGAACATCATATACATTTGATTGATGAACCCAAACCAACCTGAGACCTACAAAGACATTTAAATCCTGTCATGAAGGAGGCGGGAAAGAAAGAAATCATCAAGTGCCTAGATAATGGTATAATTTACCCAATGTATGATAGCCAATGGGTAAGTCCTATTCATGTGGTCCCTAAATAGTCTGGCATCACGGTCATAACTAATGAGGCTAATGAGTTGATCCAAACACGCACCCAAACTGGGTGGTGTGTATATATTGATTATAGAAAACTCAATACCGCAACGAGAAAAGATCACTTCCCTCTACCTTTCATTGACCAGATATTGGAACGATTAGCTGGACATGAATATTATTGTTTCTTGGACGGATACTCGGGCTATAACCAGGTCCCCATCACCGAAAAGGATCAAGATAAAACAACATTTACTTGTCCTTTCGGTACCTTTGCTTATAGACGCATGCCCTTTGGGTTGTGCAATGCTCCCGCTACATTTCAGCAGTGTATTATGGGGATATTCTCAGACATGGTCGAGAATTTTCTGGAGATATTTATGGACGATTTCTCTATATTTGGGTACTCCTTTGAGGATTGCTTACGTCATCTTGACGCAGTTCTTGTAGGGATTCTCTAGCACCATCCTAGGGTTTGGGTTGCATCACACATGCTATATTAAAAATTTAGGGGATGCTAAACAATACCAACCATGAATCAAACTAGAAAATTAGGGTAACAACATCAAGTATCACATACTAATAAGTGTCTAACACTAAGAGGTAAGTAATACAACCTTTGTAGACCTCCTCTTGTGACTCCTTGGATCTAGTAGGGTTTGAACCGGTTCGCTTGAATCTTTCCAAGTCCACGATGATCCACCACGAAGTCCCTTTGCTCAAGCTCCTAGCTCCACTTGATCTTTGAAGAAATGGAGCAAACAACTTACACTAGTGGGCTAGAAAACACTCCGTATTAGCCTCATATCTAAATTAACATCACATGAAAATTTAGGCTAAAAAAACAACACCTAAAACCCCAAAATCATAAGAACAGAACATAGAAGAAAATCGAGGTGAAAAGGAGCAGAATGGGCCGACCTCCTCGGGAAAATAGGGAATGTGCTCGGGTGAATTCCGAGGAAACGGTCTCAATTTTCTTCTGTGTTCTTCTTTCATCGCATACAAGCTTCTGCAGTTGCTAAAATAATTTTTACAGACCATTAAAAATTCGACAGAGAGCAAAATTCAGGATTTCAGAATATCGTAGTTTCGGAATTGTTTCGGTTTCGTATTAAACTTAACATCGTTTAAGTTTCGAGTTTGGCTCTGATACCACTGTAGGGTTTCCTTAGCACCATGCCTAGGGTTTGCAAGCATCAAACATACCACAACAAAAAATTTAGGGGATGCTAAGCAAATATCCTAGGAATCGAACTAGAAAGTTAGGGTAACAACAAATATGTAAACAAACATTACATCTAAGTGAATGAGGAATACAACCTTTGTAGACTGGTCCTTCACTTCTAAAGCTCCGTGTAGTAGTCCCTTCGCTCCAAGTAGTGAACACCCGAACTCTAGTGAGGGTTCACATGAAGAAATGACCAAGCTTGCTCGAAGTCTTCGAGGCCGAAAATGATCTACGTCGAGGAGACTCAAGCTTATGCTACCTTTTCACTAATGGTAGATTAGTGAAGCAAACACCCTAAACTAAATGGCTAATATAGTAGAGGATGATGAAGTAGGAAATGGGCTCATTTTAGATTTAATTTTCTCACAATATTTCTTCACTTCCTCAAAACCTAGAGAGTTTGAGGGAGATGAAGAAGAAGATGAAGATGAGATGAGAATAAAAACTCATTAGGTTAGAAAAACAACCATGGGTGAGTTTATGTCATACACTAACTCATGTAGAGAATAAACCATGACTAATGTTAATGGTTATGTTAATAAATATCTTAAGTAAAACAAAAAGAGTGGACTTACTCAATGGTTCTACAAGTTTCCACTAAACTCAACCATGACAATTTTCCACTAATTTTGAATTACTTAATAATAAATATGAACCCACATTAAGCTAAGCATGGTGTGAGTCTCATATATCCATGTTGCATGTGTAACCTAGCATGACACTCTAATATATATCACATATATATTATTTGTGTAAAAAGAAAACAATACACTTAACATATATCACATATATGTTAAGTGTATCAAAAGTGAGAAAAAGAAATGCTTAAGTGAGCTAATATTAGTTAATGTAATTTAATATATTAAATATATAATTATACATTAAATTATTAAATCAGCACTTGATTTAATAATCCGGCTATATAACATATAACCGACTAATATTATATGTATCAATTTATCGAATCAACACTTGATTCGATAACCCGGCTATATCACATATAACCGGCCGATATCAAATATCACGAGAGTGGAATGCGGTATCACATACGCGCATTAATCTCGGTCCTGCACATATCACATATGTGCTCCTACTTCGTTTCGCATGAACCAGGAAACCTCTGTGTAGGATTCTAAAGACTCGTCAATACGCCCGCAGTAGGTGATGATTATATCAAATACCCACAAGCCGTAAGCGGTCTGCTAAATGTAACGGCCACCCGGGTATTGAGCGATCAGAAGATCAACAAGCAAGCCTGCTCATACTCCTGCGAATCCAGTCAAGTAACACTACCGTACAGTCCGGTCCATTCGTATGATATGTCGCATATCCAGCTTGGGGGTGGTGAAGCGTCAGACCCCAATAGCTTGATAAGTCATTCCGATATAAGGCACATAATAGCTCGAGAAACCACTGATAACACTTACCAGTAAATCTCTGCAACCCTGGCCAGGGATTTCCTGTTATGGCCAATCGAGCACATCACAACATCAACCCCCAATTCCGAGAGAGACGAAATCCCCTCCTATCGCTCATTGCCTCCATGTGACTCGAGATTGTACCCGAAAACCACCTGTTTTCATGACTTAGTAGAGCTGTGGTAGGGTGGAAATAAAAGCACAGTGGGAGACACACAAGACTCTATGACGATATTAGGTCAACAGACTAACCTGTACCAGTATCACCAGAGAACTGCTATCTGACGATAGGTATAATACCATCTAGGAGTTCTCGGCGAGTCCGTTCAGTGTACCCAGTCTCCAGTGAGCACCCGTATACCATCTCTGATGTCAAACACCAATGGATATAGGATCATCCATCGCCCATCATATGGGTCGAGAAGCGTATACGCTAGTTGTAACATTTCAGAAAATATAAAATATTATTTTTGGTGTTTAATATTAAAATAATATATTTCGCGAAAACTACCCGATTTGCGAAATTGGGGTTTTCGTAAATGGTATAAATATATACCAATAATTGTTAAATAATTGGAGATTAAAATGATTTATTCATTTAAAAATATATTTATCGGATTTGGCATTTTTAATATTTATTATACGCAGTTTGGATAAAACCCGATTAGTGCACTGCTAATCGCGATTAGGCCAAATCCGTGTTTCTACAGTTTTCCATGGCTAGTGCACCATGTCATGTTACATTTTGATTATATGTTGTGTTCTTGTATTGTTTTGGGGTATTATATGATTTGGGGTTTAATAAAAAGAAAAGAAAATGAGAAGAGGGGAAAAAGGGTAAATATTGAGAAGAGAGAGAGTGTGTGTGAGGTTAGAATAAGTGAGAGAGAGCGGGGCTAACTCATTCTATCCCCCCCATCATTTTACTTCTCTTTCTTCATCTCCCTCAACCTCACATCCCTCCACCTTTAACCCCTAGATCCATCTCCAAAGCTTCATCAAAACCCTAAACCCCTTTCATTAAAGTTGATCCCCTTTTCACCCTCTATACTTTGGACCAAGCAAAGTTGGATTTTGATGACATTGGGAAACTAAGGTTTTCTTGAGTGGCCTAAATGAGGTATAACTTCTTCTATTTAGTTACTTTTAAGTTTCTTGGTTACCTAGTCTAGTTAGAAGTTGATTTGATTAAGTTATGTGATGTATGGAAATTTCTAGAGAGGGTTTGGGTGTTTTGGTGGAACCATAATTTGTAGTGAGTGTTTTAAGACCCTAGAGATCAAATTCTAGACCTGGAATTTAGTATAGAAACCAAAATACGGACTTAGGAAATTATCTGTATCGGTTTTGTGACATTTGAGTGGCCTACAGGGAATCTGGGATGACCTGAGACGTTTTTAGTTAACCAAACAATAACAGGGACAAAATTAGGACACTAAGAGACCACCCTGACCAGACAAACCCCAACGGAGCTAGCCTGGCCGAGCTTGCCGGAATTTCGTGTAATGTGGCCGGCTACTTAGTGGCATTTGGTGTCTAGGTTGGTCCAGTAACTCATATACTTCATGTACAACACCTTATACTTGCTAGTTTTACTCCTTTTGACCTAAGTCAAAATCTGGGAGCACATGTATGTGATTTTTGGGTATATTTTCCGTATTTTGAATGCTTGGTTTGGGTATTTGGTATTTTATTTGGTTGTTGGGCGTTTGTACGTCAACAACAAGGGGTGTTTGATTGTTTTGCACGTGTAGGCTATAGGTTCTAACCTATGAGCGTACCGTGTGCCGTATTGGTTTTCCTTACTTGATTTTAATACTATTGCGACTGTGTATGTATTGTAGGTACCTTCGTGATGATTTCGAGATGACGAATCATGGCGTCATCGACTTCGGCACGCAAAGAGCAAGGTGAGCAGATCTATATCTATGGGGGAAGTCGGGTGGATGGCGTATAGCACCCCCGCAAATATTAAATGGAAATCGATGTATAGGATACAGTCGTAGAAACCTAGATTAGGAAAACTAGGGATATAGTTTAAAAGATAGTTAGTAATATTAGTAATTGAATATATATATTGAGATATGAGAAAGCTTTAGGGATATGAAAAGTGAAAGCGAATTATGACTTATAGATAGATAATTACACTAGAATAAGCATTGAGTTTAGCGTAACATGAAAGTAGATTAATAAAGTAGAATGTATATATAAAATTTGACTTAATGTGATGAAAAGAAAATACGATGTGATATGATAACTTGATGATATGTTGATATACGGATACGAGTCGATATGTGATAATTGATACCTTGACCGGTCCCATGATCTGAGATTGATACGGATGTGACCTGAGAGATAATGTCCCATGATCTGAGATTGATACGGATGTGACCTGAGAGATAATTATATATATATATATATATATGGATAACGTTGTGAATCTTGAATGAAAAGCCATACGAGACGTGAGGTCCGTACCCTCCTTGTCACATAGGTTGTTAGGATCCTATATTGTTTAATGACGCCGTACGATTAGTTACCGTACGTGATGAGTTAATTGATGATTGATCCATACCCTTGACTAGAGAAGGCCGATTGATATATTCACCGACTCGGTCATATTAGATACGTATACCTTATAGCTTTTAGCTGCCGATTTACCTTATGCTACGTTCATGTCATTACCATTGCATTTCATATACTTGTGCTAGTACACCTGCACCATTATCGATGATGCGTATGTCACACTTACACAGATTTGCCGGCTCACACACTTCATCATCGATAATTGCCATGTCACTACACAGTAGAATAGCTGCATCATGATATGACTCCTTGCATAATTTACTTGCTATAGTTACATATACACCTTTATACGATGTTGCATTTTACTTTGGAGGAATTGGGAACCGCAGGATATATTTTAAAACTAGATTCATTTACAGAGCGGTTTTCACTTGATATGTGCATATCACTGTTCCATGTTGCATTATATACAGATATACTTATATTTCTGTTATATGTCGCATACATCATGTTAGTTATATGTATGCCCTAGAGGCCATTACTGTACATATGATGTATATTGTAGTGGATGCTGGGACATATATAGGGAGGACTTTCTTGCTCGACATGATAGTATGCTATCTGGTTGATCTTTACCTTAACGTGTATACTGATTGTCTCTCTGTTATATGTTGGTAAAGCCCTTAGGATGTGTGCTTGACTACCTGGACTGTGATGCGGATCATACTAGTGGGGACATGGTAGTCCATAAGTACATCCTTCAAAGTCCCTAGTTGTGGGTGTATCGAGACGGGGTATCGATATACCAGAGTAGACTAGCGTATACCTTCTCGACCCATACAGATGGGCGATGGATGATCCCATATCCATTGGTGTTTGACATCAGAGATGATATACGGGTGCTCAGTAGAGACTGGGTACACTGGACGGACTCGCCGAGAACTCCCAGATGGTATTATACCTCACGTCAGATGGCAGTTCTCTGGTGACACTGGTACAGAGTAGTCTGTTGACCCGAGATCGTCATAAAGTCTTGTGTGGTTCCCACTGTGCTTTGATTTCCATCTTACCACGTCCAAGAGGGCGTGCAAAACGGTGGTTTTTGGGTACAGTCCCGAGTCACATGGAGGCAATGAGCGATAGGAGGGGATTCGTCTCTCCCGGTATAAGGGGTTGATGTTGCGCTGTGTTCGATTGGCTATAACAGGAAATCCCTGGCCAGGGTTGCTGAGATTTACTGGTAAGTGTTACCAGTAGTTTCTCGAATTGTTATAGACCTCATATCGATACGACTTATTGAGCTATTGGGGTCTGACGTTTACCACCCCTAGGCGAGATATGCGACATATCAGACGAACAGACCGGACTGTACGGTAGTGTTACTGGTCGGATTCACTGGAGTGTGAGCGGGCTTGCTCGTCGATCTTCAGATCGCTCAATACCCGGGTGGCCGTTACGTTTAGCAGACCGCTTGCGGCTTGTGGATGTTTGATATGATCATCATCCGCTGCCGGCGTATTGACGAGTCTTTAGAGTCCTACACAGAGGTTTCCTGGCTCAAGCGAAACGAAATAGGAGCGCATATGAGATATGTGCAGGACCGAGAATAATGCGTGTATGTGATACCGTATTTCATTCTCGCGATGAATGTATCGAATGGTTGTATGCGATATAACCTAGTTATCGATTCAAGCGTTGATTCGATAAGCCGATACATTGTATACTAGTCGGTTGTGTGCGACATGACCGGATCATTGAATCAAGTTTTGATTTAATGATTTAATGCATAATTATATATTTGATATATTACTTTGCACTAACTAGTATTGGTTCACTTTAAACGGATTTTCTCACTTGATTTGTGCACATCGTATATTCGATATAGTTTTGTGCACTTGCTTGTATCATGTTTGATGATACATGCCTTATGGTTAAGTGTTAAGAATTAAACTATAGTGAAGTGGGTGATTAGGGTTTTTGATTTCATTTTATTCATTTATCTTTTTGGAAAAAGAAAAGGCAAAATGAGGAAAATGGTTGCTTTCTTTTGTTCATTCATGAACCTTCATGAAGACTTTGACTTTTTGACCATTTTGTCTCATGCTTAACCCTAACCACTCACTTAAACCTTAGTTAACTCTCTACATCTAACCATGG
The DNA here is from genome assembly GCA_030015575.1 of Agapanthus africanus. Classification (NCBI taxonomy): domain Eukaryota; kingdom Viridiplantae; phylum Streptophyta; class Magnoliopsida; order Asparagales; family Amaryllidaceae; genus Agapanthus; species Agapanthus africanus. The sequence continues at coordinate 424,524,631 of JASDDO010000019.1, read as the reverse complement.
TTCAATATATGATAAGGATTGATTTTTCTTTTCTATAATAATATTCTTATCATATATTTTAGCTTCTTCTTCTTTTTCCTTCAAGTGAAGAAAAGCTTGACCATCAATGGCAACTTGATGAAATGAGTGAGAAATCCAATTCTAAAGTCTACCCACTTCCTATTTATTCATCCTCTACCTCTTGCCAAGTAGTAGAGTGTGTTTCCTTCACAAGTTTTCATGGCAAGGTGAAGGTGGAGCTTGATTTAGCGATGCCTCGACGTAGATCATCTTCGGCATGGACATCGACGACCTAGCTCGCTTATTCTTCGACGAAGCCGACGCTGGAGTCCGGATTCTTTTTGGACAGCGGAGGGGACTTCGTTGCGGAGCTATGGAGGTGGAGCACCGGATCTACAAAGGTTGTATTTCCGTATCTCTTAGTTAATTGTTAACTAGTTATCTTTTCGCCTAGTTTTCTAGCAAATGATCCGTAGTCGGGTCTCTCGGCACCTAGAATTTTTGAAATTGGCATGGTTGATGCCTTGTGAGACCTCACTAGAGTGCCTAGGAACCCTACACATCATGCTTTATGAGTATATGCATTTGAGATATGTTGTTTTCATGAGATTTCTGGATTGAGAACCGTGGTTATTTCAAAAGAAAGTATTTATTGTTTTAAAAACCCGGTTTCTCTTGATGTGATATTTGTATAGTGTACCATGAGTTTTCTCGGCTCTTGAGCGATATCATACACCCGATTCGAGGAGGAGGAGGAACCGTCTGCGGGTGTATGGTGGACCCGATGAGGTACCCCGGGGCAAGATGGCCGCAGATGATGGCATTGAGCCTGGCAGGAAAGAACTACCTACCGGGGATAGTATATAGACTCGGCGGTTATCCGGAGGATATCGACCGGAGTCATGAGATGGATACAGGCCAGTCCGGATAGCCGAAGCCTGAGATATGAGGATTTACGTGTCGATACTGGACACGGGTTTCATGATATTTTCGAGTGTCGATGCTGGACACTCAGGTTCCATGATTTGTTATGTCATTGATGGACACATATTCTTTGATATCCTCATACATTTACATGCATATGCTTTTACGATGTTTCTAGTGGACGAGATCCACATGCATACTGGCATTGATTATATTACTGGATGATATCCACTTGCATACTTGCATTTATTTATTGTTGGCACATATCTACATACGGTCACCGTAGATATCATAGTATTACCTTTATTATATAGTTGACCTAGGAAATCGTTATTTTATTCGATTTCTACCTGTTGATGTTTTCTACTCACGAGTTGGCAACTCACCCCCGTTGTGCCACAGTCATTGCAGGTTGACCACATGGATCGGTAGCGGCATCGTTGGCACACAACATGCATTCGGGTGACTTGCTTTGGTAGGTGGGACAGTTGTATCGTGCCCACTCTTGTACTTATTATTCTTATTGTATCTAGTCAACTCCATCAATCAAAAGTAGTATTTGTATAAATGGTGAGACTTGTAGTTGCGAGACTTGAGCGATGGGTTTATGTTCGCTTTTTTGGTTGATGTCTTTCTTATTTATTACCTTTTGTGTTGATCTTCACCGATTGGGCGTCGTATACTTGTCTTATTACTTGCATGGTTGTGAATCCGCCGTTTGGGGAAGATCTAGCTCCCGCTTGGGGATGCCTTTTTATATTATCATGTATTTGTAGTTTTGGATCAAAATATACAAAGGAGGTGCTGCCCAAATTTTCAAAAGACGAACATGTTTTACAACAAGTAGGATAAACTTGCATTTTTCATGTTCCCTTTTTTTATTCATTTAAGAAAACACTTTTCTTCATTATACCTTATTTCAAAACTGCACCTCTTTTATTTCTTTAAAGGTTTAGATTTCCGGGTTTCAGCTTACTTGGATTACGTTACGCCTTTAGACGTTGCGTGTTTTCAGTGCTGGTCACGAGCTAATATTTCGGGTCGTGACAAAGTTGGTATCAGAGCACTAGGTTTAACCTTTGTTCGAGTTTAGGTTTGACTATGTGGAGTCTGGGGCATAAATATTTCGGAACCTAGGCTTGACCTTACGGAACTTAGATTTGGACATGGGGTATTAGACCCGAACTTTCGTTACATAGGCTGACCCTGATTGATGGAGTAGGTAGTTTGAGTATAGTGACGTACTGTACGTATGTTCTGCGGCATATTTACGATATGATACTCCACTTAAGAAACCTTAGGATGTACATATTTTGAGATCTTTGATTCTATTTGTTTCCATGATCATACTCTTATTGATTCCATTCCTTCTTATGATCATGTATCCATTTTGGGATCTGTTGATTCATTTCATTTCATTGATATGGTTTCATCGATACATGCTTGAGGTTCCTGTCACCATGGTTTGAGAGCAGATTGAGCTGCTGCTAGTGTTGCGGTCAGGGAGAGCTCGTCATGGATGAGGATTGACCATCGTGTTTTCTGGTGACACGAGAACGTATCGATTTTGTATTGGTGTTGTGACTTCTCGTTTGAGGCGAGTGTTCGGTTTTGCACCGTATGATCGGGCCGTTGATAGAGACTGCCAGTTGTGAGAGGACTATTGATGTACAACATACCTCAGAGATTGTGACGTCGTCTACCTTGCAGACAGATGACCCAGCTGTTGCTGAGATTGATGTGATGTCGCTTCCAGAGCTTACGATATGAGATCGCTGGAGCATTCAGGCAGAGATACGACAGATGATAACTAGTCTAACTTGAGTTGAGAGACAAATGGTATTCACATGTTGTCTAGGCTAAGTTAAAAGTTTGAACGAATGTCAGAAACCCATTTTTCCAAGTTTAAAGTATTCGGAGGAACATGCAAGTAATTCTGTGGACCTTCTAGGAGAGTGAAATCCTAACTCGATATGATGACCATGGAACCGCTTTTGAACCTTAGGGTTTGCGGCAGTTTAGCGGTGCCATCAGTGAGGCTTGGGTTTACCCTTTTACGGCCGGTCCATAGGTACTGTGGCATGTCCTAGATATTATTAAACTGTACTCAAGAGTTGAGCTCTCGAAGAATTATGGGACTTTGATGAATCGATCGAAAAGTTTAACGTCGTCCTGATATCATATGATAGGAGACCAGTAAGCTGACCAGCTTCAGATAGAGGACCTCACCTAGATGCGTTGTGAGTTGATCGAGAACAGACGAGTATTGAGTATTCCTCCGATGGTATGGATGAATTCTCGAGGATGTGTTCGGCTAGAGATCTTCTACAGAGTGATGAAGATATCGAGTTCGCTATTTTGAGTCCGTGTGAGAGATTCCGGATTGACTGTAGCCGAGAAAATTGCAGCACGCAGATAGCATGACGTGACGTCGAAGCAGATGATAATAAAGACGAGTGGAACAAGAGGTTCGTACGAGATGTCAACGAGCTGTTGTTACTCCCTGTTGGGATTAGAGATCTGATATGTATACAGAGGTGTGAGATACGACCAGTTCCCGAGGAAAAGCTGTGCTGAGAACGCAGATGTCCAGAAAGCGAGAAAAGATTTTGTAAGAGTAGCAGCCTCTGTATAGTTCGGCATAGGCAAGATCGGAAGAGTCCCTGAGCAGGTTTCTTCCAGGACACTGCTGTAATAAGATTTGCAGCCAGGATCAGATGTGTGACGTGTATTCAGAAGACCAGAGACCGACGCCAGTGACATGCTGCATTATAAGTGGTCATACTAATTGGCCAAGAGATGCCCAGAGAAGTGCCAGAGCGGAATCGTTTCCATTGGCACACATGACTGAACCGAAGAGCTGATGGATTGTGAGATTGGTAATCCACAGAGAAATGAGGACCCAGAGACAGAGGATGCCAGACCGTGAACAGGAGGCAAGCAGATGTTCTTGCTCTGCCAGTTTTGGGCGCACCAATATTTTTCGACATTGTAGGAGGTGCACCTCAATTTCATTTGTTGCGATTTGCGGTTGTGATCCGAGTATCACGCTTATATCGCTTGGATTTGAGTTTTGATGATGAATTTTTATGATATCGATTTCGTGCACCACTGCTGCACCTACTGGGTCATTACATTTTCGTGCATAGTTATTGCACCTTATATATGTTTTTATACACCGTTGTGTTGGTTTATGATTTGTACATATATATTGCACTTGATATTGATTTTGTGCCTTGGCTGCACATGTTTATGATTTCATGGATTTCGTACAGTTGATTTGATTTTGTGCGTGTGGTACGCACTCGATTTGATTTTGCACTCAGTATAGCATATATGTGCTTACAGTGCATTGATATGTGTTTTGTGCACGCAGTTGCACACGTTTATGACTTTATACACCTTGGAACACTCTGTGTTACTCTTTACGCATTGGAGTATTGTTTGTATTTTATGCATTGATCCACCAGATTTGTATTTTTTTGTACATTTGTACACCATACTTATATTTTTCGTACATTCTATTGCACTAGATGCTTTTTACGGACCTGGCACGTTTGATTTGGATTTTGCGCATATTAGGTGCTTGGTTTTGGGTTTCGTGCATATTGAATGCACTTGATTTAGATTTCATTCGTGCATGATATGAGATGTGATTTTGTGCACACCGGATGCACAGGAGTGAGATTTTCGTGCACAATAGATGCACCAGATATTGTTATCGTGCACACCCGTTGCAATGGACAGATGCTTTCGTGTACACCCGCTGCACTTAGTTTTGCTTTGTACATATTGTGGCATCTGTGTTTGGATGTGATTTCCATGCGCACCAGACGCACGTGATTGTTGGACATGCCTTTTGAGGCTGATTTTACTTTTGAGCACTTTGTTTTCATGTTGGGAACTACATTGTGTAGTAGTCAATCAGGACTGATCTGAGGACAGTACCTGAGTACTTTGCTTGCATTAAAAGTTTAACAAGAGGTTTTCAAAAAGGAGCTATAGTCTCTCTATTTCTTACATGTCCGCGAGCGGCACGAATGTTATAAAGGAAAACCTTTTGGATATTTTGGAACGACGGAATGCATATTTATCAAAACATATATGAAGGTATATTTATTATTTTACAAATGAGCGTTCGTCACTTGTGCCGTGATTTACGCATCAAACGGAAATTTAGAAAAGATTTTGCATATGTTGTATTTAGTTTTAAGATTTTTCCAAGGATGCGTGCTATATATGTATTATAGTATTTGACTGTGCATATTGGATTTCAGTAGTGGATTTCGAGATCTGTATCTCTATTTTAACTCCGATGATATACGTGCAAATCCGATGATTTGCGTGGCGCTTGACGGAGTTCGACTTTGAGTTTGTATTCATTTCAGACGCACGCGATGCGCTATGGCTTTTCTATATCTTCCATGATTTCGGAGCCCCATAGATTTGAGTTGGTTATTGAATGTTTTAGTATTTAGGGGTTTAAATTTAAATTCGGAGACCGAATTTCTTTAAGGGGGGAAGATTGTAACATTTCAGAAAATATAAAATATTATTTTTGGAGTTTAATATTAAAATAATATATTTCGCGAAAACTAATCGATTTACGAAATTGGGGTTTTCGTAAAATGGTATAAATATATACCAATAATTGTTAAATAATTGGAGATAAAAATTATTTATTCATTTAAAAATATATTTATCGGATTTGGCATTTTTAAAATTTATTATACGCAGTTTGGATAAAACCGATTAGTGCATTGCTAATCGCGATTAGGCCAAATCCGTATTTCTACAGTTTTCCATGGTTAGTGCACCATGTCGTGTTATATTTTGATTACATGTTATGTTCTTGTATTGTTTTGGGGTATTATGTGATTTGGGGTTTAATAAAAAGAAAAGAAAAAAAGAAGAGGGGAAAAATGGTAAATATTGAGAAGAAAGAGAGAGAGAGAGGTTAGAATAAGTGAGAGAGAGAGGGGGGTTGCCTCATTCTATTTCCACCCCATCATTTTACTTCTCTTTCTTCATCTCCCTCAACCTCACTTCCCTCCACCTTCAACTCCTAGATCCATCTCCAAAGCTTCATCAAAATCCTAAACCCCTTTCATTAAAGTTAATCCCCTCTTCACTCTCTACACTTTGGACCAAGCAAAGTTGGATTTTGATGACATTGGGAAGCTAGGGTTTTCTTGAGTGGCCTAAATGAGGTATAAATTCTTCCATTTAGTTATTTTTAAGTTTCTTGGTTACCTAGTCTAGTTAGAAGTTGATTTGATTAAGTTATGTGATGTATGGAAATTTCTAGAGAGGGTTTGGGTGTTTTGGTGGAACCATGATCTATAGTGAGTGTTTTAAGACCCTAGAGATCAAATTCTAGACCTGGAATTTAGTATAGAAACCATAACACGGACTTAAGAAATTATCCGTATCGGTTTTGTGACCTTTGAGTGGCCTACAGGGAATCTGGGATGACCTGAGACATTTTTGAGTTAACCAAGCAGTAACAGGGACCAAATTAGGACACTAAGAGACCACCCTGACCAGACGAACCCCAACGGAGCTAGCCTGGCCGAGCTCGCCGGAATTTCATGTAATGTGGCCGGTCACTTGGTGGCATTTGGTGTCTAGGTTGGTCTAGTAGCTCATATACTTCATGTACAACACCCTATACTTGCTAGTTTTACTCCTTTTGACCTAAGTCAAAATCTAGGAGCACATTTGTGTGATTTTTGGTTATGTTTTCCATATTTTGAATGCTTGGTTTTGGTATTTGGTATTGTATTTGGTTGTTGGGCGTTTGTACGTCAACAACAAGGGGTGTTTGATTGTTTTGCACGCGTAGATTATAGGTTCTAACCTATGAGCGTACCGTGTGCCGTATTGGTTTTCCGTACTTGATTTTAATACTATTGTGACTGTGTATGTATTGTAGGTACCATCGCGAGAATTTTGAGACGACGAATCACAACGTCATCGACTTCGGCACGCAAGGAGCAAGGTGAGCAGATCTATATCTACGGGGGAAGTCGGATGGATGGCGTATAGCACCCCCACAAATATTAAATGGAAACCGATCTACATGATACAATCGTAAAAACCTAGATTAAGAAACTAGGGATATAGTTTAAAAGATAGTTAGTGATAATATTAGTAATTGAATATATATATTGAGATATGAGAAAGCTTAAGGGATATGAAAAGTGAAAGCGAATTACGACTTATAGATAGGTAATTACACTAGAATAAGCATTGAGTTTAGCATAAGATGAAACTAGATTAAAAAAGTAGAATGTATATATAAAATTTGACTTAATGTGATGAAAAGAAAATACGATGTGATATGATAACTTGATGATATGTTGGTATACGGATACGAGTCGATATGTGATAATTGATACCTTTGCCGATCCCATGATCTGAGATTGATACGGATGTGACCTGATTGATCATTTCTTTGTGTGTCGGATTAAGAAAATGTATAGAATCACAATCAAAGAATTATATTTGACCGCAATCAATTACGGTGTCGGTTGTAGATCTAAGCGAGTGCGGATCGTCCACAGGGATTGTGCGATTCGTTTTTATGTTTGATTTGTTTGAATTGAAAAGTTAATCGAAAAGAAAAGAAAACATGATTCAATATTTTATCGATTGATTCAAGTGTCACTAGTCTAATCAAGAATCAAGAAAATGATAAACAATCGAGAATCAGGGTTTCGATGATATTTCCAACCAAATGTCAAGAATCTAAATGAGGCTCGTAGGAATCGATCGGATCTATAGACGTGATGTAATCTCAAGATATCGTGTTCTTGTGCTTCGAAGAATTGATACTAGATCGATGATGATCGACGAGAGTTAGGGCTTTCTCGTGAAATTAGGGTTTCATCATTTAACCCTTGTTCTTTCGTCGATATCATTCACATTCTAGCCTCTAGCAATTTGAAGAAACGATCGTAACTCCCCGATTTCGAGCGATATCAATCAAGAAAGCATCGCAACGAAACTGGGTCGTCGGTTCTTGAACTTGCTAAGGTTTACAAAACTCGTAGGACTCAAGAATCGATTTAAGATATGTTACATCATCATTCTATTGATCGTCTCGACTCCTCGACGAGCGGAGTATTACTCAAACATCACAACAAGAACTACAACTAGAAATTGAGATCGAATCATGATGCAAGAATTTAAAGAAAACAAGATAAAAGAATATCACCTTTTATTTATATCAACAATTTGATTACAGTCGCTCAAGAACTACAAGAGGAAGAACTAAATTGTCGATCTGGCGTCGCTTTTCTCCGTGAGTCGTGGGTCGGCTTGGAACACTTGCTCTGTTGAAGATCGGCTCTGCTCCTAAAAGGTTGAAGGGCTTCTTGCTTGATTTGGTACTCGGGAATCTTGGTTTTTGATTGGAATTAGGGTTAGGGTTTCACACAAGTCTTGTCACTAGACTTGTGGAAGAAGATGAAGAAAGAGAGTGAATTGATCTAGATTGATACTAGATTGGCTAAGAGATGATTAGATTCATAACCCTAGGTCTAGGCTTCTATTTATATACTTCCCAAACCCTAGGTCTAGGTTTGAAATTACAATTCCCTCCAAAAGTTTGTTGAGGAGCTTCTAGAAAGAGTTTGTTGGGAGCTAGCTTAGGCTTTAAGCTAGGATTAATTAAGCTTAGAAAACCCTAGTTTGCTGATCTGGCAGAAGTCTCTGGAGTCTTCTGGAATTTGACATGTCTTGCTGAAGTGTAGGAGCTGAGGGAAGCATTGTGCACTGAAATTGGAGGGCTGATGTGGCAAGGTAGCCGCGGAACCGCGGCGCAAGCCGGCTCCGGCCGCGGTTCCGCGGCCATGTTGGCTCTTTGTGGCTTGGTTCTTCTGGTGTGGTCTTGGGATGATATTTGGGGCTTCATATGATATGTTGAATTGTGTTTTGCCTTTTGAATTGCTACCAGAACTGAAATCATTGAGTTGGCGTAATGTTTGATCAGCACCATGTAAATTTTTGGCTTTACTTCTGGGTTTTCCTGCACAAATCTCAAAACAAGTGTTGCGCAATATAGGGATGATGCGATGCCATGAAATGCAGTCAATTTCCTTTATAGTGCCGGTTTTAGAGTCTAACACATGCAATCTGATATTTAACGACTGATTTGCTAATATGTGAAATATGAATACCGTACACTTCTAAATGAATGCAAATAATAAGGAAATTGCCGGTTAAAAGATGCAGTATTTTCGACTGATCAAATTCCCCCAAACTTATTTTCGATCGTCTCGAGCGAACTGTTTTATTTAAAAAAAAGGAGAAAATAAAGAAAGAGAAAAACTAACTAGCACACTTTCGTAGGCAACACGATTGCACTGAGCACGTGCAACAAGCCTTTAAACCTCTAGGTGTCCTTAGTAGGAGGAGTGTTGTCTCCTGAAGGTTTTCAGCGGATTGCACCCACAAAATCCAATAATAAAAGGAAGATCATGAATATTACATTTAAAGAAAAGAATTGTAAAAGACAGACTTTGAAAATTAGGGTTTCCAACTAAGCTAGCTTTTCGGTTGTCATGAGCCCTATTTTAATGGTCATGAAAAGATGTCAGAAATCACGTCCTCCCTCAATAAAACATCGTCTTATTCTTCATTCCTATCTTTATTCCAAACATCGATCATATCACCCTGCGTGTGTGTAAAGACATCCCTACACCCGGAGAATTCAATTCAAGCTATCATACTCTTGCCCATCAGCCCCAGTACTTTTTAATTAATGAATATTTAGCTGAATTTGCTCACACACTTTCATGCGACCGTTAATACTTCTTGAGGTACTAACCGACCGATTACTCCTGTACTTGCTTACTTGGTGTATTTTCCTCGTCTTGCACCACCTCAGGCATAGCAGTGACTCCCAGACCAGTTGGTCTTAGGGCACTAGGTGGAGAGGCACCCTCGCTATACATTTTTTATTGCCCTCGGTGATAACAAAACCAGTGTCCATTTTTCTCACCACTTTATATTTTCTTCATTTTTGTTATTTCCTTCATACTTTTGGCTTTAAGACAAGAGCATTTCAAGGTATCCTCTACTATCCCAGGCTTTAAGACGTGTGTAAGTACGAATAGCAGGGTATCAACGTTCAAAATGTTTGGCTTTCCAGAATAGAAACTATTTTTCAGACTTATTTTTATCCTCAGAGTAGTGACTTCTTTCATCTTACTAACCCTTGGGACAACGGCTCATAACTACTTATTACTAGTTCGTATAAGAAAACTTCTAATTTTCTTGGTTTTCTTAAATTTTTCTAATCTCATGGATGCAATTTTTCACTATCTAAACTTTCATTATCTTATTTATGTACAAAAATATTTAAATGTTAAAATATTTATATTTTGAAAATTTTAAATTTTTATGGATTTTGAGAATTTTTAAATTTTTATACGTTTTTTAAAAGAAATGTTTTGTGCTTATGCAAATGATATGCAAATGATGCAAAAATAAGCACAAACCTCCCCCAAACTTGTTTTCAACAGTGTCCTCACTGTTGCCAACCGCTAAATCTGCAAAACCTGTAAGCTTGGGAGGAATTATTAGTGGGGGAAAAATATATAAGTGAAGAACTTCCTCCAAACTTACTCTTTTCACTCACCTCCATTCAAAAGATGATGCAGTGATATGCTGGACATGAAGGTGAGACGGAGGAATTTTAATCCAAATAAACTGGCTCCTGTAAGAACAGGAGCTCCTCCGTGGGGTCAGTGGAAAAATACGGCTTTAGTCTATGTCCATTCACTTTGAAAAAGGTGCCGTTTTTCATATTTTCTACTTCTACTGCCCCGTGCGGGTATACAGACCGCACAACAAAAGGTCCCTTCCATCGAGATCGAAGCTTACCCGCGTGAAGGTGTAATCGTGAATCATAAAGAAGGACTTGTTGACCAGGTGAAAATGTTATCCTCAAAATGTTTTTATCGTGAAAAACCTTAGTCCTATTCTTTACAATTACAGCGTTATCATAAGCTTCATCGCGGAGTTCGCTTAGCTCATTAAGTTGCAGCTTCCGAAAGTTGCAGGCTTCTTTGAGGTCAAAATTAATTTCCTTAATAGCCCACAATGCTTTATGCTCTATCTCGACGGGTAAATGACATGCTTTCCCAAACACTATCCTATATGGAGACATTCCTAGGTCGGTTTTAAATGCAGTTCGGAATGCCCAAAGAGCATCCGTCAGTTTGGTCGACCAGTCTTTTCTATTTTTAGCAACAGTCTTCTCCAGGATAAGTTTGATTTGTCTGTTTGAGATTTCAGCCTGCCCGCTTGTTTGGGGATGATAGGGTGTAGAAAGTCGGTGGTTGATTGAGTATTTCCGCATCAGAGTCTCGAAAGACCCGTTGCAGAAATGTGTCCCATTATCGCTAATAATAGCGCGTGGGTGTCCAAATCACGAGAAGATATTCTCTTTTAAGAACTTAATGACAACTTTCCTGTCATTAGTGCGACATGGAATGGCTTCTATCCACTTTGAGACATAATCAACCGCCAGCAGTATGTACAAATTCCCAAAGGAGTTGGGAAAGGGACCCATAAAATCAATGCCCCAAACATCGAATATTTCAACAACCAGAATGGGTTGCTGAGGCATTTCATTCCTCTGGGAGATTCTACCCGTGTACTGACATTGTGTACAGGTTTTGTAATAGTCAAATGCGTCCTTGAATAAGGTCGGCCAATAAAATCCACATTGCAAAACCTTCTCCGCCATCTTTTTAGGACCGAAATGACCCCCACAGGCCTGATCATGACAAAAAGAAAGAACACTCTTGAACTCTTCTTTCGGGACACACCGGCGGATGATCTGATCAGGACAATACTTAAACAAGTATGGATCGTCCCAGTAAAAGTGTTTTACTTGGGAAAGAAAACGGTATTTGTCCTGTTTTGACCAATCGCTCGGTATAAGTCCCGTGACAAGATAGTTCACAATATCCCTGAACCATGGTTCATTGGATACGCTCAAGAGTTGTTCGTCAGGAAACGAGTCATTGATCGGCAGGGTCACAGGGGAAGAAGAGACGCGTGAAAGATGGTCTGCTACTACGTTTTCACATCCTTTCTTATCTTTGATAACAAGATCAAATTCTTGTAACAGAAGGATCCAACGTATTGGTCGACCTTTTGCATCTTTCTTCGCCAGAAGATGTTTTAAAGCGGAATGGTCAGTATACAAAACTATAGGTGAGCCAATTAAGTAAGGCCTGAATTTTTCTAATAAAAATACAACCGCTAAAAGTTCTTTTTCTGTGATTGTATAATTGAATTGAGCATCATTCAGGGTCTTACTTGCATAGTATATCACGTGTGGCATCTTTTCGATGTGCTGTCCTAAGAATGCACCTACTGCAAAGTCAGATGCGTCACACATCAGCTCAAAGGGGTAGTCCCAGTTTGGCGATGATAGCACGGGGGCTGAAGTGAGTGAGTGTTTAAGTGAGTCGAAAGCTGTCTCGCAGTCCGAGTCAAAATGGAAGGTCGAATCCTTGGCCAGGAGAAGAGTTAAAGGTCTAGCAATTTTGCTAAAGTCCTTAATGAATCTTCTATAAAAGCTCGCATGGCCAAGGAAAGATCGAATATCTTTGACGCTTTTGGGATGAGGGAGGTTTTGAATGACATCTATCTTAGCTCTGTCAACCTCACGGAGAAGTGAAACGGCCCAAAGAACTGTCTTCTGTGAAATGACATGTCCAAGTACAATTCCTTCTTGGACCATGAAATGGCATTTTTTCCAATTCAAAGTTAAGTTCTTCTCTTTGCAACGAGTAAGAACAGCGTCAAGATTCGCTAGGCAATCAGAAAAAGAGTCTCCAAAAATCGAGAAATCGTCCATAAAGATCTCCAGAAAATTTTCTACCATATCAGAGAATATCCCCATCATACACCGCTGAAAGGTAGCGGGAGCATTGCATAACCCAAAGGGCATGCGACTGTAAGCAAAGGTATCAAAAGGACAAGTAAAAGTGGTTTTATCTTGATCCTTTTTGGCGATGGAGACCTGATTATAGCCTGAGTATCCATCCATAAAACAATAATACTCTCGTCCCGCTAAGCGTTCCAGCATTTGATCAATGAATGGTAGAGGACAGTGGTTTTTCCTCGTGGCAGCATTGAGTTTTCTATAATCAATACATACACGCCACCCAGTTTGGGCGCGTGTCTGAATCAACTCATTTGCCTCATTGGTTATAACAGTGATGCCGGATTTCTTAGGAACGACATGATAGGACTCACCCATTGGCTATCGGAGATGGGGTATATAATACCATTATCTAGGCATTTGACGATCTCTTTCATTACCGCTTCCTTCATGACGGGATTCAACCGTCTCTGTGGTTCTCGGATTGGTCTGGCATCATCCATCACATGTATATGATGTTCAACTATCAAGGGACTAATCCCTTTGATGTCCGCCATACTCCAACCAAACGTCTCTTTGTTAGATCTCAATACTGATAAAAGTGCATTCTCTTGCTCTAATGCTAGAGAAGCGGATATTATAACCGGTAAAGACTCCTTCTCACCTAAATAAGCATATTTCAGATGAGAAGGTAAAATTTTGAGATCTAATTCGGGCGGAGAAATGATAGAAGGAGGGATCATTGAGTGATTTTTGGATTTACAAAGAAGCTTAGAGCCTGTGAAAGATACAGACTCGGGTGGAGAAAAGTCAGGAGTGCAGGACTCAAGTGTAGAAAAAGTGTCCTCACTAAGATCTTGTGTGAAATCAAACAGAGACGTGGTAATGTCGTCGAGATCAGTAAAGCATAGTTCCTCAGCTCCACAACTATCGGGAGCGATCTCGTGGACAGAGCACACATCTAAAATATGAGCAGAGGGTTCTGATGGCTGATTTCCAACTTTGTAGATGTTTAGTTCAATGGTCATATTTCCAAATGATAAGTTCATTGAACTGTTTCTACAGTTTATAACAGCGTTGGAAGTGGCAAGGAAAGGACGACCCAGAATCACCGGAATTTGGCCCCGGGGGTTTGCTACAGGCTGTGTGTCAAGTACAATGAAGTCTACAGGGAAAACAAATTCCCCGACCTTTATCAACACATCCTCTAGTTCACCCCTTGGTTTGGTGATTGAACGGTCTGCCATTTGGAGAGTGCAGTGAGCAGGTTTCAGCTCTCCAATCCTTAGTTGCTCATATACAGAATATGGAAGTAGGTTAACACTTGCGCCAAGGTCTAGAAGAGCACGATTTATGTTTTTACCCCCAATAGAAATCGATATTGTAGGACATCCTGGGTCCTTTCGTTTCTTTGGTAGCTGGGGGATAAAAGCAGTGCTGATATTATTAGCCATGAAGACCTTCTTTGGCACTTGGGTCTTCCTCTTCCTAGTGCACAAGTCCTTAAGAATTTTCGCATATGCGGGTACTTGTTGAATCGCATCTAGGAGAGGGATGTTGATGTTAACATGTTTGAACATTTCTATAATTTTCTCCATATGAGGACTCGTTCTATTACCCCTTAATCGATTCGGGTAAGGTGCTTTTGCAATAAGCGCCGGGTCCATCATAGGAGAAGAAAGAGGGGGTAGACGTGGTCCCAAAAGAGGTGTGGGGACCGTCTGTGGAGAACTAGAAGGGCTGGGCTGAGGTGGCGAGCCTAGTGGGAAATGGAGAATAGGCTCGCAAGAAGGTGGTGGGGTAGAAGAAGAAGGATCAGAAGGAGAAGTGTGTGTGTGTGGAAAGGTCTCAGCCGGGGTGTTGATATGATTTCCAATATCATCAACTTCTTCCCTAACATGGTTGTTCAGCACTCTTCCCGATCTCAACGTTGTGACGACATTTATATTGTAATGCCCAGGATTCTGTAGGGGTTGAGAGGGAAGTTTCCCTTTTTCTCTCGCACTCATTTCGGCTTTAAGTCGAGCTATTTCAGCTTCCATCGATATGATATTCTAGCTTGGGACGCTGAGTTTTTCTTTATCTCACTGACGGAAGATCTAACCTCAGTCGAAACCTCTATGAAATTTGACAAAAGTGATTTCATGGTTTGAGTGAATTGAGAGAATTCGTCAGAACAGGTCATAGGATTAGACTGTGCAGGAGTGTTGACCTGATTTTGGAAGTTTTGTGACTGGTAGGGATGCTGAGTGAGTTGAAGGGGTTGCTGTGGTGGAGGAAGAGCCCTTTGAAAATTATTCGTGTTTGGAACCGTGTTTTGAGATTGGTTTTGGTTCCAAGCGAAATTCGGGTGATTCCTCCAACCCTGATTGTACGTGGAAGAATATGGATCATTTCTAGGTCTTTGAAATGCGGCATTAGAATGCTCGTGACCTTGAAACGCAGAGTTTAATGGACATTCTTCCGTTAAATGAGACGGATCAGAACAGCACCCACAAACAGTTTTGGGGAGCGACACTGGGTTTAGGGAGGCTGCTGCAAATTTGTGTTCCATAGCCTCGAGCTTCTTTTGCATTGCTGCCATCTCAGCTCGAACACCTATGGACACATCTATTAGGTGTGCGCCACCCCTATTCAATGGTTGGGTTCCACTCTCCCATTGTAGTAATTTTTCAGCGAACTCTTCTAAAAACTTCCAAGCTTCCCCATCATCCTTAGTCATAAAAGTACCTTGACACATGTTTTCAAGGCTTTGTTTAGTGTTTGGGTTAATGCCCTTATAGAAGATTCCGCAAAGATCCCATCTCGGGATGCCGTGATGAGGATACTGAACCAATAGATCCTTGAAACGTTCAAAGCATTTTGAAAATGGTTCAGTAGGGAGCTGGGCAAATTGATTCAGTTCGCTACGGATTCGAGCTGTCTTTTGCATTGGGTAAAATTTTTTAAGGAATGCCGCGACGAATTCTTCCCAATTCGTGATAGAGTGTGCGGTAGTGTTATATAGCCACTTCTCGGCTATATCGCACAAAGTAAATGGAAGAAGTCGTAGACGCATAGCATCCACTGAAAGTTGTGACGTACCCATTATTGCGCATACGTTTTCAAATTTGGTAATGAAAACGTAAGCGTCCTCAGTCTCGAGTCCGTGGAATTTGGGTAAAAGATTGATATACTGGGGCTTAATCTCAAAGTTATCCCCATTGGCTGGTGGTGCGGATAAGCAGGTCGTAAGAGGACCTCGCAGTGGATAGCACCTCTCCTGGAGAGAGATGCGAGGTGGATTCTGCGCACCAACGGACGGCGGCAGATTAGGGTTAAAGAAGACCGATGGAGGTGGATCCATCAATGTGGGTGTGGTAGTGGGTAAAGAAGAAGTAAATGGAGAAATATCGACTTCGGAGTCGATAACGGGTACGCGGACTAAACGGGCACTAGAATCCCGTGTCCAGCCTATCTTGTACTAAAAAGGGTTAGTACAAGTGGCAGCGTTGACTTATAATTAGGGGTATGAATGAATGCGGTGTTTGCTTTGAAAAAGGGACGGATTTTTGAAAAAATGATGCAACACAACAAATGCAGCAAAAAAAAACCCTAGAATCTAGTGGTCACCGAGGTCCGGCTCTAGACCGCTCCTAACTGCCAAAAGACAGGTCGCAGGATAGAATCCTCCACTGCCTCTTTGTCCCCCTGTGGCCAGGTAAGTGCCAGGTAAGTGGGAAGGTACTCCACTACGTAAGTAGTGGGACTAATTAATAACCACTAGCCTTCGACACACTTGCCTAGACACCATAAGAAAACGCGGATAAGCAATGAATTACCCACGGCTTTCTTCTGTCCTAAGTGAGTGTTAGTGTTTATGCCCTAGAAGGCCATTACTGTATCATACTAGTTTGTATATTACTTAATGGAAGCTTGGGATATTCACATGTATATAACAGTCTTTCTAAACATGGTAGTATGCTACTTGGTTTTTCTATCTTAATATGTGAGTGTACGTATTGATAGAGCTCTTAGGATCTTGCTTGTCTACCAGCGTTGTGATGGCAGTCACACTAGTGGGGGCTGGGTAGTCTACAAGCACATCCTTATTCAGGTCCCTGGTCGTTGGATTATCGAGACAGAGCATCGATACTCCGGAGTAGACTAGTGTGTACGCTTCTCATCCCAGTTGGGGAGATGGTCTGTCCCACAGCCGTCAGTACGTCGTACTGGAGATAGTATGCAGGTGCTCGTTAGGTTACGAGTACACTGGACAGGACTCACAGGGAACTGTTGGTTGGTTTTATACCAGTCGTCAGTGAACAGTTCCCAGGTGACATGAGTACAGCATAGTCCGCAGACTTGACACTGCTACTTCGCCTCGAGTGTGTCCCACTGTTCTTAGATTGCTACCCTACCACGGCTCAAAGGAGTCGTGCAAACAGGTAGCAGTTGGGTGCAGTCCCGAGCACTTGGAGGCAGTGGCGGTTAGACATGATTCGTCTCTCCCGGTATTGGGAGTTGATATCGCGCTGTGTCAGAGAGCCATTACGCAAAGTCCCTGGCCAGGGCAAGCGAGATTTGCTGGTAGGTTCCAGTAGTTTCTCAGGGTGTAATGGGCTTCGCTCCGACACGACTTATACCGTTATTAGGGGACTGACGCTTGCCGCCCCCTAGGCCCGATATGCGATAGTCAAAGACGAACGGACCGGACTGTATGGAGATTGTCACATTAGACTTAGTAGGAGTTCGGATGGGTTTCCTCATCGGCCTTCTTATCGACATCTACCTGGGGACCGTTACGTACAGCTAGTGCCGCTTGCGGTCTGTGGTTAAACCCACTGTCAGCGTAGCAGTCGAGTCTCTAGAGTCCCACACAGAGAGTTTCCTACTCCAGGCGAAACGATATAGAGGTCGTATGGTTTTACGACAAAGGGTTCGGACGCATACGTGTGTTTACGCACGTACGACTTTCGGACAGTTTTTACCAGTCGGCTTTGGTTTAAGCCAGTTACTGGTATCCGGTTATTGGATTTATACAGTCTAAAGTTTTTCCGTATTTTTGCGGATTGGAGGGGCGTTCTCGTAATTGTGCGAGAAGCTTCTAGAAGATGGTGACTAAGGAGGTTTAGGTGTCATATGCATTGAATGAGTTTAGTGAGTCATGAGAGTGATTCATCCATATCATTAATGCACAATAAATGATTAATGAGTCATGGTTATGAATCACCATTAGATATTTATGAAACTTGATTATTCATCATTTGTTTTTCTTTTATTGATGAATTTTAAAGTTTCATATATATTATGATAACTTACTATTCTCACTTCATAATATCATTCACATTCTCTCTCCTCAAGCTCACTCTCTTCAAACCCTAATCCTCACCTCTCATGTGTTGAGAACAAGGATTAGTTAGATTAAACAATCCATAACCCTCACTCTATCTCATCTATCTTCTTTGATTAGCAATCCAAGAAGGTTAGTTGCCTCAAGTTTAGAGGCTAAGCTTGGAGTTTTGCTCTCGGGTGGATCATCTACTACATCGAGAAGGACGAGGAGGACGAGGAGAACGTAAAGCCGAAGGACTTGGTTCGATAGGTATAATCCCTAAGCATAGTAGTTTAGAACAACTATGTGTTTGGTTAGTTATCGTTTAGCTTCGATTCAAGCGGTTAGTCGATGGTTGTTCACTAAACAAGTTCGTTTTTGAAAATTCCGCCTCCCCACAAGTGTTGGGGTGTTGTACATCGACTTACAGTGGTATCAGAGCCTCGCTAAACAATAAATAACCTTTTTGCAAATTTGTATGAATTTCGAACGGAAAAAACGAAACCGGAAAACCCTAAAATATCATGTTTCTGTTGATTTATAAATGAAGTCCAAAAATTTTTCAGGGATGTTCAGAAAGCTTAAAATGATAGTAGAAGAACACACAAAAAATTTGGTCCCCTGAATCGCCTACGGCGCCGCGGATCCGCGGCGGCTAGCACAGATCCCGCCGCGCTTCCGCCGCCGAGTTGACGATTCAGGGACCCATTTTTCTTGTGGTGGTTCTGTGTGATATTTGGGATTTTCTGGAATATTTAATTTTTGCTCAGATTTCAGATTTGCAGAGCAGTATTGGAGCAAAATTAAAAGTGTTTAATCGATCGAAATTATACAGTATTTGCTTGTTGGATTATATCTGTGATTGTATAATGTGTTCGTAAACCTCCCCTAACTGCTAGTATGTCAGTTGGCAGGGGGTTGCACATTTCTGAAATGGATTTTATCTGTTTGTGCATATGAACTGTGTTGGACTGTTGTGATGTATAGCCGGGGTTATGTGATGGGTTATTATTTAATTCATTTGATGTAAATGTAATTTGTTGTAATATTATTTTGCGGGGCACATCCAGGTTGCGGTTGTAGCCACCGTTGTATTATTTCATTTTACTGTTTTTGCTCCTAGGACAGACCCAAGGTGGGGTGTACAAACTGCCGGACGGGTAGTTTGCCGTACCCGTTGGGGTCTTGGGTGGGGTAATGGCTATTCATCACAACTGTGTAATCCGTCTTTTGTTGCAGGCTCAAAACAAACACGGATTACTTGCAAATCCAATAAAGTTCATCTGTGATCTGGAATGCCTATTATTGCGTCTGACGAATGTACAATATCTATATATGATAGCTATTTAGACGTCACTTATGTTTTACACCCGCGCTAGCCCAGCCCCCGCTCTGTCGTTAGTTAAGTAACCTAACGGGTGATGACGGGACCCCGTGGCGAATGCGGATGGCATAAGAGGACGTTGTATTTTCGTTGTTTTCTGCAATGATAGGTTAATGATGGGACGCATTATCTATAATGCAAAGAAAAACAAACCAAAGTTTAAATCGTTGGAACAATTTAAAAGAAACCACTCGGTTAATTTTAAAAAATAGATATTTTTAAATGCGGAGCTTTAACCACTCCTTTTAAAAGCTATCAGGTTCCTTCGGTTATATCAAGTTCACTACGTTCACGGTTTCGCCAAAACCAGTCGTAGCCCTCCGTCATTTCTTATGGATAGTCAGTAGTATTCAAGCTATGCTTGTTGGCATACGTCAAGGCATAGTGTTTGGTAGCTGCTGGGGTATTCATTTGTTGCATAGATAGATGTGTTGGTTTGGGACAGTCGCATTACCTTGTTGGCATACGTCAAGGGTATATACGGGTGGGTTCAAATTAACAAGATAATGATGGGCAGAACTTGACATGTGACTTATGATTTGTTGGCATACGTCAAGGTCATAAGAGCATGGGGCAAAAACTTATATCGGGAATTTCTAAAGAGACTGAAATTTGCAAAGAGATGCATACCATTTGGAGTTTGATGAATGTTGGTAGGATTCCTTCAACATTATCATACGATGATATTTGGATCCCGATCCTACTGTGAGTATATGCTACTTATCAGGAGATTCGTCACTTAACGATCAATGCTATAAACCTAGTAGGTGTCCAGAAAGGTGTCAGCGGGGTTACGCCCCCAGAGAAAAGAGGTTATTTAATTAAGGAACTTCGCGAAAGCGTTGGAAAACCTCCCTCGAAGTATCGACACTGGCCTGGCTGAACGGTTAAGCAAGTATTGTACGGTGAGAATAGTCCTGGCTAATTCTTCTTTTATGGTTTGAGGAAGGATTCGAGAAACAGTGGGAGCCATCCAGTTTAGATAAACTAAAAACCACTCTAAACTTGCAAGAGCATCATGCTAAAGAGTTTTCTTCTCTCTCTCCTAATTGCAGCGACCCTGAAAATGACTGGACTTAAGTTACTTTTAGAGAAAAATATACTGACAGGGCCAAACTATAAAGATTGGCTGCGGAATGTCAAAATGGCTTTGACCTATGACAAATTGGGGTACATCCTCACCGCTACGGCACCTGCTGTCCCTGGTCCCAAATCCAGCAATGCGGATAAGGAAATCCACAAAACCTGGGATTTAGATTGCGCGAAAGCCAAGTGCATCGTGCTTGCCTCAATGAACAATGAACATCAGAGGAGGCACGAGGATATGACCCTAGATGGCATATTTCTCCATACAAAGGAACTTTATGGAGAGCAATCTCGTATAGCAAGATACGAGACCTCTAAGAACTTGTTTCGAGCGAGGTTGGCTGTCGGGTCATCAGTAGGAGAACATGTCCTAAAGATGATCGGCTATATTGAAGAGCTCGCAGACCTTGGGACGACTTTGGATAATGAGCTATATACAGACCTCATTCTCCAGTCCCTTCCTCCCACCTACGCCCAGTTTATCCTGAACTTCAACCTTCAAGGAAAAGAAGTTGAACTTGCGGAACTCCTGAACATGTTAAGGAGTGCAGAGGGCACCTTGCAGAAAGCAAGGGAAACACCCGCTATGTTTGTTGGCGGTGCATCTTCTTCCGGGTCCAAGGCTAGGGCCAAAGGAAGGAAGAAGAAGGCCGTCCCCAGACCTAGAGGAGGTGTTAGTAAGGTGGGAGGGAAAAGAAAGAAAAAGTTTGCGGTACCGGTAGTGGGCCAGGATGAGTGCTTCCATTGTCACAGGAAAGGGCACTGGAAGAAGGATTGCAAGGCGTGGAACGCCAAGAACCAGGAACCGAAGCAAGCTGTGGCTTCGACTTCAGGTGTGTTTGTAATTGAGAATTGTCTATCGATCAACTCTACTTCCTGGGTATTGGATACCGGATCAGGATCTCATATTTTCAATTCATTGCAGGCACTGAGAAACCGTAGAGTGCTGAAGGAAGGTGATATGACCCTAAAGGTTGCTAACGGAGCTAGCGTGGGAGCTGCGTCCGTCGGGGATTATCACCTAGGATTGACGAGTGGACACATTTTGGTTTTACATAACTGTTATTTTGTACCAAGCTTAACGTGTAATATCATATCAGTTTTCTTGTTATCAAATAAAGGTTATGATTTCACGTTTGTAAGAGATGTTGTTAACATCCACCTTAATCATGGTTTGATTGGGTCCGGTACCCTAAATAACGGTATATATGTTTTAAACCAACTCCAAATTTTCAATGTCCAGAACACACTAAAAAGAAAGTCTCCAGATTTAAATAAAGCTTTCTTATGGCATTGTAGACTGGGTCACATCAATGAGAGAAGGTTGACTAAGTTGCATAGAGAAGGATATTTGGACTCGTTCGAATATCAAACTTATGACACTTGTCAATCCTGTCTCAAAGGAAAGATGACAAAGACTCCATTTACTGGACAAGGAGTAAGAGCGAGCGAGCTCTTAGGACTCATACACAGCGATGTATGCGGTCCAATGTCTACACATGCAAGAGGTGGTTTTTCCTATTTCATTACTTTCACGGATGATTACTCAAGATACGGATTCATTTATATGATGAAACATAAATCCGAAACCTTTGAGAAATTCCTGGAATACAAGAGTGAAGCGGAAAACCAAACAGGCAAAAGTATTAAGACACTGAGATCTGATCGAGGTGGAGAATACTTAAGTGCCGAGTTCCTAGGTTACCTAAAAGAGAAAGGAATTCTCTCTCAGCTTACTCCTCCATACACTCCACAGCACAACGGTGTATCGGAGAGACGGAATCGAACCCTATTGGATATGGTACGATCCATGATGAGTAATGCTGAGTTACCGCGATCTTTCTGGGGTTATGCGCTAGAATCAGCGACATATCTTTTGAACAGAGTTCCAACCAAAACTGTGCCTACCACACCATATCAGATGTGGAGTGGGAAGAAACCCTATCTTCAGTACCTGAAGACATGGGGATGTCCAGCTTTTGTAAAAAAGCAGCATCCGGACAAGCTCGAGGCACGTTCAGTAGAGTGTAAGTTTGTGGGATATCCAAAGAACTCTACAGGATATTGTTTCTATTACCAAGAGGAACAAAAGGTTTTTGTTTCTCGTCATGCCCGCTTCTTAGAAACTGAATTTTTAGAAAATCAGAAGAGTGGGAGGTAGTAGAACTGGAAGAAATTCCAGAACCACAAACTGCTACTGAAAGTTTGGTAGAACCAGTAGTTCAAGAAGAACAGGACATTCCCGCACCCCTCCGCAGGAGTAGTAGGCCGTCTCATCCGCCTGAGAGATACTACGGTTTTCTCATAGATGGGGATAGAGAGGATTGCATCATAGATGATGATGAACCTACTGACTTCCAGCAGGCCATCCAGAGCGGCGACTCGGTACGATGGCTAGATGCAATGAGGACCGAAATGGAGTCCATGTACACCAACAAAGTATGGACTTTGGAATTTGCTCCAGATGGGGTAAAACCCATAGGATGCAAATGGATCTTCAAGAAAAAGATTGGTGTAGATGGACAGGTGGAAACCTATAATGCTAGACTTGTTGCAAAGGGTTTTCGTCAAAGACCTGGTTTGGACTATGATGAAACTTTTTCTCCAGTGGCTATGCTCAAATCCATTCGGGTCCTTCTTGGTATTGCTGCCTTCCATGATTATGAAATCTGGCAGATGGACGTAAAAACGGCTTTTCTGAATGGAAATTTAGAAGAGAGCGTCTATATGGATCAGCCAGAGGGTTTCAATCAGAGTGGGAGCAGCGGGAAAGTATGCAAGCTGCTTAAGTCCATTTATGGACTAAAGCAGGCATCGCGGAGTTGGAACATCTGTTTTGATGAGACAGTCAAAGAATATGACTTTATCAAAAATCCAGATGAACCGTGTATATATAGTAAAGTTGTAGCCAGAAGTGTCGTATTCCTCGTCTTGTACGTGGATGACATTCTATTGATAGGAAATGACATTCCTATGCTACAATCTGTCAAAGGATTCTTGTCACACAGGTTCTCCATGAAAGACCTGGGTGATGCCTCTTACATTCTGGGGATCCGGATCTATCGTAATAGATCCAAGAGGATGTTGGGACTTTCGCAGTCCAGGTATATCGACACTGTACTGAAAAGATTCAGTATGGAAGATTCTAAGCGCGGTAATCTACCGGCTTATCACGGAATCACCCTCTCTAAAGAGATGTCTCCCAAGACTGATTTGGAAAGGGAACGCATGTCTATTATACCCTACGCTTCTGCGGTAGGCTCTATAATGTATGCGATGTTGTGCACCAGACCAGATGTAGCTTACGCACTGAGCGTGGTAAGCCGGTATCAGTCAGACCCAGGGGAGAAGCACTGGATAGCAGTAAAGAACATTCTCAAGTATCTGAGAAGGACTAAGGAGATGTTCTTGGTTTACGGCGGAAAAGACCTCAGGTTGGAGGCCTTTGCTGATTCCGGCTTCCAGAGTGATAAGGACGATTCCAAGTCCATGTCGGGATATGTCTTTACCCTCAATGGAGGGGCGGTGTGCTGGAGGAGCTCCAAGCAGGACACCGTTGCTGACTCGACGATGGAAGCGGAGTATATAGCTGCTTGCGATGCCGCAAAAGAAGCAGTCTGGATGAAGAAGTTCCTAACAGAACTTCAGGTGGTTCCTACCATAGTTGATCCAATACCTCTGTATTGCGACAACAACGGAGCTATAGCATTAGCGAAGGAACCAAGGTCCCATCAGAAGTCCAGACACATCTTAAGGCGGTATCACCTGATCAGGGAGATCATTGATCGTCAGGAGATCGAGGTTCGGAGAGTTGCTTCTGAAGAGAACATTGCTGATCCATTCACGAAGGCCCTACCTCAGATTCAGTTCGAGAGGCTACTCGAGATCATCGGTCTACGATATGACAGTACATGGCCCTAGTGCAAGTGGGAGATTGTTAGTGTTTATGCCCTAGAAGGCCATTACTGTATCATACTAGTTTGTATATTACTTAATGGAAGCTTGGGATATTCACATGTATATAACAGTCTTGCTAAACATGGTAGTATGCTACTTGGTTTTTCTATCTTAATATGTGAGTGTACGTATTGATAGAGCTCTTAGGATCTTGCTTGTCTACCAGCGTTGTGATGGCAGTCACACTAGTGGGGGCTGGGTAGTCTACAAGCACATCCTTATTCAGGTCCCTGGTCGTTGGATTATCGAGACAGAGCATCGATACTCCGGAGTAGACTAGTGTGTACGCTTCTCATCCCAATTGGGGAGATGGTCTGTCCCACAGCCGTCAGTACGTCGTACTGGAGATAGTATGCAGGTGCTCGTTAGGTTACGGGTACACCGGACAGGACTCACAGGGAACTGTTGGTTGGTTTTATACCAGTCGTCAGTGAACAGTTCCCAGGTGACATGAGTACAGCATAGTCCGCAGACTTGACACTGCTACTTCGCCTCGAGTGTGTCCCACTGTTCTTAGATTGCTACCCTACCACGGCTCAAAGGAGTCGTGCAAACAGGTAGCAGTTGGGTGCAGTCCCGAGCACTTGGAGGCAGTGGCGGTTAGACATGATTCGTCTCTCCCGGTATTGGGAGTTGATATCGCGCTGTGTCAGAGAGCCATTACGCAAAGTCCCTGGCCAGGGCAAGCGAGATTTGCTGGTAGGTTCCAGTAGTTTCTCAGGGTGTAATGGGCTTCGCTCTGATACGACTTATACCGCTATTAGGGGACTGACGCTTGCCGCCCCCTAGGCCCGATATGCGATAGTCAAAGACGAACGGACCGGACTGTATGGAGATTGTCACATTAGACTCAGTAGGAGTTCGGATGGGTTTCCTCATCGGCCTTCTTATCGACATCTACCTGGGGACCGTTACGTACAGCTAGTGCCGCTTGCGGTCTGTGGTTAAACCCACTGCCAGCGTAGCAGTCGAGTCTCTAGAGTCCCACACAGAGAGTTTCCTACTCCAGGCGAAACGATATAGAGGTCGTATGGTTTTACGACAAAGGGTTCGGACGCATACGTGTGTTTACGCACGTACGACTTTCGGACAGTTTTTACCAGTCGGCTTTGGTTTAAGCCAGTTACTGGTATCCGGTTATTGGATTTATACAGTCTAAAGTTTTTCCGTATTTTTGCGGATTGGAGGGGCGTTCTCGTAATTGTGCGAGAAGCTTCTAGAAGATGGTGACTAAGGAGGTTTAGGTGTCATATGCATTGAATGAGTTTAGTGAGTCATGAGAGTGATTCATCCATATCATTAATGCACAATAAATGATTAATGAGTCATGGTTATGAATCACCATTAGATATTTATGAAACTTGATTATTCATCATTTGTTTTTCTTTTATTGATGAATTTTAAAGTTTCATATATATTATGATAACTTACTATTCTCACTTCATAATATCATTCACATTCTCTCTCCTCAAGCTCACTCTCTTCAAACCCTAATCCTCACCTCTCATGTGTTGAGAACAAGGATTAGTTAGACTAAACAATCCATAACCCTCACTCTATCTCATCTATCTTCTTTGATTAGCAATCCAAGAAGGTTAGTTGCCTCAAGTTTAGAGGCTAAGCTTGGAGTTTTGCTCTCGGGTGGATCATCTACTACATCGAGAAGGCCGAGGAGGATGAGGAGATCGTAAAGCCGAAGGACTTGGTTCGATAGGTATAATCCCTAAGCATAGTAGTTTAGAACAACTATGTGTTTGGTTAGTTATCGTTTAGCTTCGATTCAAGCGGTTAGTCGATGTTTGTTCACTAAACAAGTTCGTTTTTGAAAATTCCGCCTCCCCACAATTATTGGGGTGTTGTACATCGACTTACAGTGAGCGCGACGGTCCTTAGAGTCATCTCTAGATATTTTTTAGTTAATGTGGGTCAATGCGGATGCAAGTTTTGCGATTTTCGGGGCCTAGGAAGGGTAATGAACTCCCCACCTAATTTGGATTTGGCCGTGCCCCTTAATATCCGTATTAGTAATGCAAACAACCAAGAAACAAAAACACGCACAAATTTAATTTACTTTTTAGCGCGCTGCGATTTTTGCAAAGAAGCCTGCAGAAATTTGTTAGTTGGAGCTAAAAAGAGGAGAGAGAAGAAGGTAAGAAAGTTCCTGAGGAATTTTGGTGCAGAGATACCTCAAGGAGGCCGTGATTCCGCCGTAAATCTTGGCTATTGCCGCCCTTCCGCGGTCGAATGAAAAGAACACTGCACAAAATTTTCAGGGAATGTTCCTGTTCACTTCCACTGTCCTCTGGAATTCTCCAAAAAATTTTCCAATTTCACAGCAAGCTCCAGATCTCTTTGCAATAAACCACAACAAATTGTTTACGGTTTGTGCGAATTTCGATCTCAAGAAATGTAAAGGAATAAATCTTTCAATTCAAACTTCAATATAAAACGAATTAGTGCGCGATCCCTGGCAACGACGCCATTTGATTGATCATTTCTTTGTGTGTCGGTTTAAGAAAATGTATAGAATCACAATCAAAGAATTATATTTGACCGCAATCAATTACAGTGTCGGTTGTAGATCGTAAGCGAGTGCGGATCGTCCACAGGGATTGTGCGATTCGTTTTTATGTTTGATTTGTTTGAATTGAAAAGTTAATCGAAAAGAAAAGAAAACATGATTCAAGATTTTATCGATTGATTCAAGTGTCACTAGTCTAATCAAGAATCAAGAAAATGATAAACAATCGAGAATCAGGGTTTCAATGATATTTCCAACCAAATGTCAAGAATCTAAATGAGGCTCGTAGGAATCGATCGGATCTATAGACGTGATGTAATCTCAAGATATCGTGTTCTTGTCCTTCGAAGAATTGATACTAGATCGATGATGATCGACGAGAGTTAGGGCTTTCTCGTGAAACTAGGGTTTCATTATTTAACCCTTGTTCTTTCGTCGATATCATTCACATTCTAGCCTCTAGCAATTTGAAGAAACGATCGTAACTCCTCGATTTCGAGCGATATTAATCAAGAAAGCATCGCAACGAAACTGGGTCGTCGGTTCTTGAACTTGCTAGGGTTTACAAAACTCGTAGGACACAAGAATCGATTTAAGATATGTTACATCATCATTCTATTGATCGTCTCGACTCCTCGACGAGCGGAGTATTACTCAAACATCACAACAAGAACTACAACTAGAAATTGAGATCGAATCATGATGCAAGAATTTAAAAAAAACAAGATAAAAGAATATCACCTTTTATTTATATCAACAATTTGATTACAGTCGCTCAAGAACTACAAGAGGAAGAACTAAATTGTCGATCTGGCGTCGCTTTTCTCCGTGAGTCATGGGTCGGCTTGGATCACTTGCTCTGTTGAAGATCGGCTCTGCTCCTAAAAGGTTGAAGGGCTTGTTGCTTGATTTGGTACTCGGGAATCTTGGCTTTTGATTGGAATTAGGGTTAGGGTTTCACACAAGTCTTGTCACTAGACTTGTGGAAGAAGATGAAGAAAGAGAGTGAATGGATCTAGATTGATACTAGATTGGCTAAGAGATGATTAGATTCATAACCCTAGGTCTAGGCTTCTATTTATAGACTTCCCAAACCCTAGGTCTAGGTTTGAAATTACAATTCCCTCCAAAAGTTTGTTGAAGAGCTTCTAGAAAGAGTTTGTTGGGAGCTAGCTTAGGCTTTAAGCTAGGATTAATTAAGCTTAGAAAACCCTAGTTTGCTGATCTGGCAGAAGTCTCTGGAGTCTTCTGAAATTTGACATGTCTTGCTGAAGTGTAGGTGCTGAGGGAAGCATTGTGCACTGAAATTGGAGGGCTGATGTGGCAAGGTAGCCGCGGAACCGCGGCACAAGCCGGCTCCGGCCGCGGTTCCGCGGCCATGTTGGCTCTTTGTGGCTTGGTCCTTCTGGTGTGGTCTTGGGATGATATTTGGGGCTTCATATGATATGTTGAATTGTGTTTTGCCTTTTGGATTGCTACCAGAACTGAAATCATTGAGTTGGCGTAATGTTTGATCAGCACCATGTAAATTTTTGGTTTTACTTCTGGGTTTTCCTGCACAGATCTCAAAACAAGTGTTGCGCAATATAGGGATGATGCGATGCCATGAAATGCAGTCAATTTTCTTTATAGTGCCGGTTTTAGAGTCTAACACATGCAATCTGATATTTAACGACTGATTTGCTAATATGTGAAATATGAATACCGTACACTTCTAAATGAATGCAAATGATAAGGAAATTGCCGGTTAAAAGATGCAGTATTTTCAACTGATCATGACCTGAGAGATAAGTATGTATGTATATATATATATATATATATATATATATATATATATATATATATATATATATATATATATATATATATATATGGATAATGTTATGAATCTTGAATGAAAAGCCGTACGAGACGTGAGGTCCGTACCCTCCTTGTCACATAGGTTGTTAGGATCCTATATTGTTTAATGATGCCGTACGATTAGTTACCATACGTGATGAGTTAATTGATGATTGATCCATACCCTTGACTAGAGGAGGCCGATTGATAGATTCACCGACTCGGTCATATTAGATACGTATACCTTATAGCTTTTAGCTGCCGATTTATCTTATGCTACGTTCATGTCATTACCATTGCATTTCATATACTTGTGCTAGTACACCTGCACCATTATCGATGATGTGTATGTCACACTTACACAGATTTGCAGGCTCACACACTTCATCATCGATAATTGCCATGTCACTACACAGTAGAATAGCTGCATCATGATATGACTCCTTGCATAATTTACTGGCTATAGTTACATGTACACCTTTATACGATATTGCATTTGACTTTGGAGGAATTGGGATCCGCAGGATATATTTTAAAACTGGATTCATTTTAAAGAGTTGTTGTCCCTTGATATGTGCATATTACTGTTCCATGTTGCATTATATACAAATATGCTTATATTTCTGTTATATGTCGCATACATCATGCTTTATGAGTATACGCATTTGAGATATGCTGTTTTCATGAGATTTCTGGATTGAGAACCGTGGTTATTTCAAAAGAAAGTATGTATTGTTTTAAAAACCCAGTTTCTCTTGATGTGATATTTGTATAGTCCACCATGAGTTTTCTCGGCTCTTGAGCGATATCATACACCCGATTCGAGGAGGAGGAGGAACCGTCTGCGGGTGCAAGGTAGACCCGGTGAGGTACCCCAGGACAAGATGGTCGCAGATGATGGCGTTGAGCCTGGCAGGGGAGCACTACCTACCGGTGATAGTATTTAGACTCGGCGGTTATCCGGAGGATACCGACCAGAGTTATGAGATGGATACAGGCCAGTCCGGATAGTCGGAGCCTGAGATATGAGGATTTACGTGTCGATGCTGGACACGGGTTTCATGATATTTTTGAGTGTCAACGCTTGACACTCAGGTTCCATGATTTGTTGTGTCATTGATGGACACACAATCTTTGATATCCTCATACATTTACATGCATATGCTTTTACGATGTTTCGAGTTGACGAGATCCACATTCATACTGGCATTGATTTTATTACTTGATGATATCCACTTGCATACTTGCATTTATTTATTGTTGGCACATATTTACATACGGTCACCCCAGATATCATAGTATTACCTTTATGATATAGTTGACTTAGGAATTCATTATTTTATTCGATTTCTACCTGTTGATGTTTTCTACTTACGAGTTGGCAACTCACCCCGTTGTGCTACAGTCATTGCAGGTTGACCGCATGGATCGGTAGCAGCATCGTTGGCACACAGCATGCATTCGGGTGATTTACTGTGGTAGGTGGGACAGTTGTATCGTGCCCACTCTTGAACTTATTATTCTTATTGTATCTAGTCAACTCCATCAATCAAAAGTAGTATTTGTATAAATGGTGAGACTTGTAGTTGCGAGACTTGAGCGATGGGTTTTATGTTCGCTTTTTGGGTTGATGTCTTGCTTATTTATTACCTTTTGTGTTGATCTTCACCGATTGGGCGTCATATACTTGTCTTATTACTTGCGTGGTTGTGAATCCGCCGTTTGGGGAAGAGCTAGCTCCCGTTTGGGGATGCCTTTTTATATTATCATGTATTTGTGGTTTTGGATCAAAATATACAAAGGAGGTGTTGCCCAAATTTTCAAAAGACGAACATGTTTTACAACAAGTAAGATAAACTTGGATTTTTCATGTTCCCTTTTTTTTTTATGCATTTAAGAAAACACTTTTCTTCATTATACCTTATTTCAAAACTGCACCTCTTTTATTTCTTTAAAGGTTTAGATTTTCGGGTTTCAACTTACTTGGATTACGTTACGCCTTTAGACGTTGCGTGTTTTAAGTGCTGGTCACGAGCTAATATTTCGGGTCGTGACACTAGTCTACTCTGGAACATCGATGCCCTGTCTCGATACTCCCACGACTAGGAACAATTAAAGTATGTACTTACCGACTATCCAGACCCCAATAGTATGATCCCTATCATAATCTTGGAAGTCAAGTACAGATCCTAAGGGCTTTATCAATATGTAATAGAGAGACAATAAGTATACATGTTAAGATAAATTGCAACCAGATAGCATACTATCATGTCGAGAAAGAAAGTCCTCCCTATGTATGTCCAAGCATCCACTATAATATACATCATATGTACAATAATGGCCTTTAAGGCAAACATATAACTAACAGAAAGTTGTGAAGTGACCATCATAGCACATTGTTCATATCAGATTTTTGCATTTTCATACCGCCCAATTTTTATCACATTGCATATCCGTAGATACTCTTGAGCCGTGTTTGCTAGTCAATTGCAGGATACAGGTTCTCGGATCTAAAACAGTGAAATTCATGGAAAACACGAAAAAAATCCGGGTTCCTGCCAACCACAGATAAAACACGGTCTCCGCCCTTCATCCGTATGCTGCCAGATACCAGTTTAGGAAGACAAAATGTCAAATCAATGTCGTTTTCAGGCACAAGGCTCAATGGTAGCACAAGATCCAAGAGATCTACGCGGAGCTCGAGACAATCATGACAAAATCTTGACAAAAAGTCCACCTTTCCTTCAACAGAAATTCTGGAAAAATCGTGGAGCCAAATTGAGAAAATATATATACCAGAATGAAGTACACTACAAACCAGGCCAGCACCAAAAATTGGAGCACTCAACCCCACCAAAGGGCCGCGGAACCGCGGCCAAAGGGGGGTCCAGGCCGCGGATCCGCGGCCATTCTGGCGCCAAGGAGAAAGTTGTTTTGGGGGTGTTTTGGTCTTTTTGTATAGGTTCTGGTAGTTGCCCTAGGTTTTCATTCTCTGGCCTATAAATAGCCCAGAAGTTTGTGAAGGAAGGGGTCCATTTCTTGTATTTTCTTTTTCTAGGATTTAGTTCACTTGTTCTTCTTCTTCTCATCTCTTCTCCATTAAACTTGTAGTGAGCTTTGTGAGGGAGGAATGATAAATAAAGAAGATCAATTTATTATCATGCTTGTCTTACTTTTGTTATAATTGTTGTAACTTTAAATTCGTTAAGTAGTTGTTGTTATTTCCTTGTTGTTTCTTCTTCTCTTTTTTCTTTATCCTTACATACGACAATGATACTTACGCTCGATCCTCGCCAAGGTGAGGTCGCAAATAGTTAGTCGTATTCTTCTAATCTCCCTCTTTCTATCTTCCTCTTTTGTTTGTTTTGTTTTTCCTTATCATGAAGTGTGAGTAGTTTTATACTTGTTAGGGTAGGATAAGGGAAGTTTGAGAGAAGGAAATCTCTCTCACTCTTTCCTTGCCCAACAACTTAAATCGACTCCCGTTAATTGAACCACAATCCGCTCCTTACGGCACCCTATCCTACATGATAGCGGTGATTCCGTAGTGAGACCGGTTGTGGTTGAATTAACCGGAGGTTATGGATAAGAGTCAAGAACGGACGGACAAGCACCAAAAGGAAGACTTATGCGTTGGAAAGCCTAGCTTATACTCGCAAAGTCCTTCCTAGTCGTGCTAATCCCCGTTGTTGCCGATTACCGTAACACCGATCTTAAGAGGGGCAACGAAAGATGTGGAGACTCCTAACTCAAACTAACCTAATCCTAACCCTAACAAGCACTCTTTAAATATCAACTTAACACTTAGATAACCACAACAAAATCTGAACAACCGGACTTAACTCGTCGAAAAACACATAGAAAAAGATTCCCATCTCCCTGCGGACGACCCGTACTCAACCGGCTAGCTACAAGCGAAACCGTCTTGATTGCGGTCTTTTAAAACTAAACTTGAACACGCACATATCCTATCAATCAAATGGCGCCGTTGCCGGGGAGACGGTAGTTTATTTCTTTGTGTAATTTCGGGTTAATTTGTAAGTATAAAAAAAAACGAAAAAATATATACTTTGTAAAAGAAACCATCTTGTTATTCTTGATTAGTTTTTGTGCAAGTGTGCAGGAAAAATACGAAGTTCAAGATCGACACCAAGGACGTTGAAAATACGGAGTTCAAGTACAGTGCCAAAGACGTGGGAAGATAGACCCACATTTCGCGGCTACACCGCGACGGACCAAAACGGAACAAACGGTTTACTGTCGAGATCTGGAGCAGGTCCAGTAAGCAACTAAAGATTCAGAACATCCAGCCAAGCAGAGAACAAGCACAGAAGCCCACACAAAAAGTTTGAGGCTCCAATCCCACCATATAGCCGCGGAAACGCGGCATAAGGAAGCTTAGGCCGCGGATCCGCGGCCACTTGGTGGCTTCAGAGCCCCAACTTCTCTCTGTAAGTCCCTCTGCCTCTCTCCACTCCTCTGAACTCCACTGAACTGTGTTTTCTGCATCTTTCTTTGCGCAAATTCTTCTCCCCCTTCCAATAAACTGTTCTTGTGCAGGATTCTTTGCGCCGCAAATAAAAATTGTTTGCAGTTGATTTGTTACTGTTTTGCATTCTTTAATACGGACTTAAGGGGCTTGAAACCAATCCAGATTGGGTGGGGATTTCATCACCCTTCCCAGGACCCCAAAAATCACTAAAGCATATGCATTGTCCATTGTAAATTAAAAAATACTAGACTTCAGCCCTAAGGACTTCGTGCTCATTAGGAGAAGATAAACAGTGTTTAGAACCTCGCTTAACCGTATATTGTTTACGGGGTGTCTAGGAAAGTGTTAAAGGCGCAACCGCCGAAAGAGAAAGGGTTATTTAATTAAGAAACTTCGCGAAAGCGTTGGATAACCTCCCCTTATCTCTGCACTTACCTGGCCTCGTGATCAGTGTATTTTTAAGCCCGTTTCTCGACATTGTTTAACTTCGACAATCAAGTTCAGGAGCAGGTCTAGTAGACCTAGACGACCGTAGATCTAGGTGTGATTGTGCATATCTTGTTTGTGATTGCTTAAGCCGTATTTCCGTACATATTTCTGTAAATCTCTTTCTAAAAAAAAAAAGAAAAAATCAAAAACTTTATAAAAACTTGCCCTTTTGTCGCCAAATCCATTTTCACCCACCACCCATCGCCTTTCTCCATTGACGTTTTCTTACCCTCACCTTCTCCGCTTTGACTATACTAAACTCGTTTAGTGTATGTCCGCTTAGACTCGGGACACTAGCGCCCGTCTAGTCCGCGTTACGTTAGTCGCGACTGACTACGCGATCGACTCCGAAGTCGATACTCCGTCCACTCCTCTTTCTCCTCTTCCTTTGCCGGCCAACTCCGACGTTGACCGGAATTCTGTTCATACATCTTCACCTTCACCTTCACCTTCACCAACCTCTTCTTCCGCGATGTCGGGATTTAATCCGAACATCTCTTTGACCACCCCTTGATTGGCTCCACCTCCTACGGAGACCAATATTCCACCACCTCCGCCTGTTGTAGCGCCGCAGCGAATCGCGCTCCAGGATCGTTTCTACCCCACCCGTTCTGCACTTCCCACCTGTTTTTCTCTTCCTCCGGCCAATGGGGACAACTTTGAAATTAAGCCCCATTTCATCAACATGCTCCCACGTTTTCATGGGCTTGAATCTGAAGATGCCTATATCTTCATTAACAAATTTCAAAACGTCTGTGCCATGATGAAAACAACCCAGCTGTCGGACGATGCTATACGTCTACGGGTCATTCCGTTCACTTTATGCGATCTCGCTGAAAAATGGCTGTATAGCACCGCTTCCCACTCAATCACCAGCTGGGACGAGTTTGTTAAAGCGTTTCTGAAAAAATTCTATCCAAATCATAAGACCGCAAGAATTCGAAATGAAATCAACCAATTCTCCCAGCTTCCTTCTGAACCCTTCTGGAAGTGCTTTGACTGATACAAAGACCTTCTTGTTCAGTGTCCTCACCACGGTATAGAGAAATGGCAGCTCTGCCAAACCTTATACGAGGGACTGAACCCAGCAACGAAGCAGTTGCTGGAAACCATCTGTCAGGGCCACTTCCTATCGAAATCTGACGAGGAAGCGTGGCAGTTCTTTGACGATCTTGCGGAGCAAACGCTACAGTGGGAGAGCACCAGACCGACTTCTTCTTCTTCTACCTCCACTTCTACCGGTCAGTCTAGGGTAGGAATCCACCAACTCGATGTCTCTATTGCGATGAAAGCTGAAATGGCTGCTATAACAAGAAAGCTTGAAGCGATAGAGAGCAAATTTTCTGCTCCTGCCCCTGCCCCTGTTCTCCCCCTTCGTACCATCTGCGCTTGTTGTTCCGATCCGTCCCACTTGACCGAAGAGTGTCCTTACAATCCATCCCCGCAAGGACAGGATCAGGTTAATGCTGCCTTCCAGCAAAGACCGAGGAATGATCCATACTCTTCCACCTATAATCCCGATTGGAGGAACCATCCCAATTTCGCCTGGAATCAGAATCAGAATCAATTCCAGGGCAACAATTTCCAAAGGGCCCCTCCGCCGCAACAACAAGCGCAGCAACAAACTCAACACCAATATCAGCAGCCCTTCCAACCCCAGCCTTTCCAAAACCAGACGAACAACTTTGCACCGAACAACTCTTTTCCACCAAACAATTTTGTTCCGTCGAACACTGATAAGGTTTCCTCGCTCGAGCGAAGTCTGGAGGCGTTTGTTAAACAATCGACTCAATCCACCGCCAACATCCAGTCTTCGATTCAATCTTTAGTGCAACACACTGCCGCACACGGGAAAAGCATCAAGACCATCGAGGCCCAGATTGCACAGCTGAACGCGGCCTTGAGCGAGCGAGAGAAGGGGAAGCTCCCGTCCCAGCCACTTCCAAATCCCGGTCACCCACATAATGCACATGTTGCTCTTGAACAACAAAACCATAATGTGAGTGCCGTGACTACACTGAGATCGGGGAGGGTGCTGCAAAACAACATTGGCAAACGGATCAACGATGACACCCCGGCCGCTGCTTCGTCTTCTTCTTCTTCTCCTTCTTCTTCTTCTTCTGAGCCTATTCTCCGTTCTTCACAAGGCTCTCCTTCCTCTTCTTCTCTGAACGGACCCACTTCTCACTCCACGAAAACACCTATTCTGGGATCCGTTCCAACTCCACAATCTCTTCTTCCAGCTTTAGACTCAACCAATTTTCAAAATGTTCCATTTCCAAACCGGTTGAGGTCTAACAAACAAAATCCACAAATGGAGAAGATTTTGGAGTTATTCAAGCAAGTTAACATTAACATTCCTCTTTTAGATGCTGTCCAACAAGTCCCGTCTTACGCGAAAATCTTAAAGGACTTGTGCACGAAAAAGAGGAAGTCTCAGGTACCCAAGAAAGTTTTCTTGGCTAGTGCTGTGAGTGATGCCCTTACCCAATCTTTACCACAAAAACGGAAGGACCCTGGCTGTCCTACGATTTCAATTACTATTGGGGATAAGAACATCAACCGCGCACTATTAGATCTTGGTGCCAGTGTTAACTTGCTTCCGTATTCAGTATACGAGCAATTAGGCGTCGGAGAGTTGAAACCCACACACTGCACTCTCCAAATGGCCGACCGATCGATCACCCATCCTAGGGGTGAGCTAGAGGATGTGTTGATAAGAGTCGGGGACTTCATATTCCCCGTTGACTTCATTGTATTAGATACACAGCCTGTAGCTAACCCCCGGAATCAAATTCCGGTGATACTCGGTCGACCATTTCTCGCAACCTCAAATGCTGTGATCAATTGTCGCAACGGTTCAATGAACCTCTCTTTTGGAAATATGACGATTGAACTCAACATTTTTAGGTTGGAGAATCAGCCCGCCGAACCTAATGCTCATATACTGGATGTCTGCTCGATCCAGGAGATCACCCCCGAAGAGTGTGAATTCGAGGAGTTTCTGTTTGAACACGATAATCTTGACGCCACTAGTGCGTTTCTCCTCGAACCTGCTGCTGCTTCTGCGCCCGACAACGAATACGAGTGTTTCACGTTCTTGAACGATCTTAGCCGCTCACAACCCGAGTTTGAATCTTTTGACTTTCCGGATGAGTTACCTGAACCATCCAACTCGGTTGCCTACACTCGCTTTGAACCTTTGCTAGAGTCCTTTGAGTTCGAGACCTTTGCACCAGTCTTGCCTTCCATCATTTCACCTCCAACGCTCGAACTCAAGCCGTTGCCGTCTCACCTTAAGTACGCTTACTTAGGTGAGAACGAGACCCTTCCTGTCATCATCTCGGCTTCTCTAGCTCCCGAGCAAGAGAAAGCCCTTCTCGCGGTCTTGCACAGCAACAGGCAAGCTTTTGGCTGGTCCATGGCGGACATCAAGGGGATTAGTCCCCTCATCGTTGAGCATCACATTCATCTGATGGATGATGCCAAACCAGCCCGGGATCCACAAAGACGTCTTAATCCAGTCATGAAGGAGGCTGTGAAGAAGGAGATCGTCAAATGTCTAGATAGTGGTATCATTTACCCTATCTCTGATAGCCAGTGGGTTAGCCCCATTCACGTTGTCCCCAAAAATTCGGGCATCACGGTCATCACTAACGAGGCGAACGAGTTAATCCCTACTCGCACCCAAACTGGGTGGCGAGTTTGCATTGATTACAGAAAACTCAACGCCGCAACGCGGAAAGACCACTTTCCGCTACCTTTCATTGACCAGATGCTTGAACGATTGGCCGGACATGAGTACTATTGTTTTCTTGATGGCTACTCTGGCTATAATCAAATTCCCATCGCCGAAAAAGCCCAGGACAAGACCACTTTCACTTGTCCTTTCGGCACGTTTGCATATCGACGCATGCCCTTTGGGTTATGCAATGCGCCCGCTACCTTCCAGCGGTGTATGATGGGAATTTTCTCGGACATGGTGGAAAAATTTCTGGAGATTTTCATGGATGACTTCTCCATCTTCGGCGACTCCTTTGACGAGTGTTTGCTGCATCTTGACGCTGTCCTTACCCGATGTAAGGACAAGAATCTCACTTTGAACTGGGAGAAATGCCACTTCATGGTGCGCGAAGGTATTGTCTTAGGACATATCATCTCGCAAAATGGCATAGAGGTTGACAAAGCAAAGATTGAGGTCATTTCCAATCTGCCTCCTCCCCGATGCGTCAGAGATATCCGAGCCTTCCTTGGCCATGCCGGTTTCTACAGACGGTTTATCAAGGACTTTAGCAAGATTGCTAGGCCCTTGACTCTTTTGCTGGCCAAGGACACGCCTTTCGACTTCAACTCGAGCTGTGTGACTGCATTCGAGTCACTGAAACGCTCACTCACTTCTGCTCCCGTTCTTTCTTCTCCTGACTGGACGCACCCATTCGAGATCATGTGCGATGCATCCGACTTTGCCATCGGTGCTGTCCTTGGACAGCACATCAACAAGATGCCGCACGTAATCTATTACGCAAGCCGAACCCTGAACGACGCCCAACTTAACTATACCACAACTGAGAAGGAATTCTTAGCTGTTGTATTTGCTTTA
The DNA here is from genome assembly GCA_030015575.1 of Agapanthus africanus. Taxonomy (NCBI): domain Eukaryota; kingdom Viridiplantae; phylum Streptophyta; class Magnoliopsida; order Asparagales; family Amaryllidaceae; genus Agapanthus; species Agapanthus africanus. Next base: position 424,486,117 of record JASDDO010000019.1, on the reverse strand, counting down.
GAAAAGTTCAGGCCCTACCTCATCGGCTCTCCAGTCATTGTCTACACGGACCATTCATCTCTGCGCCATCTTTTTGCGAAGAAAGATGCCAAATCTCGGTTAATACGTTGGATCCTCTTGCTTCAAGAGTTTGACCTTGTCATTAAGGACAAACGAGGATGTGAAAACGTAGTTGCCGACCATCTCTCACGACTTCCTTCTTCGCCTTCGCTTCCAATTCCAATCAACGACGTTTTCCCGGATGAACAACTCTTGACAGTATCGTGCGAACCCTGGTTCGCAGATATTGTGAACTATTTGGCCACGGGATTACTACCGACTGAATGGTCGAGTCAGGACAGACTTCGCTTCTTATCCCAAGTAAAACACTTTTACTGGGACGAACCTTATCTGTTCAAGTACTGTCCCGACCAGATTATTCGTCGGTGTGTCCCTGACGATGAATTCAAGAGTGTGCTGTCATTTTGCCACGATCAAGCGTGTGGCGGGCATTTTGGGCCCAGAAAGACAGCTGAGAAGATCTTGCAATGTGGTTTCTACTGGCCACAACTTTTCAAAGACGCTCACGACTATTGCAAGACTTGCTCCCGGTGCCAACACATGGGCCGGATATCCCGGAGGAACGAGATGCCGCTCTAACCGATCTTGGTTGTGGAGATTTTCGATGTTTGGGGGATAGACTTCATGGGGCCGTTTCCCAACTCTTTTGGGAACTTGTACATCCTTCTAGCTGTTGATTACGTCTCTAAATGGGTCGAGGCTGTGCCCAGCCGGACTAACGACAACAAGGTTGTCATTAGGTTCCTTAAAGAAAACATTTTCTCCCGGTTTGGGCACCCCCGAGCGATCATTAGCGACAATGGAAGTCATTTCTGCAATAGGACTTTCGAGGCCTCGATGCGGAAATACTCCATTAATCATAAGCTTTCTACGCCCTACCACCCCCAAACCTGCGGGCAGGCCGAAGTTTCAAATCGGCAAATCAAGCAGATACTGGAGAAGACGGTTTCCAAGAACCGTAAGGATTGGTCTCTGAAACTCACCGATGCCCTTTGGGCATTTAGAACCGCTTATAAGACCGACCTTGGCATGTCTCCCTATCGGCTTGTGTACGGAAAAGCCTGCCACCTTCCTGTCGAAATCGAGCATCGCGCATTTTGGGCGATAAAGGAGCTGAATCTGTGTCTTGAGGACGCGGGCAGCCATCGGAAGCTGCAGCTGAACGAACTGAACGAGCTTAGGGATGAGGCTTACGATAACGCGGTTGTCGTTAAGAATCGAACGAAGGTGTTTCACGATAAACACCTTTTGCGCAAAACCTTCGTACCTGGTCAGCAGGTACTGCTTTACGACACCCGACTTCATTTCCATCCAGGAAAGCTCAGATCTCGCTGGAAAGGGCCGTATTTTGTGCGGAATGTGTATCCGCAGGGCGCTCTGGATTTGGAAAATCCAAAGGACGGTTCACTCTTCAAGGTAAATGGACACCGATGCAAACCGTACCTTAGCGCCGAACCAACAGAGGAGCTCCTGTTCTTACAGGAGCCGGTTTACCCTGGATGATCTTCCTCTGCCTACCTCCAAACTTCGGTTATCCAGCCAAGAACAGTGGACACTGTTCCAAATAAGTTTGGGGGTATGTACAAACCATTTTGTATATATTTGTGTATATTCTTTTTTCTTTTCTTTAAAAACAAAAACAAATAAAAATTGTGTATCACTAACCGACAATTTTGAACCTTCAAACTACTCTCTTCATGCAACGACAGTGAGGACACTGTCCAGTTTAAGTTTGGGGGTACGCTCGGTACGCATTTCTTACCTTCGCATTCATATTTATATTTTGCATCTGCATATTTAAATCCATAAAATCCATAAAAATTTGAAAATTTTCTAAAAAATATAAAAACTTTTTTGTCAAGTTAGCTTGTGGAAGAACTCTGATTCAACATTCGACGGTTTTTGTTTGAAAAAAAAATAGGAATAACTAAATCTTAGGTTTGGATTTTGAAAACCTGAAAGATAACTCTCCTTTGAAGTTAACTATAGCTGATATACGTCTTTACATCACACTACACGTGTCGTGAGTTTTGGGAATTAGATGACAAGTCTTTCATGTTTAAACTTTTAAACAGATAAATGATTTTCTGAGGATCAAATAGGTTTGTTCTGAAATAAATAATGTCAAGAATAGTTTATGAAGTAAAGCGAATATGAAGGAATGTTATTGATGCCGTAATTGGAGCTAAGTCTGAAAAATAACCCATCGGAAACTTGATTGGAATGATTACACACCAAACCCACTAAACACGTCTTTTATCCAAAAAATAATTGAACTGCCGGTTATATCTCCGTTCGTATTAAATCATCTGATTTTCACGCCAAACTGTCTTTTGTTTTTGGACCTAGGTAACTTGAGTAATTAAGTCCGCTGGGGTGTTTCTACACCTAATGCCCTAAAACCAACTGGTTTGGGTGCATTGGCCCAAAGCTCGCTAAGAAACCTAGAAAGTCCAGTTTAAAACAAAGTCAAGCAAGTGTTCTCTCCGAGTTAAAATTCCTAACGGTTCTTTGTGTGAGAATAATCTTGATAAAAGACAGGCTTTTATAAAAATTTTAACGGAGATATGAAGGTTTTATTCTATGATAAAGACTATTGCACGTTCACAGAGGTGTGTATGAAATGAAAACAAGAAAAAGGTGGAGTGAAAAATACGACTTAGTTTCCTGTTATGGAAGATAGAAATTCTGAAGTTGAAACCTTACTGGAAAACGAAACTTGAAAAATGCTTAACTCTTTATAAAACTTATGTGATCCTTTTAAAATTGTTATCTGGGCTTTATTGTGAGACATGATGACTTTATTCGACCTTTCGGGAACTTAACGACACTATTTGCACTGCACGTAAAGACATATAAAATCTGTAGCTAAATAAGAAGCGAGGTGTGAAAAATAAAGGTTTGATGATCTAGACTTAGGATTATAGAATTGTTATTTTCTAAAACAAAACTTTAGGGTTTGAAGCTTAGTTATTTTACAAAACCAACTTGACCGGATTTTGTGGGTAGTATCCGCTGAAAACCCTCAGGAGACAACACTCCTCCTACTAGGGACACCTAGAGGTTTAACGGCTTGTTGCACATGCTCAGTGCAATCGCGTTCCCTGCGAAAGTGAGGTTAGGAAATTTTTTGTGAAATAAATGGACTTTGCTCGGGACGAGCAAATGATAAGTTTGGGGGTATTTGTTCATATCAGATTTTTTCATTTTCATACCGCCCAATTTTTATCACATTGCATATCCGTAGATACTCTTGAGCCGTGTTTGCTAGTCAATTGCAGGATACAGGTTCTCGGTTCTAAAACAGTGAAATTCATGGAAAACACGAAAAAAATCCGGGTTCCTGCCAACCACAGATAAAACACGGTCTCCTCCCTTCATCCGTATGCTGCCAGATACCAGTTTAGGAAGACAAAATGTCAAATCAATGTCGTTTTCAGGCACAAGGCTCAATGGTAGCACAAGATCCAAGAGATCTACGCGGAGCTCGAGACAATCATGACAAAATCTTGACAAAAAGTCCACCTTTCCTTCAACAGAAATTCTGGAAAAATCGTGGAGCCAAATTGAGAAAATATATATACCAGAATGAAGTACACTACAAACCAGGCCAGCACCAAAAATTGGAGCACTCAACCCCACCAAAGGGCCGCGGAACCGCGGCCAAAGGGGGGTCCAGGCCGCGGATCCGCGGCCATTCTGGCGCCAAGGAGAAAGTTGTTTTGGGGGTGTTTTGGTCTTTTTGTATAGGTTCTGGTAGTTGCCCTAGGTTTTCATTCTCTGGCCTATAAATAGCCCAGAAGTTTGTGAAGGAAGGGGTCCATTTCTTGTATTTTCTTTTTCTAGGATTTAGTTCACTTGTTCTTCTTCTTCTCATCTCTTCTCCATTAAACTTGTAGTGAGCTTTGTGAGGGAGGAATGATAAATAAAGAAGATCAATTTATTATCATGCTTGTCTTACTTTTGTTATAATTGTTGTAACTTTAAATTCGTTAAGTAGTTGTTGTTATTTCCTTGTTGTTTCTTCTTCTCTTTTTTCTTTATCCTTACATACGACAATGATACTTACGCTCGATCCTCGCCAAGGTGAGGTCGCAAATAGTTAGTCGTATTCTTCTAATCTCCCTCTTTCTATCTTCCTCTTTTGTTTGTTTTGTTTTTCCTTATCATGAAGTGTGAGTAGTTTTATACTTGTTAGGGTAGGATAAGGGAAGTTTGAGAGAAGGAAATCTCTCTCACTCTTTCCTTGCCCAACAACTTAAATCGACTCCCGTTAATTGAACCACAATCCACTCCTTACGGCACCCTATCCTACATGATAGCGGTGATTCCGTAGTGAGACCGGTTGTGGTTGAATTAACCGGAGGTTATGGATAAGAGCCAAGAACGGACGGACAAGCACCAAAAGGAAGACTTATGCGTTGGAAAGCCTAGCTTATACTCGCAAAGTCCTTCCTAGTCGTGTTAATCCCCGTTATTGCCGATTACCGTAACACCGATCTTAAGAGGGGCAACGAAAGATGTGGAGACTCCTAACTCAAACTAACCTAATCCTAACCCTAACAAGCTCTCTTTAAATATCAACTTAACATTTAGATAACCACAACAAAATCTGAACAACCGGACTTAACTCGTCGAAAAACACATAGAAAAAGATTCCCATCTCCCTGCGGACGACCCGTACTCAACCGGCTAGCTACAAGCGAAACCGTCTTGATTGCGGTCTTTTAAAACTAAACTTGAACACGCACATATCCTATCAATCACACATACGTTCTCGAATTTGGTGATAAAAACGTATGCGTCTTCAGACTCAAGCCCATGAAATTTAGGCAATAGATTGATAAAGTGTGGTTTGATTTCAAAATTATCCTCATTGGCTGGTGGAATAGAAAGACAGGTAGAAAGGGGACCACATATAGGGTAGCATCTCTCTTGGAGAGTGATGCGCGGTGGATTCTGCGCACCTGCGGGTGGCGGCAGATTGGTGTTATTAAAATTTGATGGAGAACCGTCCATCTCGGTCGATGTTGTGGGTGTGGAGGAAAAAGAAGATGAAGAAGTACCGACTTCGGAGTCGATAGAAGAAACGTGGATAAGACAGGCACTAGAATCCCGTGTCCAGCCGAGCATACACTAAGCGGGTTTATCGCAAGTGGCTGCATTTGTGAGAATTACGTAAAAAGCAAAGTTTGTTTTTGAAAAAATCGGACCTAGACAAATCACAAAAATGCACAATCAACCCTAGATCTAAGGTCACCTAGGTCAAGTCACTAGACCGCTCCTAGACTTCCAGAGGACAAGCCGCAGGATCAATCCTGTAATATTCAGAAAATATAAAATATCATTTTTGGAATTTAATATTAAAATAATATATTTCACAAAAACTACCCGATTTGCGAAGTTGGGGTTTTCGTAAAATGGTATAAATATATACCAATAATTATGAAATAATTGGAGATTAAAATGATTTATTCATTTTAAAATATATTTATTGGATTTGACATTTTTATAATTAATTATATGCAGATTAAATAAAAACTTGATTAGTGCACTACTAATCGCGATTAAGCCAAATCCGTATTTCTACGTTTTTCCGTGGTTAGTGCACCATGATATGTTGCATGTTGTTTTATTTTATTTGTGTTATGTGTTTGGTTTTAATGAGTGAGGGAAAAAGAAAAGAAAAAGAAAGGAGAATGAGACACTTATTGGAGAGAGAATGTGACATGTGATAATTGAGAGATGGTGAGAATAAGAGAAATAGGGGGGGAGAGGGCTGCCTCATTCTTCACCTTTTTTGTTTTCTTCTTCTCCTTCTTCATCTCCTCCATCACATCCTTTACCTCCATGGATCACCTCAAAAACCTTGCTAAAACCCTATACTCCCTTCATTAAAAATGATCCCCACTTCTCTACAAACCCATTGGACCTTTCAAAGTTGGATTTTGAAGACCTTGAGCAACTCAAGAAAATTCTTGAGTTGCCAAATGAGGTATATCTCCTTTCATTTAGTTTAGTTTTAAGTTTCCTAGCATCCTAGTTTAGTTTAGAGTTAAACTTGTGTAGATTTGTGATCCTGGAAATTTCCAAGATGAGGGTTTGTGTGTTTGTGTGGAATTATGATCTGTAGTGGGTGTCTACAAGACCTTAGTGTTGATCTTAATATCCAAGACTCGGATTAGAAACCAAATACGAACTTAGGAATTTACCTATGTCGGTTTTATGAAGTTGTGTTGGCCTACAGGGAATCTAGGGCAATCTGGAAAGTTTCTGAGAAAATCTAGCAAGTCCATAGACATAGGAAAACGACCAGAAGACCACCACCAAAGTACGAGACCCTGTTTCCTCTTCCAGACCGGCGAGCTTGGATTTAGGGTTGGTGTCACCGGTTTTGTGTGGAGTGCCGGTGTTGATTTTTTGGGTGCAGCTCCTAATACCTATGACCTATCCCTTATACTTGCTAGTTTTGTCCCAATTGACCTGAGCCAAAATTTGGGAGCACATTGGGGTGTTTTTGGTTATGTTTTCCCATATTGGATTTCTTGGTTTTAGTATTTGATATTGTATTGGGTCGTTGGATGTTTGTACGTCAACGACGAGGGTTGTTGGTTGTTTTTGCATGTGTAGGCTATAGGTTCTAACCTATGAGCGCACCGTGTGCCGTATTGTTTTTCCGGACTTGATTTTAATAGAATTGTGGTTGTGTATTGATTGTAGGTACCTTCGCATGAATTCCGAGACGATGAAGCACATCGACTACGGCTGAACAAGGAGTTCCGTAGGTGAGTAGATTTATATCTACGGGGGAAGTCGGGTGGATGGCGTATAGCACCCCCGTAATTATAAAATGGAAACAGATATATAGGATATAGTCGGAGAAACCTATACTAGGAACCTACGGATGTGATTAAAGGTTTTAGTAGGAAATGATATGATTGATAAGGATGTCTCGAATTGATATATGAGGATATGAAACGTGAATGTGAATCGCGATATATAAATGTTGTGCAAGAGAATAAGTATGAGATTTGTAGTAGCATGATGTGAGATCGATGAATACGACATGAGATTAATAAGATAGAATGTGTGTGTGTGTGTGTGTGTGTGTGTGTGTATAAGATGACTTGATGTGAGATATTGATGTGATGAAAAGAGTATACGATGAGATATGATGACTTGGTTTGATATGTCGTTATACGGATGCGAGTCGATATGAGATAATTGGTACCTTTGTCGGTCCCATGATATGAGATTGGTACGGATGTGACCTGGGATATAGGTATATAGATATATATAATGTTGTGGATCATGAGTGATATGTCGTACGGGACGTTAGGTCCGTACCCTCATTTTCATATAGGTTGATAGAATCCCGAATTGTTTAATGCCACCGTACGATGAATTACCGTACGCGAAGAGTTTTATCTGATGATTGATCCATGCCCTTGACTAGAGGATGCCGTACGATGTATTATACCGTACGCGATGTTGTGAGGCTGGATGCCGATTGATAGATTCACCGACTCGGTTATGTTGTAGATACGTATACCATATAGCATTGAGCTTACGATTTACTTGCTGCTATGTTCGTGATATTCTCATCTTATTATATATATATACACGTGCTTGTCACGTCCCGAAAGTACGGAACATGACCGGCACCTAGACTACGAACGTCTCGAGGCGTACGTATTCTAAGTAAGCCGAGCCCAGAAATCCAAACCAAGAAAAGTAGTAGAGAGTAGGAAGAACCATATCAAAACAACCGGTATGCAACATAATATACAACTCCTAAAGGCGAGGATCACAACAGAAAGGAAACTTAACCAGCAAGAAATCCATAGAAATATAACGTGCGACTCTAAGGTCGAAAGAATAAACATCACTGGTCTCTATCTCAAATAAGTACATGTTTGGTTGATGGAAATTCTAGATACAACTGAAATATAATATACAATGTATAATAATGGGTACGATACAATAAACCCACCTACTAGCAAGTTACCCGAAAGGAACGGTGTCCGCAAGCCGTAATGAAACCCATACGGCAACACCTGCAAGAAACTTGGGCACAACGGGGGTGAGTTGCCAACTCGTGAGTAGAAAAAGATCTACGAACAGAAAATCGCATGTATGACGCAATCCTAGGTCATACGATCAATATATATAATCCTCAAATATATAACCAGCAATCTATAACCATGACTAGGGTAAAAATCTAACCCAAGTGTAATCCCATGTGCCCGTGTCAGTGCTCAGGTAGCAATGTATCATATGAATGATGTATGAATGCATGAAACAGAATACATGTACTGAAGAAAACCGCTTTCATAAATTTATGAGATTTCTGTATTTTTAAAATGAGGTATCATAATGAAATCAGCATAAAACAGTGCCTAGCATCGGCACAAAACATAAATCTCAATATCTCGATATCTCTGTATCACAATCTATGTACCTCAATATCTCAAAATCTCAATGTCTCAATCATAATATCCAGGGCACCGTCAGTCCAGATCGGCCCCTACCAACCATCTCATGACCATGACGGTATCCTCCGGATATCCGACGCGTCGGGTAATATCACCGGTCGGTCGTGCTCCCCTGCCAGGCTCAACGCCATCTCCTACGATCTTCTTTTCCCTGGTTACCGCACCGGGCCCACCATGTACCAGAAACGGTTCATCCGCCTCCTCGAATCGGGTCTCGAAATCCATCAGCAAAACTCATGGTGGACAACTCATACATCATGGGAAAACCGCATTTCTATTAAAAGAGAAAGCAGTTTATATGTATGTTTTGCGGTTTTCCTCCAAATCCAGAAAATCTCATGGAAACCCAAATCCAAATCATCAATAGCATGTGAAATCATGAATATAAGCATAAGACTCCAGGAATGCAGCATATAATGAATAACAGTATGCATGAAGTGACAAGTAATAGCTACAATGTCAAGCTAGCATATAAAGCAAGCATACTAATATCATGTCACTACTAGCTAACAAGCTAAATCAAGCAATAATATTTTCTAAGTGTTCGTGACATGGCAATTACCGATGAAGATGTGTGTGCGCTGGCAAATAAGTATATGTGGAACATACGCATCATCGGTAATGGTGCTGGTGTCCTAACAGCATGATATCAGTAATGGAATATGAATCACAATAAGTATGCGATGCGGAGCAACAATAGAAATGTGCAGAAACTGAATACTAAACACTATGATCGCTAAACTGCATCTAATGTCATAGGAGTCAAATAGCTACACCACTATAAGGCTGAGCTAAAGCTACCAGTAGGTAAGGGAAACCGCCTAACTTCTGAGTCGATACATATAAATATATATATAGTCGGTGATCCCGCCTCAATCATATCACATCCGATATAATATCTATGATCAGACATCCCAAATCTAGAGCGCGGATCGAACATCAAATTATAGCTCGTACGGCATCCCCAAATCTGGGTACGGGTCAATATCACATTCGTCATATCACTCATCGAGTTTTCTCTTTATCAAATACCATCATCTGGGTACTGACCTATGTCTAGTACAATGCTAATATCATCACTATAGTCATGATCTGACTACTGATCGACAGTCTCGTATAAATCGGTATCCTCATCACATATCATCTCAAGGAGTATACATCGCCCAAGGCGGCCTATCTTAATTTCACCGTCATAACATATCATGTCATATCACATCTCGTAGCATAATCACATGTCGATCACATATTATATATCACTGTTCCTATGAAATCATTATCCCGAAATCCGCTAAAGCATCACGACGTATCTCAAATATAAATTCTACCATATCCCCGATATCATAATCTCGGATCAAAAATCATCGACTCAACTCAATCCCAAGTATCATCCTCAAATCCGTATGTGAACACATAGTCTCATACCCATGTGAACACATATCTATAAAGAATCCCATAACCACATATGAAATAAGGATGTATGCAAGTATGTATGTGTGTACATGTATGTGTAGTGCACCCACTACCTAGGGTTTCGTAACCTTTCACCAATCCAAGATACCAATATCCATTTAAACATCAATAAATAATCCCAACAACATCTAAAAATTGTTAGTGTGTATACGCATCCGTATACATCACTACGAACTGCGGGGGTGCTATACGCCATCCACCCGACTTCTACCCGTAGATATAAATCTACTCACCTTGCTTATGTGTGCCGGTGCCGATGTTGCCATTTGCATCTCCAACACCTCGACGCCACATGGGGTACCTATAAGGATATCACACGCTAAAACACATGAAAATCATGTCGGAAACCAAAATGGTGCATGCTACGCCCATAGGTAAAAACCTGTGGCCTCGCGTGCAAACACAGCCAATGCTCACTAGTCATTGGCGTTCAAACGCCACCCGACGGAAACGAATTATCGAATACCAAAAACCATGCTAAAAAAATTCGTAAATCATGCGCCAACTCAAGAAAATCAACCCATATTCTACCCTAACTGGAATCAGTCAAAACTAGACATACCCAGGGTCAAGTTTACATGAAATAGGGCCGTGCATGCAAAACGAGGCGGTTTCCTACAGCTCTGGCCGCAAATTGCGGCCAGATGGAATTTATCTGCGGCCGGGAAGTGGGTCCAGGGTCTGGGGCTTTGGGTGTTGGTTTCTACCAGCCTGCACATCTCACTGCCAAGTCAATTTTATTTTAGGGTACCTCGGGTTGTAGCAGTTTCCAGAAAGGTCACAAAATCGATAAAGTCGCTAAATTTCACCGATTCTAAACTATCTGGTATTTTGGTGAATCCTGGGACAAATCTTGTTTCAACTGGTCTTAACAGCACCTAGTAAGGCTATACTAACATTCAAAACCAACTCTTGGCCAAATCTCACTCAAAATCACTAAACTAGCACTAAACTACATAGCAAACACCAAAATTTCAGCTAAATAACCATATATTTGCAAGCTAGAAGTCGGGTTAAGGGGTTATACCTCTGGAGATCCTAAGATATAGGAGAAGAGAGGAAGAAGAGAGATGGTTGCTGCTGGAGTGTTGCTGCAGTTGCTCCTGTAGCAGCTGCTGCTGATGCCAAATGCTGCAGATGCTGTTGTTTTTCACTGCAGCTGATGCTGTTGTTGTTTTGGTGTTGTGGTAGTGTTTGGGTTGCTGTTGCAGCTGCTACTGCAGTTGTATATGTTATGGGAGTGGTTGTGGTGGTGTGGTGGTGATGTTTTTGAATGCGGTTGTTTCAGCTGATGCAAAAATTGGGGCTGATGTGTTGATATTGGGGCTGTTGTTCAGGCTGGGGTTGGGCTGATATTGTGTTGGTGTTGCTTGAATGATGTGATAACAATTGGGGCTGAAGTGTTGATATGGGGGCTGAAGTTGGGGCTGATGTGAGGGTGTAGGTGTTGGGCTAAGGTGCTAGGGCTGGTGTGTGTTGTTGTGGTGGTTGAGTGTGAGAGTAAGAGATGTGAGGGCAAATGTGAGTGAGAGGGAGAGATGTGAGGGAAAAGCAAGAGATTTGAAATGAGATGGAACATAACACATCCAAGAGCCACCTCTCTCTCTCTCTCTTTTAACAAATGTTGCATGACAACCATCATGTCTCTCTCTCTCTCTATACAAGGTCAACTCTAACCCTAATCACCTTTAACCAAAACCAACACCCTAATTAACCCAATTATCCTAATCAAATGGTTCAACCCACCATGGTCATCTCAACATGGTTCAACCCTAAGCCATCATGAGTCCATAACATGAGACAAGTCTGGAAAATGTTATGTGCACATTTTTGCACAAAAAGTCAAAAACCCAATTAGCGATTTTTAATCGCGATTAACATTAAAGCAGCATATAATCCATCATAAAAACTGTAAAATGGCATATTTCCACAAAGTAACCTATTTTAGAATTTCCATAATTTTCTCCAGAATTTTCACCATTTATCGGTATTTAATTATACCGACTATTAAAATATTCATTAAAAATTAATATTAAATTATGAAAATTCCTAAAAATAATATTTTATTTTTTTGAAATGTTACAGTCTTCCACTCTTAAAGAAATTCGGTCCCCGAATTTAAATTTAGACCCCCAAATTCTAAAACATTTCAATAAAATGTCCAAACCAACGGGGTTCCGAAATCATCAATATATAAAAAGCATCGTAACGCAATACGTGCGCATGAGTAACGCGCAGATAACTCGAAATCAAAACTCCGTCAAGCATCCCGCAATCAATGGAGTTAAGGTGAAAACACAAATGCCAAATCCAAAACAAAGCCGATATGCTATAAACCGGAACTATACATGTAAATATGTGAAGGAAATGCATGCCAAATTCTTTAAAGTCAATGTACAGTGCGGATAACACTGCACAGTGGCGGACGTCTCTATAAGAAAATAATCATATATGTATATATCTTTTGTTTAATATGCACGTCCCACCGTTTTAAAAATAATTTAGATGGGTTCCCTCGTTTTAAACGTTTCGTGTCGTATCGGACGCGTATGTAAATAATGAGACTATAGCTCGCTTTTGGAAATCCCTTTGAAATCTATCAATGCATGCAAATATATCCAGGCACCGTCCTCTGACTAGTCCTGCTCAGTACGAAAACACATCACATCAACACAAAAAATGTACTGCTCCATAAGAAATCAGTCCCAAAAAGCGCATATGAAAACCCTGTGCGTCCGGTGCGCACGGGAATCAAAATCCATACATGTGCCAAGCAGGTGCATAAAAACGACATCAAGGTGCAATGGGTGTGCACACAACAACGGTCATAGGCAACGTGTATGCCTGACAGCAAAATCAGGTGCATCTGACATGCACGAAAAATATCGAATTAGTGCATCTGGTGTGCACCAAATCGCATCTCATAACAGGCGCCCAACATGCGCTAAAAATCCAAATCCGGTGCATCCATCATGCACGAAATCATGAAATCCAATATCCAGCGTCGGACACGCGCAAAATCCAATCGGGTGCATAAAGTGCACAAAACAAATACCGAGCATCACCATCGAAATCGAAGTCCAGTACATCCAAGTGCACAAAATACGAACCACTGCACCGCAAGCATATGTGAACTATACCGAGTGCACGCACGAAATCAACTCAAATGTCTAAACCCCATAAAATTACAAACATGTGAAACCAAGGCACGAAAACGATATCAAGTGCAACAACTGTGCAAAAATCGTAAATCCTCAATCATCAAAATCAAATCATGCGAATAAATCGCCCAACAATACCGAAATCAAGTATGGCGGAATAGTCCCGCTCAAGCGCATCCTCCAAGAATCTCTGGCCAACTGTCGTGGTCACTCATAGCATATCTCGTCGACGATCCTGAACTCTGGTCTGCTGGTGTGCGTAACAATGACCACTCCTGGGTCCAAGTCTTCTCTGTGGATTACCAATCTCACGATCTATCGGCTCATCGGCCATGTCAGGTGTGCTAACGGGGACGATTCCGTTCTAGCACTTCTCTGGTCATCTCTCGGTCAATCATCACGACCACTCGTAAGCCGCATGTCACCGGCGTCGGCCTATGGCTCTCTGAATGCACGTAACACCTCTGATCCTGGGCGCAAATATCATTGCAGCAATGTCCTGGAAGGAATCCTGCTCAAGGTCTTTTCCAAGTCTCATCTCTGCCAAACTGTCTGGAAGTCCTCATCCTTTACTATATCTGCTTCTTGTCCCGGAATGGCTGCATACTCAACGCGACTCCTTCTGGAAGGTATATCCAGTACTATGCCTCGGCATGCGCATCGCATCTCTGTTGTCGGCGGAGTGGAACGTCATCTTATCCAGATCTTGCACGAACCTCTTACTCCACTTTTCTCTAATGTCGACTGCTTCGGACTCGTCTCGTCATAGCTGCATGGACTGAGCTCCAACGGCTATCCTCGTATCTGGAGTCTCCTAAGAAATGCATCTCACCGCCTAGCATCCGAATTAAGTCGAGCCATCCGATCGATTTGTCAAAACCTCATAATCCCCCAAGAGCTCAACATCTTGGGTACAGTATAATAGTATCGAGTACATACCCCAGCATCGGTGGTCGAGCCGTAGAAGGGCAAACCCAAGCCTCACTAATGGCGCCGCAGAACTGCCGCAAACCCTAAGGTTCAAAGGCTTTCACACGGTCATTAAGTCGAGTTAGGGTTTCATTCCTCTAGAGGGACCATAGAATTGCCTGCATGTCTTTCCGAATACTTTAAACTTGGAATAATAGGTTTCTGACATTCGATCGTCTATGTCGACTCTCAACGTCTCCGCGTGAAGTCGTCTCTAGCTGGAATCAATATATCTGATGACCTCGCATCGGGGTAGCGAACGAACCACATGTCCTAGTCATTCGTCCTCGGTGACTAGCGACCTTCTATCATCTCTACAATCTCATACTGCAATAGCTCCAACATCTGGGCGATATCTCGTCGTTCGCAGCAATAACTGGCTCACTCGTCTGCACGCTGAACAGTGCTTCAATCGTCATGAATAAGCCGTACATCAACGGTCCTCAAAATCTGGCTGGCCTCTGTCAGTGGCTCAATCCTCTGGTGCTAATCTGCACGTCCGAGTAATCTCATACAGCGATCCATCCAACGCTCATGGCGTGAAAACATCATAAAAAGACACATCTCCGCAATCGTGTGTCGCCAGAATCACGCCCTGGTCAGTCCTCGTTCGTAACGAGCTTGCGCTGACCGCAACTCTTAGCCGTAGCTCTCCCTGCCCGTAATCGTGGCAACAAAACCATAACTGGTACCGATGAGGCTAGATCAGGAATGAATAGGATACTGAACAAAGAAATGTACATCCTAAGGCTCCTTAAGTGGAGTGGCGTATCGTAAATATGCCGCGGAACATACCAACGGTACGTCACTCTACTTTAGTCACCTATTCCATCAACCAAGGGTCATCCTACGCTCCGAAGGTAAAACCTAACGCTCTGATACCAACTTTGTCACGTCCCGAAAGTACGGAACATGACCGGCACCTAGACTACGAACGTCTCGAGGCGTACGTATTCTAAGTAAGCCGAGCCCAGAAATCCAAACCAAGAAAAGTAGTAGAAAGTAGGAAGAACCATATCAAAACAACCGGTATGCAACATAATATACAACGCCTAAAGGCGAGGATCACAACAGAAAGGAAACTTAACCAGCAAGAAATCCATAGAAATATAACGTGCGACTCTAAGGTTGAAAGAATAAACATCACTGGTCTCTATCTCAAATAAGTACATGTTTGGTTGATGGAAATTCTAGATACAACTGAAATAGAATATACAATGTATAATGATGGGTACGATACAATAAACCCACCTACTAGTAAGTCACCCGAAAGGAACAGTGCCCGCAAGCCGTAATGAAACCCGTACGGCAACACCTGCAAGAAACTGGGGCACAACGGGGGTGAGTTTCCAACTCGTGAGTAGAAAAAGATCTACGAACAGAAAATCGCATGTATGACGCAATCCTAGGTCATACGATCAATATATATAATCCTCAAATATATAACCAGCAATCTATAACCATGACTAGGGTAAAAATCTAACCCAAGTGTAATCCCATGTGCCCGTGTCAGTGCTCAGGTAGCAATGTATCATATGAATGATGTATGAATGCATGAAACAGAATGCATGTACTGAAGAAAACTGCTTTCATAAATTTATGAGATTTCTGTATTTTTAAAATGAGGTATCATAATGAAATCAGCATAAAACAGCGCCTAGCATCGGCACAAAACATAAATCTCAATATCTCGATATCTCTGTATCACAATCTCTGTACCTCAATATCTCAAAATCTCAATGTCTCAATCATAATATCCAGGGCGCCGTCAGTCCAGATCGGCCCCTACCATCCATCTCATGACCACGACGGTATCCTCCGGATATCCGACGCGTCGGGTAATATCACCGGTCGGTCGTGCTCCCCTGCCAGGCTCAACGCCATCTCCTGCGATCTTCTTGCCCCGGGGTACCGCACCGGGCCCACCATGTACCCGAAATGGTTCATCCGCCTCCTCGAATTGGGTCTCGAAATCCATCAGCAAAACTCATGGTGGACGACTCATACATCATGGGAAAACCGCATTTTTATTAAAAGAGAAAGCAGTTTATATGTATGTTTTGCGGTTTTCCTCAAAATCCAGAAAATCTCATGGAAACCCGAATCCAAATCATCAATAGCATGTGAAATCATGAATATAAGCATGAGACTCCAGGAATGCAGCATATAATGAATAAAAGTATGCATGAAGTGACAAGTAATAGCTACAATGTCAAGCTAGCATATAAGGCAAGCATACTAATATCATGTCACTACTAGATAACAAGCTAAATCAAGAAATAATATCTTCTAAATGTTCGTGACATGGCAATTACCGATGAAGATGTGTGTGCGCTGGCAAATAAGTGTATGTGGAACATACGCATCATCGGTAATGGTGCTGGTGTCCTAACAGCATGATATCAATAATGGAATATGAATCACAATAAGTATGCGATGCGGAGCAACAATAAAAATGTGCAGAAATTGAATACTAAACACAATGATCGCTAAACTGCATCTAATGTCATAGGAGTCAAATAGCTACACCACTATAAGGCTGAGCAAAAGCTACCAGTAGGTAAGGGAAACCGCCTAACCTCTGAGTCGATACATATAAATATATATATATAGTCGGTGATCCCGCCTCAATCATATCACATCCGATATAATATCTATGATCAGACATCCCAAATCTAGAGCGCGGATCGAACATCAAATTATAGCTCGTACGGCATCCCCAAATCTGGGTACGGGTCAATATCACATTCGTCATATCACTCATCGAGTTTTCTCTTTATCAAATACCATCATCTGGGTACTGACCTATGTCTAGTACAATACTAATATCATCACTATAGTCATGATCTGACTACTGATCGACAGTCTCGTATAAATCGGTATCCTCATCACATATCATCTCAAGGAGTATACATCGCCCAAGGCGGCCTATCTTAATTTCACCGTCATAACATATCATGTCATATCACATCTCGTAGCATAATCACATGTCGATCACATATTATATATCACTGTTCCTATGACATCATTATCCCGAAATCCGCTAAAGCATCACGACGTATCTCAAATATAAATTCTTCCATATCCCCGATATTATAATCTCGGATCAAAAATCATCGACTCAACTCAATCCCAAGTATCATCCTCAAATCCGTATGTGAACCCATAGTCTCATACCCATGTGAACACATATCTATAAAGAATCCCATAACCACATATGAAATAAGGATGTATGCAAGTATGTATGTGTGTACATGTATGTGTAGTGCACCCACTACCTAGGGTTTCGTAACCTTTCACCAATCCAACATACCAATATCCATTTAAACATCAATAAATAATCCCAACAACATCTAAAAATTGTTAGTGTGTATACGCATCCGTATACATCACTACGAACTGCGGGGGTGCTATACGCCATCCACCCGACTTCTCCCCATAGATATAAATCTACTCACCTTGCTTATGTGTGCCGGTGCCGATGTTGCCATTTGCATCTCCAACGCCTCGACGCCACGTGGGGTACCTATAAGGATATCACACACTAAAACACATGAAAACCATGTCGGAAAATGGTGCATGCTACGCCCATAGGTAAAAACCTGTGGCCTCACGTGCAAACACAGCCAATGCTCACTGGTCGTTGGCGTTCAAACGCCACCCGACGGAAACGAATTATCGAATACCAAAAACCATGCTCAAAAAATTCGTAAATCATGCGCCAACTCAAGAAAATCAACCCAGATTCTACCCTAACTGGAATCAGTCAAAACTAGACATACCCAGGGTCAAGTTTACATGAAATAGGGCCGTGCACGCAAAAAGAGGCTGTTTCCTACAGCTCTGGCCGTAAATTGCGGCCAGATGGAATTTATCTGCGGCCGGGAAGTGGGTCCAGGGTCTGGGGCTTTGGGTGTTGGTTTCTACCAGCCTGCAC
The DNA here is from genome assembly GCA_030015575.1 of Agapanthus africanus. NCBI lineage: Eukaryota > Viridiplantae > Streptophyta > Magnoliopsida > Asparagales > Amaryllidaceae > Agapanthus > Agapanthus africanus. The sequence goes on along the minus strand of JASDDO010000019.1, from coordinate 424,468,025 downwards.
ATCTCACTGCCAAGTCAATTTTATTTTAGGGTATCTCGGGTTGTAGCAGTTTCCAGAAACGTCACAAAATCGACAAAGTCGCTAAATTTCACTGATTCTAAACTATCTGGTATTTTGGTGAAACCTGGGACAAATCTTGTTTCAACTGGTCTTAACAGCACCTAGTAAGGCTATACTAACATTCAAAACCAACTCTTGGCCAAATCTCACTCAAAATCACTAAACTAGCACTAAACTACATAGCAAACACTAAATTTTCAGCTAAATAACCATATATTTGCAAGCTAGAAGTCGGGTTAAGGGGTTATACCTCTGGAGATCCTAAGATATAGGAGAAGAGAGGAAGAAGAGAGATGGTTGCTGCTGGAGTGTTGCTGCAGTTGCTCCTGTAGCAACTGCTGCTGATGCTAAATGCTGCAGATGCTGTTGTTTTCCACTGCAGATGCTGCTGTTGTTGTTTTGGTGTTGTGGTAGTGTTTGGGTTGCTGTTGCAGCTGCTACTGCAGTTGTATATGTTAAGGGAGTGGTTGTGGTGGTGTGGTGGTGATGTTTTTGAATGAGGCTGTTTCAGCTGATGCAAAAATTGGGGCTGATGTGTTGATATTGGGGCTGTTGTTCAGGCTGGGGTTGGGCTGATATTGTGTTGGTGTTTCTTGAATGATGTGATAAAAATTGGGGCTGAAGTGTTGATATAGGGGCTGAAGTTGGGGCTGATGTGAGGGTGTAGGTGCTAGGGCTGGTGTATGTTGTTGTGGTGGTTGAGTGTGAGAGTGAGAGATGTGAGGGAAAATGTGAGTGAGAGGGAGAGATGTGAGGGAAAAGCAAGAGATTTGAAATGAGATGGAACATAACACAGTGTTGATATAGGGGCTAGAAGTCGGGTTAAGGGGTTATACCTCTGGAGATCCTAAGATATAGGAGAAGAGAGGAAGAAGAGAGATGGTTGCTGCTGGAGTGTTGCTGCAGTTGCTCCTGTAGCAACTGCTGCTGATGCTAAATGCTGCAGATGCTGTTGTTTTCCACTGCAGCTGATGCTGTTGTTGTTTTGGTGTTGTGGTAGTGTTTGGGTTGCTGTTGCAGCTGCTACTGCAGTTGTATATGTTAAGGGAGTGGTTGTGGTGGTGTGGTGGTGATGTTTTTGAATGAGGCTGTTTCAGCTGATGCAAAAATTGGGGCTGATGTGTTGATATTGGGGCTGTTGTTCAGGCTGGGGTTGGGCTGATATTGTGTTGGTGTTTCTTGAATGATGTGATAACAATTGGGGCTGAAGTGTTGATATAGGGGCTGAAGTTGGGGCTGATGTGAGGGTGTAGGTGCTAGGGCTGGTGTATGTTGTTGTGGTGGTTGAGTGTGAGAGTGAGAGATGTGAGGGCAAATGTGAGTGAGAGGGAGAGATGTGAGGGAAAAGCAAGAGATTTGAAATGAGATGGAACATAACACATCCAAGAGCCACCTCTCTCTCTCTCTCTTTTAACAAATGTTGCATGACAACCATCATGGCTCTCTCTCTCTCTCTACACAAGGTCAACTCTAACCCTAATCACCTTTAACCAAAACCAACACCCTAATTAACCCAATTATCCTAATCAAATGGTTCAACCCACCATGGTCATCTCAACATGGTTCAACCCTAAGCCATCATGAGTCCATAACATGAGACAAGTGTGGAAAATGTTATGTGCACATTTTTGCACAAAAAGCCAAAAACCCAATTAGCGATTTTTAATCGCGATTAACATTAAAGCAGCGTATAATCCATCATAAAAACTGTAAAATGGCATATTTCCACAAAGTAACCTATTTTAGAATTTCCATAATTTTCTCCAGAATTTTCACCATTTATCGGTATTTAATTATACCGACTATTAAAATATTCATTAAAAATTAATATTAAATTATGAAAATTCCCAAAAATAATATTTTATTTTTTTGAAATGTTACAGTGCTAGTACACCTACACCATTATCGATGATGCGTATGTTACATTTACACAGATTTTCCGGCTCACATGCTTTCATCATCGATAATTGCTATGTCACTATACAGTAGAATTGCTACATCATGCTATGACTCTTAACTGTTCAGTACTGTCATATGACTTTTCGCATGATATACTTGCTATGCTCACATCACTATACTTGTCGCATGATATACTTGCTATGCTCACATCACTATAGTTGTCGCATGATATACTTACTATGCTCACATCACTATACTTGTCGTATGATATACTTGCTATGCTCACATCATTATGATATGTCGCACGATATACTGGATATGCTCACATTTCTATTCTATGTTTGCATACATCATGCTTTACGATTATATGCATTGAGATGCAGTTTTCATGAGATTCTGGATTTCAGAACCGTGGTTATATTTCAAAAGAAAGTATGTATTGTTTTAAAAACCCGGTTTCTCTTGATATGATATTTCGAGACGTCCACCATGTGTTTTCTCGGTTCTGAGATTGGCATGTGAAACCCGATTCGAGGAGCGGTAGGCATCGTCTATGGGTACATGGTGGACCCAGTGAGGTACCCCGGGACAAGAAGACTCATATAGTTAGGCAGTGAGCCTGGCAGGGAAGCACTACCTACCGCTGATAGTATTTGGACTCGGCGGCTATTCGGAGGATACCGACCGGAGTCGTGAGATGATATGGGCCGATCCGGATTGACGGAGCCCATAGGCCGATCCGGACTGCCGGAGCCCGAGAGATGAGGATTTACGTTTCGATATTGGACACTGGTTTCATGATGTTTCTGTCACGACCCAAGGTTTGGCCCGTGACCGGCACTGAACCACATAACGTCTACAGGCGAAGGCGGCTAAGTAAGCCGAAACCCAGCAATCAAAACCAATAAAAGTATAGAGTGTTTTAAGCTTTAAATGGAAGCATTAACTAAAATGTTAAGAAATCTTAAGTGAACAATCACCAAGATAACAATATACGACGCCGTAGCGAAGAAAATAAGCAACAAGTGGGAAACATCACAGATAGAATAAACTGCATAAGTAAAGTCGGCTCACAACGAGCTCGACACCAGAATACAAAATAATATACATCGTCCTCACAACTGGTATTTAAGTCAAGACATAAGTGGTAAATGGAGAGTACTAGATACAACAATGTACATAACTGAAAGATAAACAGATACCGCACAAAACCCACCTATCAACAAAAGAGCTAGTACACCAACTGTAGGGGTATCTGTGTCAAAAGATGCAAGAACGCAGCCTGCCACGACTACTCCGAAGGGCAACCTGCAAACTCTGTGGCACAACGGGGGTGAGTTGCCAACTCGTGAATAGAAGATAACATATAAAGGTAATCGCGAGTATGCACGTGTTGCGACACCCTAACCTATGCCCTAACTTATGCCAACAGATAACATCTATATGATGAACTGGATGCTCAAATCATGCAACAAGTTCGATCTAATAACATCTCCATGTGATGAGCAAGATATGTGATAATCAGGTATAGCAATGCAATCTAACAACCCTATATAGAATGAGCAGGGGTATGCAATGATCGTGCAAGCATGTATACTATATCAGGTACAATAGATACAGGATGAGATATCAAATACTAATTACTGAGCATGGGAAATATAACATCTACACGGAATGTCATCGTGGAAAGTATCATCGGTACCCATCAATGCACCTAAATCCACATACAACTCGGGCAGCGTCATCCTCCTCGGTCCTCAAATCCTGTAAATCTCATATAATCGTGAGTGCCCAACATCGGCACCCAAAATATCAAGAAATACTCGTGCCTAGCATCGACATGCAAATCCTCACATATCGGGCATCCGTCAGTCCGGATCAGCCCACGGGCTTTGTCTGCGGTATCGGCCCTCGGCCCCAGCAGTACGAGTCGTCCCGTATCCATCAATCGACTCTGGTCAGTATCCTCCGGATAACCGCCAGGTCCAACCAATCACCGGTAGGTAGTAGTCCCTCTGCCAGGCTCACCGTCTACTACACAACGAAACCGTTCTCGCCCTGGGGTACCATACTGGGTCCACCATATACCCGTAATCGGCCACATCCAACTCCTTGATTCAGGTTCACATATATCACTCTAGCACCGAGAAAACACATGGTGGACGCACCGAAATATCATATCAAGGGAAACCGGGTTTTTAAATAATTAACTATTCTCTTTTGAAATATCCATGGTTCCCCAAATCCAGAATTAACATGGAAACAACATATCTCAATGCGTAAAATAAGCAAGTATGAAGATATCAATATATGTGTGCACTAGTATGAGTATACAGTGTGCATGTGCGCAGGTATGAAGATATCAATATATGTGTGCACTGGTATGAGTATACAGTGTGCATGTGCGCAGGTATGAAGATATCAATATATGTGTGCACTGGTATGAGAATACAGTGTGCATGTGCACAGGTATGAAGATATCAATATATGTGTGCACTGGTATGAGTATACAGTGTGCATGTGCGCAGGTATGAAGATATCAATATATGTGTGCACTGGTATGAGTATACAGTGTGCATGTGCGCAAATTTGAATATAACATATGCTGATATGCGGCAAATCATAACAACATCAATAAAGTGGAATCAGTATGATATATGATTTATAGCAGTCCTATAATGTGAGTGTCATGGCAATCGCTAACGGTGTGAGTGTAGCATATCAATCGTGCTCGTGCAACTTGAACCGTTAGTGATAGTGCAGTGTCCTATGCTATCCCTTCTATATGCAACAATAAGGTATGTTACTACAGTCCATATGAACATCTACAATTAGTTATCCTATCACGCCCTGACACTTAACGCAATATGGGCGATTTCCCCGTAGATGTTAAATCTACTCACCTGGTCGTGCGCTACTCATAGCCGACCACCTGCTTCCCTTTCATAGCTCCGTCCGACGTACCCGCCTGCGAACCTGGAATTTACACAAGAATCCGTATATAAGCAACTAACTCGTAAGACGCGATATCTAAACCAAACGATACGCTCGCGTCGTGAACTAGACGCGCGTGTGTACGATACGCTAAAACGTGTGTACGCGTCTAAAGCTAACTCGACACGTCACGACGCGCTGGATCACAGAACTCACTCGCGTATCGCGCGTATCGCACGAACCAAACGTACTAGAAATACGATATAACGTCTCAGATTTTCCTACAGAGAGAAACTCACAAAATTGCACATACCACTGGCCCTAGAAATGTAGCAGACTCCTACCCATGCAAACTACACCCAAAAATTCCCACATCTGGCCGCAAATTGCGGCCAGAAAGATTATTACCTTGGGGTGGGGGTCTCGAGCTCTGGTGGTGTGGTAAGGGTATATCTAGTATCCTCCAGTTTCCTCAATTTTTCTTTGAAGTGATCGGGTCTAAAGCAGATCACTGAAAGGTGAAATTTCACTTTAAAACACTAAATTTTGCACAATTTGAAACCCTATGGTATTTTGGTGTAATCTGGGGTTTAACTAGGTTTACATGACCTTAATAACACCTAATTAGGCTAGGTTAACCAACAAAACCATCCCTTAACCAAAAGTCCACATAAATCACCATTTCAAGCACAAAAACTCACTTTTTACACAAATCGAAGCAAATCCTACATAAGTTAAGCAAGCTAGAGGGTTAAGCTCAGAAATTATACCTTACTAGACCCTATGAAGCCAGAAGAGGGAGGAGGTGGAGAAGAGGTGAGCTGCTGTTGCTGCTGCTGCCTGCTGATGCTGTAGCTGCTGCTGATGCTGATGCTTCTGCAGCTGATGCTGGTGCTGTGGCTGCTGCTGATGCTTCTGCTGCTGCTGCCTCTCTCTCTCTCTCAGATGAGTGTGTGTGTGTGTGTGTGTGTGTGTGTGTGTGTGAGTGAGAGTGAGAAGGAGAGAATCCAAGTCAAACACCCCCCCTCTCTCTCCCTCTCCCTTCATTTAATGAGCATGGCTCATGCCATGCCCATACTCTCTCTCTCATACCAAGTCAACAAAATGGAAATCATTTCCATTTAAAAAAAACAACCACCATAAATAAAAACCCAAACTAACTTAATACATAACTTAAAATTGCTTAAAGAAATGGTTAGCCCACCATGGTTGCTAATCATGGTTTTAACCCCAAATCTAAACCCTAGTTAACATGCACAAGTGTGTGTGTCTAGAAAAATTGTAATAAAATATTCCTTGATTAGGATAAAATATTTGAAACTTAATTTGGTAAACTTTTTATTAAAACTATATATTAAAATATGATTAACCCCTAAACACAACCTAAGGTGTTACAATCTTCCCCCTTAAAGAAAATTCGTCCCCGAATTTTAAAATACAAAGCTACGCATACCTTCAGAGAGACGAGGGAACTTCTTCCGCATCTCGCCCTCGGCCTCCCAAGTGATCACTTCACCGTTTGGGATGCGCCAAAATACCTTCACTGACGGCAAGATCTTCGATCGAAGTTTCTTCACCTGCCGGTCCAATATTACGACTGGCTGTTTGGTGAACGAAGGATCACGCTCGAACTAAATGGTCTGGCACTAAATCCAATGAGAAAGGTCATGAAGGTAATTGCAAAGTATCGACATAGGGAACACGGGGTGAATAGTCAATAATCTGGGTGGAAGTGCCAAATTAAAGGCAACGAACCAACTCGCCTTAAGGATCCTAAAAAGACTTACTATCTTGGAAAGCTTCCCAAAACTCAACATGTCAATAATCGGAAATTTCCATAGGAATACATGATCTGCCATTGCGAACTCAAATCTGCGACCATCTTGGTCAGCATCTGATCTCTATCCGAAATGGACAATTCTCATCCTGACCTAAAACAACTGGATCATTTCCGAAGTCCCAAGACTAGCTGAGGTCGAAAAATCCTACAACACGGAGTCAGAAAAACAGGCTGGTGATCGACATGACCTAATCTCTAAGCCTAAAGATTACCAATTGGAGTGTCTCCTGATAACTGTTATCGAAGGAGAACCCTATCGATGGCGAGTGACGATCTCCAACAGCCGACAACAATTTCTACATACGCACAACTTAACAAGAACAACTGAGAAAACTGAGTATCACCGGATGACAAGCATCCGAATGGAGTCACACCCTGGCTAAACCTGGGTGGACACCATAACGAATTTCGGGGAGATCTGCTCTCGTTCCCTCTTCGGAACGGTTAAAGGTTGCAACTCTCCAGTCGGTCTCAGTTACTCAACCCTAGCACACAACAAGACAGACACCTTGAAACGAATCCCGAGACTTCTCTTTCTATCCCTGCCCACCCATAACTACCTCACAAGTCACATTAACAGTTGGTGGGGCTTGGAGGAGTACAGAGAGTTGACCGATGTGCCTGCCCTAGGATTCCATATCATTACCCAGCCAAGTAGGCTCCAATATCTTTGACGAACGAGCGTCGGCGGGCAGTGTCTCGCAAAGGTGATTTAAGAAAAGTGGTCGGGCGCGGACATGAGTAAGCTGTCTCTTTAGTAGAGACGAACTTAAGCTGTACTCAACAATCACACAAGAACTGTAAACCTGCGGAGGACTATCACAACAATCAAAACCCGCTGCAGGAAGATGTACATTTAACTCTGGTGGTCCGTGAAAATCTGACACGACTCTCAAACAAGTGGTGTCTCTAATCTCCAACACAAAACCATCGCGGCCATCTCCAGATCATGAGTGGGATATCCTTCTCGTACTTCCTCCAAATGTAGGGAAGCAAAAGCGATAACTCCATTGTGTCACCTTAGTACACATTCGAGCCCTACTCACGAAACATCACAGTTAAACCACAAAGTCACCCGAACCAAAAAGCAAGAAAGGAGCTGATGCAGTTGTTAACCGAGTCTTCAACTATGGAAACTCCGTACACATGCCTCAGTCCAAAGAAAAGAACCCTCCATTCCAGTCAATTTAGTCAACGGGGCAGCACCACACTAGCAATCCTGCATAAAACGGCGGTAAAAACCTACTAAGCCCAAAAATCTGCGGACCTCCATCCTGCTCACAAGTCTGGGCCTAAACTGTACGGCCACGATCTTCCTCGGAACCCTACAAAATCGTCTCCGTAACTACAAGACCTAGGAGTCAACACAAACAAGCCTGAAGGAACACTTCGAGAATCTAGCAAACCGTTGGGGCTCTCCCAGTATCCGTAAAACAGATCCTCAAGTGCTACTCCTATCCCTCAAGACACCCAATAACTGGTCGAGGAACGGCCCGAAGAAAACCAGTTCATCACACCTACGAAGGCTGCTAGAGCATTGGTGAGTCCAGTGACACACCCAAAACACACAAAGCCCATAGTACACATAAGGCAGTCTTCGGAATGTCATCACTCTGAACCCGCAACAATGATGACCTGATCCCAAACAAACTTAGAAAAAGTCTCGCACTCTGATGCTGATCGAAGAAATCGTCAATGTGAGGTACATGATACCTATCCGCACCGTAAGCCGATTCAAGTGACGATCCATTAATACCCAATCTCAATCTGTTGTCTTTCTCCTTGACGAACCGAAATAGGATCTTCCAAATGCGAAACACTCAGACGCACAGACTCTCTCAACAACAACAACTCTGCAGCAGATCTTTAAGCTCTATAGCCTCGCTGGCTCATCTGGAACAGCGTCGGAAAACTCTCACACTAAAGAAAACCGGCCCAACACACCAACTGTGGCCACGGTATCACGAATAACGCCAATAATCCATGACATCTCCTCAAAGGCCGACTAGCGAAAAAGGCTGAATTCAAGCTGTAAGAGGCGGCACCACGATCCACCTGCACCACAAGAACTGACTCGCCCGGGAAAACAAAACCTAATTGTTTCCTCACGGTAGTCCACAACGCCTAGCATGTAGCTAACCAGTCCGTGCCCAGGAGATTGCCATGTCCAACATCTCTAGGAGGATCAAAATGATAGACGAATCTCTATCTCCTATCCGATGGGCACACGAATGAATTACGTATCGCACAGCAAAAGGATCGCTGACAGAAGCTAACACAACAAACAACTGATCTACCCAACACGACTCCCGTCCTAAACTCGGCACAAAGTGTGGAAACATACGAGCACATGGATTCCGGATCAAACAATACGTGTGCAACAAAAGAACATACTGAAGGAGTACCTGAAAGCTCCACGTTGGACGCCGTCACGTCCCGATGAGTCGAAGCGAAAACTTATGCCTGTCCTTCATCTGCGACTGACCGAACTCCTCCTCTACTAGTCTGACCTCTCTGCGCGAACCCTCCGCGTACACGACGTCTCAGAATACGACCCTGACGTGGTGTGAAGGAACACTGCCTGATGAGGTGTTGAAGGCTTCCGCATCGTAAACATCTACGCGCTGACTGCTGTCCTCCCTGGGGATGAGAGCCAAACGACTGTCCTCGTCCTAAGCCTCTGCTTTGGGCTGGTACACCAGTATGATTCCTCAACTGTTCCGGAATTCTCACGGTCTCTGGAAGACGTGTCTCGTAAACTGGGGCTGCCTCCACTGGTACTATGTAGGGAACGGAATACTGCATAATGATCGCAAGGAACAACTGGGTAACGGGGGTGACAACCACCTGTCGCTGCGCTCGAACGACCACTACCAATGAGTTCATCGTTTGGCGCAAGCCCTGCATCTCTACCACTAGTCTAGCGATCTGATCTGTCGGAAGGGAAACAATTTGTCCTGGTACAACAGGGGTACCACTCGGATCAGTCATCGTCTCAGATGAATCAACTCGAACCTCAGCTCTCACGGCCGCTCTCTGCACCCTCGTAGTCCTTGGCGGCATAATGGCTGAAAAGAAGGTAGGATTCGATGAGGATACGAAAATCGAATCACAAGGATGTATACAATCGTAAGGGAATTTCAATCAATAAGTCCTAAGGTCACTTAGGTGGAGTACCGTGTCGTGAGTATGCCGCGGAACATACGCACGCTACGCCACACTGCTGCAGCTACCTACTCCATTATACCAGGGTCATCCTACACTGCGAAGGTAAAACCTACGCTCTGATACCAACTTTGTCATGACCCAAGGTTTGGCCCGTGACCGGCACTGAACCATGTGACGTCTACAGGCGAACGCGGCTAAGTAAGCCGAAACCCAGCAATCAAAATCAATAAAAGTATAGAGTGTTTTAAGTTTTAAATGGAAGCATTAACTAAAATGTTAAGAAATCTTAAGTGAACAATCACCAAGATAACAATATACGACGCCGTAGCGAAGAAAATGAGCAACAAATGGGAAACATCACAGATAGAATAAACTGCATAAGTAAAGTCGGCTCACAACGAGCTCGACACCAGAATACAAAATAATATACATCGTCCTCACAACTGGTCTTTAAGTCAAGACATAAGTGGTAGATGGAGAGTACTAGATACAACAATGTACATAATTGAAAGATAAACAGATACCGCACAAAACCCACCTATCAGCAAAAGAGCTAGTACACCAACTGTAGGGGTATCTGTGTCAAAAGATGCAAGAACGCAGCCTGCCACGACTACTCCGAAGGGCAACCTGCAAACACTGTGGCACAACGGGGGTGAGTTGCCAACTCGTGAATAGAAGATAACATATAAAGGTAATCGCGAGTATGCACGTGCTGCGATACCCTAACCTATGCCAACAGATAACATCTATATGATGAACTGGATGCTCAAATCATGCAACAAGTGCGATCTAATAACATCACCATGTGATGAGCAAGATATGTGATAATCAGGTATAGCAATGCAATCTAACAACCCTATATAGAATGAGCAGGGGTATGCAATGATCGTGCAAGCATGTATACTATATCAGGTACAATAGATACGGATGAGATATCAAATACTAATTACTGAGCATAGGAAATATAACATCTACAATGAATGTCATCGTGGAAAGTATCATCGGTACCCATCAATGCACCCAAATCCAAATACAACTCAGGCGTCGTCATCTTCTTCGGTCCTCAAATCCTGTAAATCTCATATAATCGTGAGTGCCCAACATCGGCACCCAAAATATCAAGAAATACTCGTGCCTAGCATCGACACTCAAATCCTCACATATCGGGCATCCGTCAGTCCGGGTCAGCCCATGAGCTCTGTCTGCGGTATCGGCCCTCGGCCCCGGCAGTACGAGTCGTCCCGTATCCATCAATCGACTCTGGTCAGTATCCTCCGAATAACCGCCAGGTCCAACCAATCACCGGTAGGTAGTAGTCCCTCTGCCAGGCTCACCGTCTACTACACAGCGAAACCGTTCTCGCCCCTGGGTACCATACCGGGTCCACCATGTACCCGTAATCGGCCTCATCCAACTCCTCGATTCGGATTCACATATGTCACTCTAGCACCAAGAAAACACATGGTAGACGCACCGAAATATCATATCAAGGGAAACCGGGTTTCTAAATAATTAACTATTCTCTTTTGAAATATCCACGGTTCCCCAAATCCAGAAGTAACATGGAAACAACATATCTCAATGCGTAAACTAAGCAAGTATGAAGATATCAATGTATGTGTGCACTGGTATGAGTATACAGTGTGTATGTGCGCAGGTATGAAGATATCAATATATGTATGCACTAGTATGAGTATACAGTGTGCATGTGCGCAGGTATGAAGATATCAATATATGTGTGCACTGGTATGAGAATACAGTGTGCATGTGCACAGGTATGAAGATATCAATATATGTGTGCACTGGTATGAGAATACAGTGTGCATGTGCACAGGTATGAAGATATCAATATATGTGTGCACTGGTATGAGTATACAGTGTGCATGTGTGCAGGTATGAAGATATCAATATATGTGTGCACTGGTATGAGTATACAGTGTGCATGTGCGCAAATTTGAATATAACATATGCTGACATGCGGCAAATCATGACAACATCCATAAAGTGGAATCAGTATGATATATGATTTATTGCAGTCCTATAATGTGAGTGTCATGGCAATCATTAACGGTGTGAGTGTAGCATATCAATCATGCTCGTGCAACTTGAACCGTTAGTGACAGTGCAGTGTCCTATGCTATCCCTTCTATATGCAACAATAAGGTATGTTACTACAGTCCATATGAACATCTACAATTAGTTATCCTATCACGCCCTGACACTTAACGCCATACGGGCGATTTCCCCGTAGATGTTAAATCTACTCACCTGGTCGTGTGCTACTCATAGCCGACCACCTGCTTCCCTTTCATAGCTCCGACGTACCCGCCTGCGAACCTGGAATTTACACAAGAATTCGTATATAAGAAACTAACTCGTAAAACGCAATCTCTAAGACAAACGATACGCTCGCGTCGCGAACTAGACGCGCGTGTGTACGATACGCTAAAACGTGTGTACGCGTCTAAAGCTAACCCGACACGTCGCGACGCGCTGGATCACAGAACTCACTCGCATATCGCGCGAACCAAACGTACTAGAAATATGATATAACGTCCCAGATTTTCCTACAGAGAGAAACTCACAAAATTGCACATACCACTGGCCCTAGAAATGTAGCAGACTCCTACCCATGCAAACTACACCCAAAAATTCCCATATCTAGCCGCAAATTGCGGCCAGAAAGATTAAACCGGCGGCCTTACCTTGGGGTGGGGGTCTCGAGCTCTGGTGGTGTGGTCAGGGTATATCTAGTGTCCTCCAGTTTCCTCAATTTTTCTCTGAAGTGATCGGGTCTAAAGCAGATCACTGAAAGTTGAAATTTCACTTTAAAACACTAAATTTTGCACAATTTGAAACTCTATGGTATTTTGGTGTAATCTGGGGTCTAACTAGGTTTACATGACCTTAATAACACCTAATTAGGCTAAGTTAACCAACAAAACCATCCCCTAACCAAAAGTCCACATAAATCACCATTTCAAGCACAAAAACTCACTTTTTACACAAATCGAAGAAAATCCTACATAAGTTAAGCAAGCTAGAGGGTTAAGCTCAGAAATTATACCTTACTAGACCCTATGAAGCCAGAAGAGGGAGGAGGTGGAGAAGAGGTGAGCTGCTGTTGCTGCTGCTGCTTGCTGTGCTGCTGCTGATGCTGATGTTGTGGCTGCTGCTGATGCTTCTGCAGCTGATGCCTCTATCTCTCTCTCTCTCTCTCTCAGCTGAGTGTGTGTGTGTGTGTGTGTGTGTGAGTGAGAGTGAGAAGTGAGAGTGAGAAGGAGAGAATCCAAGTCAAACACCCCCCTCTCTCTCTCTCTCTCTCCCTCTCCCTTCATTTAATGAGCATGGCTCATGCCATGCCCATACTCCCTCTCTCATACCAAGTCAACAAAATGGAAATCATTTCCATTTAAAAAAAAACAACCACCATAAATAAAAACCCAAGTTAACTTAATACATAACTTAAAATTGCTTAAAGAAATGGTTAGCCTACCATGGTTGCTAATCATGGTTTTAACCCCAAATCTAAGCCCTAGTTAACATGCACAAGTGTGTGTGTGCCTAGAAAAATTGTAATAAAATATTCCTTGATTAGGATAAAATATTTGAAACTTAATTTGGTAAACTTTTTATTAAAACTATATATTAAAATATGATTAACCCCTAAACACAACCTAAGGTGTTACAGTTTCGAGTGTCGATGTTGGACACTCAGGTTCCATGATTTTGATGTGTCGTTGATGGACACACGTTGATTGATATCTTCATATTTACATGCATATGCTTTCATGATATTTTCATGCATGATGTTGTCGTGTTATTGATGGACACGTAGATGTTATCCACATACTTACAGGCATTGATTATATTGTTGGCACATATGCAGATACGGTCACTCTAGATATCATAGTATTACCTTTATGATATAGTTGACCTAGGAATCGTTGTTTTATTCGATTTCTACCTGATGATGTTTTCTACTCACTAGTTGGTAACTCACCCTCGTTGTGCCACAGTTCTTGCAGGTTGACCGCATGGATCAGTAGCGGCATCACTGGCACACAGCTTGCATTCGGGTGATTTGCTTTGGTAGGTGGTACATATTGGATCGTGCCACTCTTGTATTATTATTCCTATTATATCTAGTCAACCCCATCAATCAAAACTGGTATTTGTATATATATTAAGACTTAGCAAGACTTGTTGTTGCGATACTTAGAGCGATGGGTTATATGTTCGCTTGGTGGGTTTGATGTCTTGCTTTACATTATCCTTTGTGTTGATCTTTGCCGTTGGGCGTCGTATACATATATTTCTGTCTTGCTTGGTTGTGATTCTGCCGATTAGCGAAGAGCTAGCTCCCGCTTGGGGATGCCCTTTATATTATCATGTGTATGTGGTTTTGGATCAAAATATACAAAGGAGGTGCTGCCCAAATTTTTAAAAGGCGAAACATGTTTTTCAACTAGTAAAATCCACATGCATTTTTCATGTTCCACTATTTATGCATTTAAGAAAACGTTTGATTTCATCGTACCTTTATTTCAAAACTTCACCTCTTTATTTTCTTTAAAAGGGTTTAGATTTCTGGGTTTCGGCTTACTTGAATCACGTTGTGCCTGTAAACGTGGCGTGATTTAAGTGCCGGTCACGAGCTAATATTTTCGTGTCATGACAAATCCTCTACTACCTCTTTATCTCTCTTGTGGCCAGGTAAGTGTCATGTAAGTGGGAGGTATCCCCTATACGAATCACTGAAATAGCGGGCCAAATTAAATAACCACTTGCCTTAGACACACTTGCCTAGACACCACAAAAGAAATGCGGATAAGCAGTAGATTACCCATGACCCTTCTCTATCCTTAACTGGTGAGACAGTCCTTAGAGTGTTGGTCTAGATATTTTTTAATTAATGAAGGGTGATGCGGATACTAGTTTTGTGATTTGTGAGGCTTAGGAAGGGTAATGAAATCCCCACCTAATCTGAATTTTGTCTTTGCCCCTTAATTTTCCGTATTACAATATGCAAAAAAAACCCAAAAACAAAACACACAACAAGAATTTTTTAAGCGGCGAATTTTTGCAAGGAATCCTACAGAAAAATTGTTATTGGACTTTGCAGAGAAGAGAGAAGAAGATATAAAATATACCAGAGAGACTTGATGCCCTAAGTCACCCAATCCACCGTGGTTCCGCCGCGAGAATGGCCTTCTTGCCGCGGTTCCACGGCCAACTTGATGGTTCTTAAAATTCTTTTTTCTACAGTTGCTTCTCTTGCTCCTATGGTCTTGATGAATGCTTCTGAATCTTTATCTCCCCGCTACAATGATTCCAGACCCCCTTGCAAAAATTCACACACAAATCGTTAAGCACAAGATGCGTTCTTGATTTATATTTTGATGGAGAAAAGTAGAAGAGTTTTGTTTAGAAGTTTTAGTAAAGTAAATTAACACGGCGTCACGTGTAGCTTAGCTGTGGTGAATACGGGTCGTCCTCCGGGATTCGTGGAATTTTATAGTTCTTACTTTAGATGGGTTGAAAAAAATAGAAAAGAGAAAATAACGAAAATCAAGAAGATAGTTTCAAGATCTAAATGAAGAAAATCAAGAAAATGATTTCAAGATTTAATTGAAAAATCAAGAAAATTGTTTCAAGATCTAATTGAATTATCAAGAAAATTTATATGAAGAAGGATTGTAGGATTCTTTAGGATTTAGTAGCCATGGATGAATAATAAAGATTACTCCTCTTATCTATTGATAGATTTAAAACTAGATTGATGGCGATGAATGAGGATTAGGGTTCTTTGAAAGAAACTAGGGTTTCTCCTCTATTGACTCTTGTCCTTTCATTGATCTTCATTCATGTCGAGCCCTTAGCAAAAAGATCGTCAATCTTATCTCAAATCGTGGTCGAGATTATCAAGAATTGATATCGCGCCCGATAAGGATGTTGAGGATTCTTTTGCTAAAGTTTATAAATTTCATAAGACTTAAAAGGAGTAAAGAATTTTCTCACCCATTGATCTACCTTAATCCTACGAATTCTAACAAGTGGAGAATTACTCGCGCATCATGAAAATAAAAGAAAGAATAGAGAAAGAATGCATAATGCGGAAATTAAAAGAAAGCGAAATGATAAAACTAATTATCTACCTTTATTACTCAACTTCACAATAAAATTCTTCGAGTTTAGATTATAAGAGGAAGAAGAATTTGCTCTCGATCTCTGCCTCGAAGAAGTAAATGTTCCGTCGATCTTCACGTCACTTGATCACCTCGAGTCTTCGACCTGTCATGGATCACTTGCTCGTTGACGGTGATTGGCTTCATGTAAAGGAGTCTTGCTTGATTGATCGCTTGATTGATTTCTCGATTGATTTCTTGATCTTGGATCTCAAGATCGAAGATCTTAAATCTTAGATCCCCTTTTGATATTGGATTTGATCTTGGATTTTTAGGATGATGATTTGATGTTGTTCTTGGCTCTTTTTACCTTTTGAATTGGATGAAATTGGATCTAGATCTAGATCTCCAAATGATGTAGCCCTCGGTCCTTTTTATAGTCCCAAAACCAGTAACGGAAACCCCTAACAAACTAAGTTTGTTACGAAGAATATTCCAGAAAACTTTTGCCTCTTAACTCCCTGAATCGGCCGCGGATCCGCGGCGACTCGGCCTGACTCGGCCGCGGTTCCGCTGTGTCTTGGTGAGATCATGGCTACGAACTTCTGGAGTCTTCTCCTGTTGGTATTTGGGTATTTCTTTGATATCTGGAACCTTCTTATCTCTTTTGAGTTTCTTCCAGTATTTGATTCTTCGACTTTCTTTACTTTATCGGCAGATTCTTGATTCCTGATATCTGAACTGAGCTAATCTTGCAGAATATCTTCAATGAACAATGTTAGTTATATTTGAGATACAATTTGATATGATAAGCGTAAAAATATTAAGCACATTTTCCTTCATTATGTTAATTATAATATATAACCACATGGTAAATGGTATTTTGCAGATAAACTTCTAATATGTGTTATATTTATAACAAACACCTATAGATGATTAAGAAAAGTAAGGAAATTGCCATGTTAAAAGTGCACTATTTTCGACCGAACAGCCGCCAACAAAACCTGTAACGCCCCGCTTCCCAGTATACAGGTAAGGAGATATGACTAGCCCGCTACGTATTTACTCAGAAATAAACACGCTAAGCATAACTAAGAAATATAATGTAAATATACACAAAAAGACATGAAATGTAAATGAACAACAACTTTTATTTATTAAACATTTCTTTACAATACAACTGAAAAGTAAATACAATGATGAAAGCAATGCCTAAATAATGGCATGAACATGAAAGTAAAGTATATATAAGAGTTTAGAGCTCGAGGTCCTCGCTGAACTGATCTAAGTTCTCTGAACTGGGCTCTATCTCTAGTGAGTCGGATCCACCTGACAACATTCCAAATAATGAAGAGAGAAGGAATGTCATCAGTGAAAAATCGCTAGGTAAGTCCCAAAGAAAGGTAGAAATAGAATAGACAGATAAAAAAGAATATAACTGTATAATATTTGATTTTATGTTAACGCAGTTGTTTGTAGCTTGGTACAGAATATGCCAGTGTATACGAGAGGAGTTCAACTATTCCGTAGACTAAGGTATACGAAGCACAAGGAACCGTTAAGCAACGGAACAACAACAATGGATATTCAGGTTAGGTGTATTAAAGTGACTGTCTCGTGCCATTTCTAATACATTCCGTACCAGTCTACCCCTTTAAAACCCCGTAATGTATTATGTATTGATGCATATTGTTTTGTTTAATAGATGTACGACTTGCCGAAACCATGATATCAGTAGTTCATGTAAATGGAAAGGATATAGACGGATTATCATGTAGACCAGTCAAATGTATATCCATGGTTCGGTCAAATCATGTTCATGTTGATATAGATTGAATTCTGGTATAAATGGATTCATGTTGAATTGGAATTATACTTGAATCATATTCAAGGATAGATTGATTGATTTCAGATTAGACTGAGACTCTGCCTGAGTCAGACACATAAATAGAATTGAAGTCCTGAATTAGTTTTGGAGTTATCGGTAACTGCTGCACATGAACGACAGAATTTGTGTCTTTTTTCAAGACAATTACCGTATTGATAACACCGTTTTTAGATTGTCTACCTTAGATAGGCAAGCACCCATATTCTCCGGCTCCTTGAGGCTCAAGAGAACTGGTCCCGCATAAACTTATGTTTATTAGGGTCCTTGTTGTAATTTAATATAACTTGAGGGGTTTTTCTGAAAAATAGTTTTGATATATTTTCAAAATAAGCCTCAAGTATTTATTTATCGTCTTTATGGTTTTTATAGCTGTAATTTTTATAAAAAGAAATATTCTAGTGGATATAAACCTAATTTTGAATAGTATATGGTATTTTCTTGTAATTTGATTTGTATTGAATGTGATGGTATTTTCATGAACGTTTGGGATTCTTTTCTTTTGCTGAGAATGTTGGATATATGTATGCCCTAGATGCCATTATATGATAGTGGATGTATTTATACATGTATATATATACATAGGACATTCTTGCTTGACATGATAGTATGCTATCTGGTTACTCTTTATCTGGCATGTTCACTTGATCATGCTTTTTATTCATTTGTACATGTTGATAAAGCCCTGAGGATGTTTGCTTGACTACCGTGATTATGATGTAGATCATACTAGTGGGACATGTGTAGTTTATAAGCATATCCCGAAAAGTCTCTAGTCGAGGGTATATTGACATGGGGCATCGATATTCCAGAGTAGACTAGCGTATATGACACTAGACCCATGAGATGGGCGAAGGATGTTCCCATATCCATTGATGTTTGACATCGAGGTCATATGCGGGTGCTCAGTGGAGACTGGGTACAATCGACGGACTCACCGAGAACTCCTATATGGTATTATATCTATCGTCGGATAGCAGTTCTCAGGTGACACTGGGACAGGTTAGTCTGTAGACCCGAGATCGTCATAGAGTCTTATGTATTCTCCCACTGTACTTTGATTTCCATCCTACCACGGCTCTACTGAGTCGTGCAAACAGGTGGCCTTTAGGTACAGTCCCGAGACATATGGAGGCAATGAGCGATAGGAGGGGTTTCGTCTCTCCCGGTATTGGGGGTTAATGTTGCGCTGTGCGCAGTTGGCTATATCAGTAAGTCCCTGGCCAGGGCTGTTGAGATTTACTGATA
Organism: Agapanthus africanus; assembly: GCA_030015575.1. Classification (NCBI taxonomy): domain Eukaryota; kingdom Viridiplantae; phylum Streptophyta; class Magnoliopsida; order Asparagales; family Amaryllidaceae; genus Agapanthus; species Agapanthus africanus. The sequence continues at coordinate 424,448,860 of JASDDO010000019.1, read as the reverse complement.
AGTGTTATCAGTAGTTTCTCGATCTGTTATAGACCATTCATCGGCACGACTTATTGAGTTATTGGGGTCGACATTGCCATCCCTAGACTCGATATGCAGCATATCTGACGAAGAGACCAGACTGTACGGTAGGTGCTACCGGTTGGCTCGACAGGAGTTTTTACAGGCTCTCTTGTTTTTCTTCTGATGCCTCAATACCTAGGAGCCGTTACGTACTGCTGGTGCCGCTGACGGTTTGTGGGTATGTGATATGATCACTGCCTACTGCTAGCGTATTGATGAGTCTTAGAGTCCCACAATGGGGTTACCTAGCTCAGGCGAAACGATGTGGGGGTGCATATGGGGATATGCGCAGGTGCTTGATTAAATGCATGTATATGATACTGCACTCTAATCTGGCGTTTTTTATTGGTCGGGTCGTATGTGATATGACCGGGTTATTAAATAAAGTGTTGATTTAATAATGACTATTAGATTTTTCATTTAAAACCTTTTCTATTTGCATGCATGCATGAATGAGTGTATGTGCACATGTTGATGTGTATGCACACATACATGCATACATACTTGTCATGGATGTTGATATAGTGGAGATGGGAATGCAAGACTCACATGGAATCAAATATACATATATTTTATTTATTGAGAAAATCAAATGTGATTAATTCATGGTTAAGAGTTTCTGCACTCTTCTTGTTGACTATTGACCTCATCTAACTTTTAACCATGATCTAATCTTTCATTTGGGTTTTAACTCAATGGCTAAATATCTAGATATTTGTTTACCATGGTTGTAAGTGAGAAGACTATAATATACATTATCTTTTCTCATTTATCTATCATCTTTATCAAAAAGAAAAAAGTTCTAGCATTCTCATCCTCCTCCTTCTTCTTCTTCAAAGCTCACTACCTCTTCATAAGTGAGTGAAATTGACAAAAAGGAAAGGTTTTTATATAAGATCCAAACCCATATCATCATTCTACTTTAGTATTGTCCATTAGATTAGAGTGTTTGCCTTATCTTCTTCATAGATCAAGAGGAGCTTGGAGCTTGAGAAAAGGAGCCCCGGGTGGATCATCGTTGACTTGGAAGATCTCAAGCAAGCAGGTACAAACTCAAGTTGAACTAAGAAGTCTAGCAAGGAGGTCTATAAAGGTTGTATTTACTTTTCACTTAGTGTTAGACTCTTGGTTTATGTATGAGATAGTTTTTGTTACCCTAAACATCTAGTTTGATCCAAGGTTGTGATTACATAGAACCTTAAATTTTTGTTGTAGCAAGTGTGTTGCTTGTAAACCCTAGTTGAGGTGTTGTGGAATCCCTTCATGGTATCAGAGCCAAGCTAGATTTTTAGTTACGATGTTAAAACAATTGCGAAATCGAAACAACTCCGGATTTACAAAAACTAAAACCCTAAAACTTGCTTCTCTGTCGATTTTAAAATGAGCTCAGAAAAATTTTCAAACAACTGCAGAAGCTTACTGACACTACACTGAGAGCACAGACAAAATTGCATGCCCATCCCTCGGATTTTGGCCGAGCCCCCCTGCTCAAAACCGAGCAGGCCGGCCTCCCTTCCCCTGTTCAGACTAGGGTTTTGCCTGTGCTCTGGTGTCTGGTTTTGGGATTTTTGGTATTGTTTGTTTAGTCCATAAATTTCATGAGATGTTAATTTGCAGTGGGACTAATTCGGAGCTATTCGTAGTCGTAATTTTAGCATTGTATTGGTTACCTAGACGACGTTAAACAGGTCGAACGAATATCAAACACTCGTATTTTCCAGGTTAAATGTACTCAATGTATCATGCAGGTATTCCTGTGGACCTTCTAGAAGAATGAAACCCTAACTCGATCTATGACTACGGAACCGTGGCTAAACCTTAGGGTTTACCGTAGTTAGTGGCGCCACAAATGAGGCTTGGGTTTGCCCTTCTACGGCTGGTCCATAAGGTACTGTGGCATAATTTTTAGGTATTGTTTAACGGTGCTCATGTGTTGAGCTTACTGGGAAATATGGGTGTTCGTTAATTCGATCGAAGGGTTTAACATCGCCTAGATTTATATGATATCTTTTCTGCGACCGTAAGTGTAGTATGTGTATCGCCGGTTTCGTTGCTATATGTCAACGGCAATTGGGGTACGCACACCTGCTTACGTTGATGACATGTGATGTTATGTGTTGCTGTGCTATAATGTATAGGATCGTCGTGATCGAATGGCCGGGTTTTTTTTATGTTAGATGAGAGTTTTTCTTTTCATTCATGTAAAATTCATATGTATGTAATATTCTTTTATTTGGGGCACATCCGGGTTGAGGGCGATGTCACCATTGATGTATATTATTTACTTTTCCGCATTAGGATAGACCCAAGGTGGGGAGCACAAGCGACCGGGTTCTAGAGTCCAGTGGGAGACCATCTCGAGGAGTCGGGACCGGATCTCCTAACTCTAGAATTGGTAGGGTCGCTTGCCGCTCTCATAGGGGTCTAGGGTGTGGGATTGGATATTCGTCACGACCGTGGAATCCGTATTTTCTATTGTTGGCTAAATACAAAATACGGACGTCCTAGTATATCCTATATTTTCAAATATGTGTTTCTGCTGCTTATATTCTGTGATGTGATCGCTTGATATATCTGAGACGAATGTAATATTATATATGAGATATATAGTAGGCGTTGCTTATGTTTTGCACCCGCGCTAGTCCCATCCCGGTATGCCGTTAGTTAAGTAACCTAACGGTGCATAACGGAACATTGTGGCGAATGCGGATGGCATAAGCGTACGTTTTATTTTCGTTTCTTTTCTGTATTTGGCTTAAGGACTTAAATGATGGGACTACATTAATATGATTAATGTAAGGAAAAATAAACCTAAAAAGATGTTGTATAATCGAATTTAAAAACCACTCAGCTTTTTACGAAAAAGCTACATTTCAAAATTGCGGAGCTTAAGCCACTCCTTTTGAAAACCATTTGATTCTACAACGCTATCAAGTTCAAAGCGTTAAAGGTTTTCTTAAAAACCATCCTCAGCCCTCCGTCATTTAGGAAGTAGAGTACTTAGTATTCGTGCTACGTTTGTTGACCATAGCTAAGGCTTAGTGTACGGTAGCTAAGTGATGTCTTCCTACACAACATATGATGTGATTAATTAGGACATGCATGTGGCTTTGTTGAACTTAGACAAGGGTCATGTGAATGGTTCTAATTAATCAAGAAATGACGGGTTGAACTTGACTAGTGCTTATGATTTGTTGACCATAGCCAAGGTCATGAGTGCTAGGGGCAAATACCATATCGGGAGTTTCAAGAGTTGAAATTTGCAATGAGATTGCATACCTTCCATATGATGGTTGGATCCCGATCCCACCGTGAGCAAGAGTTGCTCTCAGGAGAGTTTTGCACTTTACAATTAGCTAACCCATTAGGTGTCTAGAAAGGTGTTAACGGGGCTACGTCTCTGGGAAAATGAGGTTTACTTTAATTAGGTCCATGCGAAAGCACGGGGATCCTCCCTCAAGTACCGACACTGGCCTGGCTGAACGGTTAGCGAAGTTGTAGACTGTAATTAATCCTGGCTAGTTTTCCTTTTAAGATTTGATGGGAAATTTGATAAAAGCAGTGGGAGACATCGATTAGATAAGATAATAACCAATCTGATCTTTGCAAGTGCTTTCGCTGAGTGTATTTTTCTCTCTCTCTTTATGGCAGATACCAATGACAGGACTCAAGCTTCTACTAGATAAAAATAAACTGAATGGGACTAATTATAAAGTGGCTGAGGAACATTAACATTGCCTTGACTTATGATAAGGTATCATATGTCCTCACGGCTCTAGCCCCGCCCGTCCCAGGTCCTAAATCTTCAGTTGCGGATATTGAAGTCCGCAAGACATAGGACGCTGACTGTGCCACGGCCAAATGCCTCGCGCTTGCATCGATGGATAACACACATCAAAAGCAGCACGAGAACATGGATGTCCAATCCATATTTCTCCATACAAAGGAGTTGTATGGAGAGCAATCTCATGTCTTACGATACGAAGCATCCAGAAAGCTATTTCAGATGCGGATGGCCCCTGGCACACCAGTAGGTGACTATGTTCTGAAGATGATAACCCTTATAGAAGAGCTTGAGGACCTCGGATGGGAACTGGACAACGAACAATATACTGATATCATTCTGCAGTCTCTCCCCCCAGCCTTTGCTCAGTTTGTAGTTAACTTCAACATGCACAACATGGAGAAGTCGCTACCTGAACTCCTTAATATGTTAAGAAGTGCAGAGAGCACGTTGAAATCAGTGAAGACTCCTGCTTTGATTGCTGGACCATCTTCCTCATCTCGCCTGAAGGCCAAGGCCAAGGGAAAGATGAAGAAGAAACCTACCAAACCTAGAGGTGGAGTTAGAAAGGCTAAGGGGAAAGACAAGTCCAAAGCTTGGGAATCGGGGAAAGGGGAATGTTATCACTGCCACAAAGCGGGATACTGGAAGCGCAATTGCACTGAGTACTTGGATCTCATGAAAAAGAAGCATGGGGATGCTTCCACTTCTGGTGTGTTTGTGACAGAAAACTATTTTTCTATAAACTCTGCTTCCTGGGTATTAGATACCGGTTCAGGTTCTCACATTTGCAATTCCATACAGGGGCTGAGAAATATCAAAGTTTTGAAGACAGGTGACCATACTCTCCGGGTTGGAAATGGTTCCAATGTACATGCGGTTTCAGCGGGAGAGTATCACCTGGGGTTGCCATCAGGGTGTATATTGGTTTTGAACCCATGTTATTATGTACCTAGTATGCTTTGTAATATTGTATCCGTTTCTTTGTTAGACAATGAAAGATATAATTTTGTGTTGCAGAATAATGTTATGAACATTAACCTGAATCAAATGTTGGTTCGGTATGGTACACTTAATAACGGGATATACGTCCTAAATCAACACACAGTTTTCAGCATACAACACACTAATAAAAGAAAATTTCAGAAATAAATGAAGCTTTTCTTTGGCACTGTAGACTTAGTCATATTAACGAAACAAGACTAAAAAAGATACATAAAGATGGATATTTAAACCCCTTTGAATATACATCTTATGTGACTTTCCAGTCTTGTATTAAGGGTAAAATGACCAAATCTCCGTTTACAGGACACGGAGAAAGAGCTACTCAGCTCTTAGCCCTCATACATAGTGATGTATGCGGGCTAATGTCTACACAGGCTAGACGTGGTTTTTCTTACTTCATTACTTTCACTGATAATTTCTCAAGATTCGTCATGTATTTGTATTAAAGCACAAGTTCGAAGCTTTCGAGAAATTCACTGAATATAAACTTGAATTAGAAAAACAAACCGGCTTAAGTATCAAAATGCTTCGATCAGATCGAGATGGAGAGTATCTCAGTACAGAATTTGCAGATTTTCTAAAAGAGAATGGGATTCTCTCTCAGCTTACTCCTCCTTACACACCACAGCACAACGGTGTGTCAGAGCAGAGGAATCAGACCCTATTGGATATGGTTCGTTCCATGATGAGTGATGCTGAGTTACCTGTCTCATTTTGGGGGCATGCATTGGAGACTGCAGCGTTTCTATTGAACAGGGTTCTAACCAAAACCGTGTCTACCACGCTATATGACATATGGCATTGGAAGCGACCATCTCTTAAACGAGTTAAGATTTGGGGTTGTCCGGCCTATGTCAAAAAGCAAAATCTGGACAAACTCAGGACACGGTCAGTCATGTGTAATTTTGTGGGGTATCCAAAGAATTCCTATGGATATCTGTTTTACCACAAGGAGGAACAAAAGGTGTTTGTTTCTCAGCATGCCACATTTTTAGAAAATGAATTTTTTACAAATGATACAGATGGCAATGTGGTAGACCTAGAAGAGGTTCTAGAGACACAAGTTACAAATGTCGACTTGGTTGAACCGGTTGTTGCAACAGAAACTAATGAACCTCGGCCACTTCGTAGATCTGGTAGGATTTCTCGCCCACCGAAGAGATACTACGGTTTTCTCACTGATGGTGATTGAGAAGATTGCATCATGGAGGATGATGATCCTACCAGTTTTTAGCAAGCTATCACGAGTGGAGACTCTGTGAAGTGGCTGGATGCCATGAGATCTGAAATGGAGTCTATGTACACCAACAAAGTATGGACTTTGGATGTTGTACCCTCTGGGGTAAAACCCGTAGGGTGCAAATGGATCTTTAAAAGAAAGATTGGTGTAGATGGGCAGGTAGAGACCTATAAGGCAAGACTTGTGGCGAAGGGTTTTCGTCAAAGACCGGGTCTGGACTATGACGAAACTTTTTCTCCCGTAGCCATGCTTAAATCCATTCGGATCCTGCTTTCTATTGCTTCTCACTACGACTATGAAATCTGGCAGATGGACGTTAAAACAACATTTCTAAATGGTGATTTATAAGAATGCGTTTATATGGATCAGCCAGAGGGCTTCATTGACATTGGGAGCAGCGGGAAAGCATGTAGATTGCTTAAATCCATTTATGGATTGAAGCATGCATCATGGAGTTGGAACATCTGTTTTGATGATGTTATCAAAGAGTTTGATTTCATCAAAAACCCAGATGAACCTTGTGTTTATAACAAGGCTGTAGGGAGAGCTGTCACATTCCTCGTATTGTACGTCGATGACATTCTTCTGATAGGAAATGATATTCCTATATTGCAGTCGGTCAAATCTTTCTTATCATAAAGGTTCTCCCTGAAGGACCTGGGTGATGCAACGTATATACTGGGCATTCATATCTATAGGGATAGATCCAAAAGGTTATTGGGATTGTCCCAAACCAGGTACATCAACTGTCAGTGATTATGCCCTAGAGGCTATTACTGTATCATACTAGTTTGTATATTACTTAATGGAAGCTTGGGATATTCACAGTTCTATTAACAGTATTGCTAAACATGGTAGTAAGCTACTTGGTTTATATCTATCTTAATATGCGTATATGTTAGCATATCGAGAATACATATTGGTAGAGTCCTTAGGATCTTGCTTGACTACCAGCGTTGTGATGGCAGTCACACTAGTGGGGGCTGGGTAGTCTACAAGCACATCCTTTTTCAGGTCCCTAGTCATAGAATTATTGAGACAGGGCATCAATACTCCAGAGTAGACTAGTGTGTACGCTTCTCATCCCAGCAGGGGAAATGGTCTGTCCCACAGCCATTAGTACGTTGTACTAGAGATAGTATACAGGTGTTCGTTGGGTTACGGGTACACCGGACAGGACTCGCAGGGAACTGTTGGTTGGTATTATACCCGTCGTCAGTTAACAGTTCCCATGTGACATGAGTACAGCATAGTCCGCAGACTTGACACGGCTGCTTCGTCTCGAGTGTGTTCCCACCGTTCTTAGATTGCTACCCTACCATGGATCAAAGGAGTCGTGCAAACAGGTAGCAGTTGGGTGCAGTCTCGAAGCACTTAGAGGCAGTGGCGGTTAGATAGCATTCGTCTCTCCCGGTATTGGGAGTTGATATCGCACTGTGTTTGGAAAGCCATTACGCAAAGTTCCTGGCCAGGGCAAACGAGATTTACTGGTAGGATTTCCAGTAGCTTCTCAAGGTGTAATGGGCTTCACTCCGACACGACTTATACAGATTTTAGGGGACTGACGCTTGCCGCCCCCTAGGCCTGATATCCGATAGTCTTAGACGAACAGACCGGACTGTACAGAGATTGTCACATCAAGCTCAGTAGAAGTTCGGATGGGTTTCCTCATCGGCCTTCTTATCGAGATCTACCTGGGGACCGTTACGTACAGCTAGTGCCGCTTGCGGTCTGTGGTTAAACCCACTGCCAGCGTAGTGTCGAGTCTTTTGAGTTCCACGCAGAGAGTTTCCCTGCTTCGGGCGAAACGATATAGAGGTCATATGGTTTTACGATAGGGTTCATACACATACATGTTTTTACGCACGTACGATGTTCGGACAGTTTATACTAGCAGGCTTTGGTTTAAGCTAGATTCTAGTATTGGATTATTGGATTTATACAGTCTCGGTATTTCCGTGTTTTCACGGATGGGAGGGGCATTCTCGTAATTAGTCGAGAAGCTTCTAGAAGATTGATGAGTTGGAGGCTTAAGTGGAATTTGCATTAAATGGATTAATGACTCATGGTGTGATTCATCCAAATGAGTTAATGAAAAATTTATTGCTTAATGACTCATGAGGTGATTCACACATAGTGAGTTAATGAAGCATGGTTGATATTATCATATGTTACTCATTTAATAATTATCATGCTTTATATATATTCACAAATGAGATATTATTCATATCATTCTCACTCTCACCTTCTCTCTCCTCAAGCTCTCTCTCTTCAAAGAAATAACCCTAACCTCTCATGTGTTGAGATCCAAGGGTTAGCAAGACTAATAGATCCCTAATCCTCTTCTATATCCTCTAGGTTACCTTGATTAGCACTCATAGCAACCTAGTTACCTCAAGTGAGAGGTTAAAGCTTGGAGAAGTAGCTCTCGGGTGGATCTTCTATCACAACGAGGAGGCTGACGAGGAGGTGGTCAACGAGAACAAGAAGGACTTGATTCATTAGGTATAATCATCTATCATAGTAGCTAATCACTTCTAGATAGTTGTTAGTTAGGGTTTAGCAAAGATCCATAAAGTTAGTCGTTGTTAGTTTAAACAAAATGATTGTTTTACCTTTTCCGCCTCCCCGCATCTTGTGGGGTGTCTAACGTCGACTTACTGTGGTATCAGAGCCTCGCTAAACCATAACTAACTTGTTAGCAAATTCGTTAGAAATTCGATCGCAAAACGAACCTGAAAAAACATCATTTTAACCAAGTTTCTGCCGATTTTAAAACGGGGTCTAAAAATTTTTCAGGGACCCTTAAAAATACAAGCAGGGAATTATAAGATTACTGGAGAAATTTAGGATCGTGACTCGGTGTTTATCACAGAAAATTGCATTTCAATACCGCTCATTCTTTATCTATTTTGATATATATCGGTACTATTAACCAATGTTTGCTCAGTAATACAGATTACAGGTGTCCGTGACAAAATACTAGAAATACATCCAGAATCACGGATATTACATTTAAGAGCCGACACTGCAAACAGAACTGCAAACCAACCGATATCCAAGAGTTATTTTACAAACAAGTGTGTGCACAATATTTTGGTCCAATACATAGCATATGTACACACTAAAACTCTTGGAGTATGGACCATGGACCTAGGGGCTGCCATGGCAAACACTCATGAAGGCTAGAGCAAGTGGGCATGGTGTGATATGCATTAATGGTGCATTTAATGCAAAAAGAGTTGATGTGATTTGAAGCTACAAGTTCCCTCCAAAACCTGGGTGCATCCAGAGCCTTCACTGAGAAAACAAACTGCACCAAAGTCATACTGGGGACAAGAAAAGTCCACCACTGCAATATGGGACCCACCCCTCGGATTTGGGCCGACCCCCTCCTTGCAAATTCCTGCCAGGCCGGCCCCACCACCTCCTGTGGGCCCCACTCTTCTACTGGCCCCTCCTTGCTGCCTTGTCATCATTTTGTTATTGTTTATTTATTTAGTTTTGGAGCCTATAAATACAGACCAGAGGCATGAGGAATGGGTATTCTTGGATTTAGTTTTTATAACAAAACTCTTGTAAGTTGTTAGCTTGCTTTCCTTTGTAATTCTTGAGCTCTTGCCCCTTTGCCTTGACCTTGCAACTTCTTCAATGAACTTGCAAGCTTAAGGTTTAGGATCTTGACTTCAAGATTAGTGTAACTTGTTTGTGATTCAATAAGAGTTCACATTTTTATTCATGTCTTGTTCTATGTTTGCATATTTAAATTTGTGAAATTCTTGCTTTACTTTGATCTTGCAACCTCTTAAGTGAGCTTGCAACCTTAAAGTTTAGTGTTTGAATTTCACACTTCACCCGGCCTACGAACACTTAGAGATATTCACACTCGGATTCATCGGTTCTCTTTTTATCTTTCTCTTCTTGTATTTTTATGTTCCTCACTCTTTTCTCGTTTCTTTACTTTTATTTTGTAAATATGAGTGAGTAGTCACTTTACTTGTTAAGGGTGGAAAACGGTTAGATTGTATTTGAAGATGTTCTTTGCTAAAACCTTAAAAACCTTAAACCTTGCAATTGAAACTCCGTGCAAATCACTCGCAATTCCGCTCCATTAGGTATCCTATCCTACCACGATAGCGATGATTCCTAATCGCGACCGGATTGCTAGTAATTTACCGAAGGCTAAAATCAAGAGATAACAACGGAAGGACACGGGACAAGGAAGACGGATTTAGCGAAATGCCGCAAATACCGTATTTCAAGTTCCCTAATCCATATTGTTACCTATTGCTTTAGTGTCAAAACCAATGTTGGGGCTATAAGGAATCGACAAACATCACCTTCATGCAATCTAACCTATTACTACCCTTAACATGTCTCTTTTTATACATTTCCTTGTTACGACAATTAGTTTAACCAACAAATCAAAATACGTTGTTAACTCGTTAAAACAAGTGTAAAAACTTACCATCTCCCTGTGGACGACCCGTACTCATCGCGACTCGCTACTCGCGACACTGTTTTGATTGCGGTAATTTCTAAACTCTTTCTAAAATACGACACGACAAAAATGCAACAATCAAATGGCGCCGTTGCCGGGGAGACGGTAACGCTTTTATACTTATGGTCTCGGGTTAATTTGTGCATATTTTGTATAAAAATTAATTTTCTAACCCATTCAAACGGACAAAATCATTCCTTTTAAAACCACACAATAACATTTTTTCTTTCTTCTTCTCTGGATTTGAATTCTGCTAACACTCTGAGTTTTAAAAGCAAAATCAAGTTAGAAAAATAGAATGATATTACTTCACTGAAACAACACACAAAATTTGAGCTCTTTCCCATACAAAAAAAACCGGCGACATACTATTCAAAACCGAGGTCGCCGGCCTGGTTGGGACCTTTTCACTTGTGAATTTTTGTGTTGCCTCCAGTGTTCTAATATAATTCCATTTTTATTGTTTGATTTTTTTAATTATTTGTGTTCAGAATTTTGGCTATCCATATCGCATTTTGGCTCAAATATCCGTATTTTTCCGATATTTGCAGATTTGATGGATTGTGAGCAGCGATCATGTGGAACAAGGGGGCATTTTCAAGTACAAGAGGAGTGAACACTTAATGCCAAAGATCCGGGTAGTTGGACCCGCACAAGCAAACCATTCGACCACTCGGAGGCAATATCGACACGAGTTTTCTTAAACTCGACACTTTTGGTACGTATTTCTTTAAACACTTCCTCTTCTCAAACCTGACGCTCCAATATCCTTGTCTTTGCAGGATTCTTAGCAACATCGCCGCAAAAAGCCAAAGAAAGACTAACTGTATTTGTTGTAGCACCACATTTAAAGTAAAAAATGAATTGATTGTTTAAAAACAAAACTTTCTTGATTTGCGCATTGCATCATTTAATACGGACTTAAGGGACTCTAACACCAATCCAGATTGGGTGGGGATTTCATCACCCTTCCTAAAACCTCGAAAATCACTAATTTCATAAGTGTCACCTCAAGCTTAATAAAAAATATCTAGACTCGGCCAATTAAGGACTTGTCGCGCTCAATAGGACAAAGGAAGATTGTGGGCATTCGGTCGTTTATCTAAACATGACTTTTGTGGTGCCTAGGCTAGACAAGTGAGGAGGTAATTTTAAAAGGCCCGTCTCACGGTGATTCGTGAGCGGAACCCTCCTTACCTCACTTGTGCTTACCTGGCCACAACTGGCTGTGAAGAGGCGATTTGAGGGCTATCTCACAATTTGTCGCTTTGGAACAGTTCGGAGCAGGTCTAGTAGACTTAAAGGACCCTAGTCTAGGTGTTGATTATGCAATTGTGACTGTGCATTTGTGATTGTGTTTGTTGAACTGTCTTGTCATTTTCTTAATCTTTTGAGACAAACACAAAATCTGCCATTCTTACCACCATCACCCAGTTTGTTCTCCACTTTCGTTTTCTTACCCTCACATTCTACGTCTTGACTACACTAAACTCGTTTAGTGTATGTCCGCTTGGACTAGGGACCCTGGTGCCCGTTTAGTCCGCGTTTCATTAGTCCCTACGGACTACGCGATCGACACCGCAGTCGAAACTCCTTCCACTCCTCTTTCACCCCTACCTTTGCCGGCCAACTCCGATGTTGACTAGGATTTTGTTCATACATCTTCACCTTCACCATCACCAAATTCTTCTTCTGCGATGTCAGGATTTAATCCTAACATCCCTTTAACTCCCCCGGGATTGATTCCACCTCCTCTGGATGCGAATAACCCACAACTACCACCTGTTGTAGCGCCACAGCGAATCGCGCTCCAGGATCGTTTCTATCCCACCCGCTCTGCACTTCCTACCTGTCTTTCACTTCCGCCGGCTAATGGGGATAATTTTGAAATTAAGCCCCACTTCATCAACATGTTGCCCAAATTTCACGGGCTGGAATCTGAAGATGCCTACATCTTTATCAACAAGTTCCAGAACGTCTGTGCAATGATGAAGACAACCCAACTGTACGACGATGCTATACGGCTACGAGTCATTCCGTTCACTTTGTGCGATCTTGCTGAAAAATGGCTGTATAGCACCGCATCGCATTCCATAACCAGTTGGGATGAGTTTGTTAAAGCGTTTCTTAAAAAGTTCTACCCAAACCACAAGACCGCAAGAATCCGAAACGAAATTAACCAATTTTCCCAGCTTCCTACGGAACCCTTTTGGAAGTGCTTTGACCGATACAAAGACCTTCTTGTTCAGTGCCCTCATCACGGTATTGAGAGATGGAAACTTTGCCAGACCTTATATGGGGGCCTGAATCCAGCAACGAAGCAGTTGTTGGAAACCATTTGTCAAGGCCACTTCCTATCCAAATCTGATGAGGAAGCTTGGCAATTCATCGACGATCTTGCGGAACAGACGCTTCAGTGGGAAAGCACACGACCAAACAATTCTTCTACTTCTCCCGGTCTCTCTAGGGCAGGCGTTCATCAACTTGATGTCTCAATTGCAATGAAAGCCGAGATGGCAGCTATCACACGGAAACTGGAAGCAATTGAGAGCAAATTCTCGTCTCCTTCTCCTGCCCTTGCTCCTCCCCCTCGTACCATCTGCGCTTGTTGTTCTGATCCATCCCATTTGACCGAAGTGTGTCCTTACAACCCACCTTCTCAAGGACAGGATCAGGTCAATGCTGCCTTTCAGCAAAGATTAAGAAATGATCCATACTCTTTCACCTACAATCCCGGTTGGAGGAACCACCCCAATTTCGCCTGGAAGCAGAACCAGCATCAATTCCAAGGCAACAACAACTTCCAGAAATTCCTTTTCTAAAAAGGTGGCATGTTGACCAACAAACACCTTTTACTGTTCACTGTGGTAGAATAGATATCCATTTGAATGTTTAGGATATCCAACAAACTTACAAAGAACCGATCGTGCCTCGAGTTTGTCCGGATTTTTCCTTTTGACATAGGCCGGAAAACCCCATATCTTAACCCGTTTAAGATATGGTCTCTTCCCACTCCATATATCATATGGTGTGGTAGGTAAATATTTTGATGGAACCCGATAGGTATGCTGCTGCTTCAAGCGCATAACCCCAAAAAGAAATAGGTAATTCCGCAGTGCTCATCATAGAGCGCACCATATCTAATAGGGTGCGATTCCTCAGTTCCGATACACCGTTGTGTTGTGGTGTATACGGAGGAGTTAGCTGAGAGAGAATCTCATTCTCTTTTAGATAGTCCAGAAACTCATTGCTCAAGTATTCTCCCCCTCGATCAGATCGAAGGATTTTAATACTTTTACCCGTTTGGTTCTCGACTTCGTGCTTATATTCTTTGAATTTCTCAAAAGCTTCAAACTTGTGCTTCAACAGGAACGCATGTCCGTATCTTGAGAGATCGTCAGTGAATGTAATGAAGTACAAGGAACCATCTTTGGAATGTGTAGACATGGGACCATATACATCACTATGTATCAGTCCCAAGAGTTCCGTAACTCTTTCTCCGTGTCTACTAAACGGAGTTTTGGTCATCTTGCCTTTGAGACATGACTGGAAAGTGTCATAAGATGAAAATTCGAATGGATTGAAATATCCATTTTTATGCAACTTAGCTAGTCGTGTCGCATTTATATGACCTAGTCTACAATACCACAAGAAAGATTCGTTCATTTCTGAACTCTTCCTCTTGTATGTGTTTTGCACATTAAGAACTGTGGTTTGGTTTAGAACGTATATGCCATTATTTAACGAGCCTGATCCAATCAACTTTTGATTCAGGATTATGTTCATAACATTATCCTGTACTACAAAATTATATCATTCTTTACTGAATAAAGAAACTGATATAAGATTGCATATCAGGGTCGAAATGTAATAGCATTCGTTCAGAATCAATGTACTACCATTTGACAATACAAAGTGATATTCGCCAACTGCTTTGGCTACAACATTTGCGCCATTCCCTACTCTTATGGAATGATCACCCTCTCCGAGTTCTCTACCTTTCCTCAGCCCATGTAACATATTACATATGTGGGATCCCGATCCGGTATCTAATACCCAGGACGTAGAGTGAACTGCGAAACAGTTCTTGAAAACAAACACACCTGAAGAAGATGCATCATCATGCTTATTCTTCGTTTGGGCGGCGTGGGAATCCGGATATTTCCCTATTTCCTGCTCAGTCTTATAACAATTATTAGAAAAAACGGAACCAACGTTCCCCTGCTCAGTATAACAAGTGGGTTCGGTCAATACATCCATATTATAATCTTGATCAAGGCCTGACATGGTCGCTACCTGGAGAGAGAGAGAAGAAAACACTTTAGTGTATGCTCTTACAAGATTAGATTGGTTATTATCTTATCTAATCAGGATGGCTCCCACTACTGTTATCAAATCTTTTTTCAAACCCTAAAAGGTAAGACTAGCCAGGATTAATTACACCTTACAAGTTCGCCAATTTTTCAGCCAGGCTAGCGTTGGTGCTTTAAGGGAGGTTCTCCGTGCTTTCATACGGACCTAATTAAAATAAACCTCGTTTTCCCATAGGCATAACCCCGTTGACACCTTTCTAGACACCTACTTGATCGGCTAATTGTCATGTGTAAAACTCTCTCAGGAGTAACTCTTACTCGCAGTGGGTATCAGGATCCAACTATCTCATAGAAGGTATGCAATCTCATTGCAAATTTCAACACTTAAAATTCTCGATAATGCTTTTACCCCTAGCGTGCTATGACCTTGACAGAGGTCAACAAACCATAGTACACTAGTCAAGTTCAACCCGTCATTTCTTGATTGAATCAAACCCACCCGCACGACCCTTGACAGAGGTCAACAACGTCGTACGACTACCCTAATCCAATCTCATCACATGCTTTACAGATAAGTACTAATCAGCTACCGCACACTACGCATTGATAGAGGTCATCAAAAGCAGCATGAATACTAAATAATCTTTATCTGAAATGACGGAGGGCTACGACGGGTTTTTATGAAAACCTTTTGCGTAATGAACTTGATATCGTTGTAGAAACAAGTGATTTTGAAAAGGAGTGTTTTTTAGGCTTTTACTAGTTTCGCTAAAGAGGTCACTCCCGGTGAAGGGATCTCGGCTCTTTCCTTATCGAATAAGGTGCAGGATATTTCACAAATACTGATATGCAAAGCAAGAACTATAAAAGCAATCAAAAACAAAACCGAGTGGGTTGTAGCATCTGCTAGTTTCGCTAAAGAGGTAACTCCCGGTGAAGGGATCTCGGCTCTTTTCTCATCGATTAAGGTGCTGGATATTCTAAAAGGAATACCACTATGCAAAGCAAAAACTAGAGCTACCCTTTTTATAAATTTGATTCTACAACATCTTTTAGGGTTTTTCTCTTTCATTAATCTCATTAATGAAGTCACATCAATTATGCTTCCTAAGCATCACAGAAGAAACGAAAATACAACGTACGCTTATGCCATCCGCATTCGCCACAGTGTCCCATTATGCACCGTTAGGTTACTTAACTAACGGCATACCGGGGCGGGACTAGCGCGGGTGCAAAACATAAGCAACGTTTATTATATATCATATATACAATAATAAAGCATTCGTCTCACGCATATAAAATGATCATATCACAGAATATCAGTAGCAGGAGATAATTTATGAAATATTGGATATACTAGGAGGTCCGTGTTTTATTTTGAGCCTGTATAAAACACGAATTCCACGGTCGTGATGAATAGCCAAACCCACATCTCTAGACCCCTACGAGAGGACAAGTAACCCTCCCAATTCTAGGGTTAGGAGACCCGGTCTCGACTCCTCGAGGTGGCCTCCTACTGGACCCTAGAACCCGGTTACTTGTGCTCTCCTCCTTGGGTCTATCCTAATGCGGAAAAGTAAATAATATACAATGGTGACATCATCCTCAATCCGGAAGTGCCCTAATAAAAGAGTATTACATACAATAAATTTTACATGAATGAAAATGAAAAACTCTCATCTCACATAAAACCCCCGGCTATTCAGAACACGACGATCCAATATAACATATCACAGCAACACATAACATCACATGTCATCAACGTAAGTAAATATGCGTATCCCAATTGTCGTTGATGTATAGCAACGAAATCGGCAATACACCGAATATTACACTTACGGTCGCCGAAAAGAAAGAGAAAAACTACAACATTTGGAATTCACAATCACCTTAGACATCATAAACCCGAAATATCACATATTACGGATTTCATGCCTAACTATATGAATTCCACATATTGTATCACATTCCAGATAACTAGACAATGTTAAACTTTCCGATCGAATAAACAAACACCCAAAATTTCCCAAATAGCTCAACACTTGAGCGGAGTTCAAAAGGTCTTAGAACACGCCACAGCTCCTATGAACCAGCCGTAGAAAGGTCAACCAATGCCTCACATGTGGCACCGCTGAACTACCACAAACTCTAGGATTTAGTGGCGGTTCTGACGGTCACATAATCGAGTTAAGGTTTCGTTCTTCTAGAGGGTCCACAGAATCGCTTGGATGATTTTCTGAAAGTTTTCAACTAGGGAAAAATCCAACACTTGGAAAAATTCCAGCAAGGGAAAAAGTGAGTTATTGATATCCGTTCGAACTTTTTAGCACTGTCTAAATAACCCAAAAACAAACTAGAATTATGAATACGAAACACTCCGAATTGCCTCTGTAAAAAGATAACATCACATGCAAATTTAGCAAAAACAAACAATACCTGAAATACCAAAACCCTGAGCCTTGAACACTGTAAAAAATTCGACCCTAAACAGGCCGAGGTGGCCGATTTTGATACATGTGTGGCCGGCCCAATTCCGAGGGAAGGGGGTGAATTTTGTACAGTGTTTATTATGTATCTCATACATCATTCTGCAACTGTTTAAAAAAAAATTTGACACCTGAAAAATTTCGACAGAAACTAGGGTTCGTATTCGGGTGTTTCGGAGTTGTTTCGGTTTCGTATTCCTACACTTATCTGTCTAATTCTCTAGTTTGGCTCTGATACTACTGTAGGGTTATTTATCACGACAGCAAGGTTTTGGGTGGCATCATCCATGCCAATTTTAAATTTTGTCATGTTTAAACAACCCTAACCCTAGATCTTTAACTAGAGAATCAAACTAAAACATCAAGTAAACTATTTTACTTCTAAGTGATCGGGATTACAACCTTTGTAGTCCGTTCCTTCGCTTTATAAGCTCCAATTTGTGGTCCCTTCGTTGCGATCATCAAACTCCCGGACTCTAGAGAGGCTCCATGAGGTGAATAATCCATGCTAGCTTGAAGTCTTCACAATCCAAGATGATCTACCTTGAGGAATCACAAACCCAAGCTATCTCTTCACTAATTATGGATTAGTGAAGCTAACACACTAATCTATATGGCTAGCATAGAAGAGGATGATGAAGTAGGAATTTTTCTCTCTTTACTTTTCTATTTCTCACAATCTTTCATCACTTGGAAAAATCAAGCAAGCTCCTTTTTGAAGAAGAAGAAGAAGAACAAGTGATGAATGAATAATTGTTGAGATTAGAAATGCAACCAAGAGTTAAGCATGTCATACTTAACCCTTATAGAGAATTAATCATGGCAAAGTGGTTAAGGTTAAGTTAACAAATATCTTAGAAATATCAAGAGAGTGGACTAAGTCAACAAGAAAAAAATATCTTTAATATTAATCCACAATTTTGAATTATCTAAAACAAATAAAAACCTAACCCTAATTACAAAGCATGGTTTAGTTCTCATAAACCCTATTTGCATCTGTAACCCTAGTATGTTACAATATCACATATCACATATATAATATTTTGTAACAAAAGAAAAGAATACATTTAACGTATATCACACATATATATATCAATGCATTCTAAGTGAGAAAAAGAATCATTTAAATGAGCTTATATTAGTTAATGTAATGTAATATATCACATATATAATTATACATTAAATTATTAAATCAATACTTGATTTAATAATCCGGCTATATAACATATAACCGACCAATATAATATGTATCATTTTATCGAATCAACACTTGATCCGATAACCCGGCTATATCACATATACACGGCCAATATCACATATATCGCGAGAATAGAATACGGTATCATATACACGTATCAATCTTGGTCCCGCACATATCACATATGTGCTCCTACTC
Organism: Agapanthus africanus; assembly: GCA_030015575.1. Taxonomy (NCBI): domain Eukaryota; kingdom Viridiplantae; phylum Streptophyta; class Magnoliopsida; order Asparagales; family Amaryllidaceae; genus Agapanthus; species Agapanthus africanus. Next base: position 424,430,072 of record JASDDO010000019.1, on the reverse strand, counting down.
TGTTTCGCCTGAGCCAGGAAACCTCTTTGTAGGACTCTAAAGACTCGTCAATACGCCGGCAGTAGGCGATGATCATATCAAACACCCACAAGCGGCAAGCGGTCAGCTAAACGTAACAGCCACCTGGGTATTGAGCGATCAGAAGATCAACAAGCAAGCATGCACACACTCCTATGAATCCAATCAGTAACACTACCGTACAGTCCGGTCTCTTCATCTGATATGTCGCATATCCAGTCTAGGGGTGGTAAACGTCAGACCCAAGTAACCAATAAGTCGTGTCGATGTGAGGCTTATAACGGGTCGAAAAACTACTGATAACACTTACTAGTAGATCTCCAAATCAGCCATGGCCGGGGACTTCCAGTTATAGCCAATCGAACACAGCGCAACATCAACCCCCAATACCGGGAGAGACGAAACCCCTCCTATCGCTCATTGCCTCCATGTGATTCGGGACTGTACCCAAAAGCCACCATTTTGCACGTTCTCGTGAACGTGGTAAGGTGGAAATCAAAGCACAATGGGAATCACACAAGTCTCTATGACGATCTCGGGTCTACAGATTAACCTGTACCAGTGTCACCAGAGAACTGCTATCTGACGATAGGTATAATACCATCTAGGAGTTCTCGGCAATTCCGTTCAGTGTACCTAGTCTTCACTGAGCACCCATACACCATCTTTGATGTCAAACACCAATAGATGTGGGATCATCCATCGCCCATCATATGGGTAGAGATGCGTATACGCTAGTCTACTCTGGAGTATCGATGCCCTGTCTTGATACACTCTCGACTAAGAACAATTATAGGATGTACTCGTGGACTACCCTGGCCCCATTAGTATGATCTACATCATAGTTCTAGTAGTCAAGTACATATCCAAAGGGCTTTATCAACATGTGAAAGCAAGACAGTAATACAATACAAGTCAACATGTTAAGACAAAGTGAAACCAGATAGCATACTATCATGTCTAGCAAGAAAGTCCTCTCTCTATATATCCAAGTATCCACTACAATATACATCATATGTACAATAATGGCCTCTAGGGCATATACATAACTAACAATTTCTATAATTGTTTTTCTAAAAGAAAATCAATAATGAGGTGGCCATCTTCTAGAAGCTATTCCGTATAAATACGGAATACTTCCCGGTACATGTATCGAAATACATATACGCGTATTCGTACAAAAATACGAATAACCAAGAGAGAAAATGAATAGTGAAGAATAATACTAGAATACATATATATAAATACATACATTAATTATTAAATCAAAACCTGATTTAATAATCCGGCTCAATCCTAAGCTGCTAGTATTATCAACCGTCCGATTAAAGTCTATGCAGCATGAGCACATATTTAATCAGACACCTGTATGTACCAACATACGTCATCTACACCATATCGCCTGAACCATGAAAACCCTCTGTGTAGGACTCTAAATACCCGTCAATACGATGGCAGTGGGTTTAACCACAAGCACGTCAGCGACACTAGCTGTATGTAACGGTTACCCAGGTATTGAGCGAAAGGGAGGCCGATGAGCAAACTCATCCTGAACCCCTACTGAGCCCGACAGTGACAATATCTGTACAGTCCGGTCTGTTCGTCTAAGAGTATCGCATATCGAGTCTAAGGGGTAGATAAAATCAGACCCCTAACAACGCGATTTTTAGTGTCGGCATGAAACACATCACCACCTGAGAAACTATCGATCCTGGATCGGTAATTCTCGTCCACCGTGGCCACGATTTCTAATGATGGCCACCCGTGCACAACGCGACATCAACCCCTAATACCGGGAGAGACGAATCCTGTTCATACCATAATATTGCATTATTATATTCCCCATTCTTATTCTTTTTATAAATAAACAGGTGCTTTTGACGCATGTCTGCTACATATTACAGGTTACAGGTTCTTGGATCTAAAACAGTGAAAAAGATATAAAGACAATGCAAAAGTGGGACTTTGACCAACAAACAGAAGGACCTTGATAAAGCCTACACAAAGTCAGTTTACAAAGTACAAAGGCAGCGCAAGGTCCAAGATCGCGAAGCCACGGTTAAAGCCCACCACAATTATTCACTGGAAAATCTGGAAGAGAACGAGAAACCAATCTGAGAAAAGACCTGCTGAAACAGGAAGCCCAAAATGACCAGAAGCCACACCAGAATTTACAAAGCCCAATTCTCCTTTTAGGCCGCGGAACCGTGGCCAAATAGGGCCTGTGGCCGCGGTTCCGCGGTGTAGTAGAGCCCATTGTGGAGATACTTTTCACCATAATTCTTGGAGTCTTTGACCGGTCTTCCTAGGGGTATTCTTGTAAATGCAAACGTGCGAATCAATTGTAACCTAGGGTTTCATATCCTCTATAAATAGGAACTCTAAATTATTGTAAAGGCTATGCCTCCCTATGCCTCTTTTTATTAATAAAATTTAGATTTCTTTTGGAGAGCATCGATGTCTCTTTGCATTTCAGAAATTCAGATCTGACAAGTCTTGTGTTGATATTTGGAGAAAGCCATCTGTAAAGTAAGTAGGTAATTTCAATTCTTGCCTTAGGTAATTTTTCATTCTCTGCCCTAGATTAAATTTAATTCCTTGCCCTAGTTAGATAGTTAGATCTTTAATTCAATTGCCCTACATTAATTTAGTTTTTAGATTTAATTAATCCATTCACACCGTTTGGAATTAACTCGTAAGAGAGATTAGGAAATTCACAACATCCCTGTAGACCGATTCGTACTCACCGGCTAGCTACATGCGACGCCGTTCTTGATTGCGGTAATAGATAGTTTTTGAGATCAATCAAATGGCGCCGTTGCCGGGGATGGCGTGTTATTTTCTATTTGCAATTTCGGGTTAATATTAAATTAAAAAAAAACCATAAAAACTGAAAAATCACAAAAAATATAAAAATTTATCATTTTGTTATTTTGTGAAGGGTATCTTTGTTTGAATTTTGCAGGATCTACAATCAAGTTCGGATCTGGAAATCTCCAGAGATCAAAACAGCAAATATCAAATCCGAACAAACAGAGAAATATCACAACAGACAACAGAAGAAATTTGGAGGACTGAGTCAACAAGAAGAACCGCGGCGATCTGGTGACGTGTAAAAAAAAAAATCTGCCGCGGAACCGCGGCAACAGCGCTTTCTGACTGCGGAACCGCGGCAGCCTAGTACCAAAAAAAAAAGCCGAAGCGACCAACACGCGACGGAACCGCCGCGCGACCCCCATTCCGGTCGCGGAACCGCCGCTCCCTGGTGACATCACCAGAAAAAAAAAAAGTTCCGCCACTGCAAATCTCTGTGAGTTTTCTCTCTCCTCCTCTGCAAATCTCCGATATATCTTCTGAAAAATCTCCTGCAGGATTCTTTGCGCTTAAAAAAATCTTTCCCCTTCCAAATAACAATCTTGTGCAGGATTCTTTGCGCCGTGCTAAAAATAAAAAAAGATTTGATTGCAAGTAATTTTTCTGTTTTGCATATCTTTAAAACTGACTTTAAGGAGCTTTTGACTAATTCAGATTGGGTGGGGATTTCATCACCCTTCCCAGGACCCCAGAAATCACATAAGGCATTTGCATTGACCATTCTTAATTAAAAAATACTAGACTCAGCCCTAAGGACTTCGAGCTCATTAGGACAGAGGACTAGTTATAGGCATCGGCCGTTTATCCTAATCTGGCTTTGCGGTGTCTAGGCAAGTGTGTCTAAGGTAAGTGGTTACTTAATTAGGACCGCTACTTGTAGCGGGGAGCCTCCCACTTACCTGGCACTTACCTGGCTGCAATTGGCGGTGAAGAGGCGGTTTGAGGTCCTATTTCTAGCCTTTTGGAATAGTTAGGAGCTGTCTAGCTGACTTAGGTGACCCTAGATCTAGGCCTAATTGTGCATTTTTGGTTGATAGAAAGTGTGTCTTAGCTCTTTTCTTGAAAATCTTTTTGCAAACAGTTCTAAATAAAGAGAAAAAGGAAATTTTTTCATAAAAACTTGAAAAATTTTGTCGCTAAGAAATCCTTGCACCCCACTTACACCCACATTCTTTCTCTTCTCTTTCTTCTATCATGGGTACCCCACATCATAAATCTCTTGCCGAACTTTGGTATCCCGAGCCTAACTTTGCCTCGTACGTCAAGTGTTTCGGTCGATTTAAGGAAGATCCCTCCGTGCCCAAAATTTCTTTGAAAGATCAAATAGAAGCGTCTAGGAGAAACAGTTCGACTTTGCAACCCACTTTGTGTCAACCAAGTCAACCTTTAGCACCTTCATATGTTGATACCATTTTTTCAAGTCCTGCTGTAACTCCTAAACCGATGTCCATTGCTGAGCATATTACTCAATCTCGTAGCCGATCTTTCACCCCTCTCCACACATCCAGTTCTAGGGATCAACAAGTATATTCACCTTTTTATCCACATATTGATCCTATTCCTGTCCAACCATCCACTTCCTACCAGTCCTACCCGACTTTCTGTAGAGTTCCTAGGCACTCTAGTGAGGTCTCACAAGGCATCGAACATGCCAATTTCAAAAATTCTAGGTGCCGAGAGACCCGACTACGGATCGTTTGCTAGAAAACTAGGCGAAAAAACTAACTAGTTAACATTTAACTATGAGAATACGGATATACAACCTTTGTAGATCCGGTGCTCCACCTCCATAGCTCCGCAACGAAGTCGTCTCCGCTGTCCAAAAGGAATCCGGGCTCTAGAGTCGGCTTCGTCGGAGAAAAGGGGAGCTAGGTCGTCGATGTCCTTGCCGAAGATGATCTACGTCGAGGCATCGCTAAATCAAGCTCCACCTTCACCAAGCCCTAAAAACTTGTGAAGGAAACACACTCTACTACTTGGCAAGAGGTAGAGGATGAAGAAATAGGAAGTGGGTAGACTTTAGAATTGGATTTCTCACTCTTAATCATCAATCACCATTGATGGACCTTAAGTTTTCTTCTTGAGTTGAAGGAAGAAGAAGAAGAATATTATGATAAGAATTATATTTAATAAGAAAAGAAAAACCATCCTTATCATAATAGTAACCATGGTTTAATGTAGAGAATTGATCATGGTTAGTGAATGGTTAGGTTTTTACAAGATGACAAAATGGTTGGAAAGGTCAAGTATTCATGAAGCTTCATGAATGAAACAAAATAGCAACCATTTTCTCATTTCCTTTTTCCTTTTTCCAAAAAGAGAAAGATTAATAAATGAATAAGGAAATCAAAACCCTAATCATCCACTTAAAACATGATTTAATTCTTTACATTTAACCAAAAATGCATGTATCATCAAACATGATACAATCTAGTGCACAAAAATCATATCGCATATGTAATGCGCACATCCGAGTGAGAAAATCCATTATAAAGTGAACCGATACTAGTTGATGCAAAGTAATATATCAAATATATAATTATGCATTAAATCATTAAATCAACACTTGATTTAACGATCCGGTCATATCGCATATAACCGGCTAGTATCATTAGTAACAACTTATCGAATCAACACTTGATCCGATAACCCGGCTATATCACATATAACCGATCAATGTCACATCGCGAGAATCGAATACAGTATCACATACCGTATTATTCTCGGTCCCGCACATATCTCATATGCGCTCCTATTTCGTTTCGCTTGAGCCAGGAAACCTCTGTGTAGGACTCTAAAGACTCGTCAATACGCCGGCAGCAGATGATGATCATATCAAACATCCACAAGCCGCAAGCGGTCTGGTAAACGTAACGGCCACCCGGGTATTGAGCGATCTGAAGATCGACGAGCAAGCCCGCTCACACTCCAGTGAATCCAACCAGTAACACTACCGTACAGTCCGGTCTGATCGTCTGATATGTCGCATATCTCGCCTAGGGGTGGTAAACGTCAGACCCCAATAGCTCGATAAGTCGTGTCGATATGAGGTCTATAACTATTCGAGAAACTACTGGTAACACTTACCAGTAAATCTCAGCAACCCTGGCCAGGGATTTCCTGTTATAGCCAATCGAACACAGCGCAACATCAACTCCCTATACCGGGAGAGACGAATCCCCTCTTATCGCTCATTGCCTCCATGTGACTCGGGACTGTACCCAAAAACCACCGTTTTGCACGCCCTCTTGGACGTGGTAAGATGGAAATCAAAGCACAGTGGGAACCACACAAGACTCTATGACGATCTCGGGTCAACAGACTACTCTGTACCAGTGTCACCAGAGAACTGCCATCTGACGTGAGGTATAATACCATCTGGGAGTTCTCGGCGAGTCCGTCGAGTGTACCCAGTCTCTACTGAGCACCCGTATATCATCTCTGATGTCAAACACCAATGGATATGGGATCATCCATCGCCCATCTGTATGGGTCGAGAAGGTACACGCTAGTCTACTCTGGTATATCGATGCCCCGTCTCGATACACCCTCGACTAGGGACTTTGAAGGATGTACTTATGGACTACCATGTCCCCACTAGTATAATCCGCATCATAGTCCAGGTAGTCAAGTACAGATCCTAAGGGCTTTACCAACATGTAACAGAGAGACAATCAGCATACACGTTAAGGTAAAGGGTAACCAGATAGCATACTATCATGTCGAGCAAGAAAGTCCTCCCTATATATGTCCCAGCATCCACTACAATATACATCCTATGTACAGTAATGGCCTCTAGGGCATACATATAACTAACAATCTCCCACTTGCACTAGGGCCATCTGTAGCAGTGGTTGCAGTATCTCATACTCAACCATCCCATAAAAGTCTCTCTCTGGGAACAGGCCTTTGTGAGTGGATCCGCTGTGTTGTCCTCTGAGTCTACTCTCCTAACCTCGATCTCCCTGGAGATCAACCATCTCCATGATCAGGTGATACTGCCTTAGAATATGTCTGGATCACTGATGGGACCCGGCGTTCCTTGGCATAAGCCACAACTCCATTGTCACACAATGGGAGGAACATAGTTCATCTCATGAACCAATATACATCCAAACAGCCTTTTTGGTAGCATCTTAAGTCGCGATGTATCTTGCCTTTATCGTCTAGTATGTCACGGTATCTATCTTGGAACTCTTCCAACATACCGTCCCTTTACTGAGGGTAAAGACAATGCCTGCGACTGACACTCAGTCGTCATCATCACCCTGGAACCATTCCAGTGATTCTCCCCAGGGTCGATTGATACCATCTCACTACAGCTAGTGAGTATCCTAACATCCAATTAGATCTATCTCATAGATCCAAAACCCAGGATTTAGGAGGTATCATCTTTGATCCTATATGGAGAATCATGGTGATAAGCGGAGATTGATCGAGCGTAGCATAGGAAACTCCTTCCCTATCAAGAGTATGTCATCCACGTACTCTACGAGGATCGTCACCATACTCCCTACTACCTTTTTGTATATACAAGGTTCATCTACCATTTTGATGATGTCAAATTGTTTGACTTATCCATCAAAACAGATGTTCCAACTCCGCGATGCCTGCTTTATCCTATAAAGCATCTTGCACCCGTTTCTGCTCCCACTGTCTACGAGTCCCTCTGGCTGTGTATTTATAGACACACTCTTCTAAATCATCATTTAGAAAAGCAGTCAAGACACCCAACCACCAGAGATCGCAGTCATGGTATGCAGCCGTGGCAAGTAGTATCTGGATGGACTTAAGCATAGATATTGGAAAAGGTTTCATCATTATCCTCGCCTGGTCGATGACGAAAACCTTTAAAAAGTCTAGCTTTGAAAGTCTCAACTTTTCCATGTACACCAAGTAATCTTCTCAAGATATACTTGCTCCTGATGGGGATTTAACCCTTCAGATATAGCAACTAAGGTCCATACTTTGTTGGTGTATAAGGATTCCATCTCAGATCACTAAGCATCCAGCCATTCTTACAGAGTCTTACTCCTGATGGCCAGCTCGAAGCTAGTTGGGTCATCATCTCATGATGTATTCCTCGCTCCCACTGTCATAGAGAAACCGAAGTATCTCTCAGGTGGGTGAGGAACCCTACTAGATCGGCGGAGAGGCTGAGGTTCATTGGAATCTACTGAATCCTATGGCTCTATCAAATCATCTACTGTAGTTTGTATAGCTGGAACCTTTCCAGTTCTACATAACAGACTTTGCCTCGAGCTTGTCCAGATTTTGCTTTTAGACATAGGCCGGACAACCCCAAATCTTAATTGGCTTAAGACATGGGCTCTTCCCATACCATATCACATATGAAGTGGTAGGCAACTGATTTGATTTGAACCCTATTCAATAGGTATGCAGCTTCTCAAGCGCATAACTCCCAAAAGGAAATAGGTAACTCGGTAATACTCATCATAGAGCACACCATATCATATAGGGTGTGATTGCTCCACCCCGATATACCATCGTGCTATGGTGTATACGGAGGAGTAATGCTGAGAGAGAATCTCATTCTCCTTTAGAATGGTCCAGGAATTCCGTGCTCAAGTATTCTCCTCCTTGATCTCATCAAAGGATATAATACTTAAACCCGTATTGGTTCTCTACTTCTAACTTATATTCTGTGAATATCTCAAAAGGTTCGGACTTGTGTTTCAACAGGAACATATGACTGAACTTTGAGAGATTATCAGAGAATATAACGAAGTAAAAAGAACCAGTCCTGGCATGTGTAGACAGGAGACCTTCCATACATCATCATGTATCAGTCCCAAGAGTTTACTAACTCTTTCTCTGTTTCCAGTAAACAGAGCTGGTGTCATTATATCTTTGTGACATGACTGGCAAGTTTCACAAGATGTAAATTCAAACTGATTTAAATATGCATCTAAATGCAACTTCAGCTAGTCGGGTCGCATTGATATGACCTAGTCTACAATACCTCAAGAAGAATTCGTTCATTTCTGAACTCTTCCTCTTGTGTGTGTTCCATATACTAAGAACTGTGATTTGATTTAGAACATCAATGCTTTTAGATAACGTGCCTGAACCGATCAACTTTTGATATAGGAAATGTTCAAAACATAATCCAACAATACAAAATTTTATCATTTCTTTACTAATAAAGAGACTGATATGATTTTGTATATCAGGTTCGGTATCTAACAACATTCGTTCAGAATCAATGTATTGGTAATACAGGGTGACAGTGACCAACAGACTTGGCTGCAACACTTGCCCCGTTTTCTGCCTCATGAAACTTATCACCCGTTCTCAGTTCTCTACCTTTGTAGCCCTATGTAGCATATTACATATCTGGGATCCTGATCTGGTATCACATACCCAGGACGTAAAGGGTACTGAGAAACAGTTCTCTGTAATGAACACACCCGAAGATGATGCATCAGCATGCACTCTCTTCGTTTGGGCGGCATAGGAATTTTGGTATTCCCCAATTTCCTGCTCTGTCTTATAACAATTATAAGTTGGAGCGGGACCAACGTTCCCCAGCTCAGTATAACAAGCGGGTTCGGTCAATATCCGTATTATTATCTTGATTAAGGCGTGATGTGGTCGCTACCTGGAGAGAGAGAGAGAAGAAAACACTCAGCGTGCGCTCTTGCAAGAATAGATTGGTTATTATTTTATCTAATCAGGATGGCTCCCACTGCTTTTTATCAAATCTTCCTTCAAACCCTAAAAGGAAAGACTAGCCGGGATTAATTACACACTACAAGTTCGCCAATCTTTCAGCCAGGCCAGTGTCGGTACTTTGAGGGAGGTCCCCCGTGCTTTCGCACGAACCTAATTAATGTAAACCTCGTTTTCCCAGAGGCGTAACCTCGTTAACACCTTTCTAGACACCTACTTGATCGGCTAATTGTAATGTATAAAACTCTCCCAGGAGTAACTCTTACTCGCAGCGGGTATCGGGATCCAACTATCTCATAGAAGGTATGCAATCTCATTGCAAATTTCAACACTTGATATTCCCGATAATATTTTGCCCCTAGCTCGCTATGACCTTGACGAATGCCAAACAACCCATAGTCCACTAGTCAAGTTCAACCCGTACATTTCTTGATCGAATTAAACCCACCCGCACGACCCTTGACGAATGCCAAACAACGCCGTACGAATACCCTAATCCAATCGCATCATATGCTCAAGCAGATAAATACTAGTTAGCTACCGTACACTACGCCTTGACGAATGCCAAACTACCGCAGCTCGAATACTAACTAGTACATATCTGAAATGACGGAGGGCTACGACAGGTTTTTATGAAAACCTATTGCGTAATGAACTTGATATCGTTGCAGAATCAAATGATTTTTAAAATGGAGTGCTTTTGAGGCTTTTCTAGTTTTGCTAAAGGAGTCACTCCCGGTGAAGGGATCGTCGGTCCTTTCCTCGTCGAATGAGGTGCGGGATATATCATATATATCACTGTGCAAAGCAAAAACACTTAAAAGCAATCAAAAGACAAACCGAGTGTGTAGCATCTGCCAGTTATTGCTAAAGGAGTCACTCCCGGTGAAGGGATCTCGGTCCTTTCCTCATCGAATAAGGTGCAGGATATATCACATATACCGCTGTGCAAAGCAAGAACTGTAGCTACCTGTTTTATTTTGAAATTCGATTCTACAACATCTTAGGTTTCTTTTATTTTATTAATCACATTAATGAAGTCCCATCATTTAAATACCTAAACATCACAGATAGATATGACGTACACTTATGCCATCCGCATTCGCCTCGATGTCCCCTCGTGCACCGTTAGGTTAGGTAACTAACGACAGAGCAGGGCAGGGCTAGCGCGGGTGTAAAACATAAGTAACGTCTATATAATATATCATATATACTATATACTATATCTATCATAGAACATCACATGATCACATCACAGATATCGCAGCAGAAGAATCATATGAAATATTGGATATACTAGGACGTCCGTGTTTTCAATACGAGCCAGTATAAAACACGGATTCCACGGTCGTGATGAATAGCCAAACCCACACCCCTAGACCCCTACGAGAGCGGCAAGCAACCCTACCAATTCTAGAGTTAGGAGACCCAGACTCGACTCCTCGAGTTGGTCTCCCACTGGACTCCAGAACCCGGTTACTTGTGCTCCCCTCCTTGGGTCTATCCTATTGCGGAAAAGTAAATAATATACAAAAGGTGACAACTTCCGCAACCTGGAAGTGCCCCAATAAAAGAATATTACATACAAGTTTTTACATGAATGAAAATGAAAAACACTCATCTCACATAAAAAACCCCGGCTATTCAAACACGACGATCCAATATAACATATCCAGCAACACATAACATCACATGTCATCAACGTAAGCAAATATGCGCATCCCAATTGTCGTTGACATATAGCAAAGAAACCGGCGATATCACATATTACACTTACGGTCACAGAAAAGAAAGTGTAAAACTACAACAGTTGGAATCCGCAACCACCTCAGACATCGCATGCCTGACCAAATGAATTACTTAGACATCACATGCCTAACAATTATAAACCCCGCATTTTAGTCTCAAAATCGAAAACACTTTTCAATATTAAGTCGGGTAATTCAACAAGATTCCCGACATCCTGATCGAATGCTCGTCGCAAACTTCAGTAGGCGGCCGCACCCCCGATACCGTCGACGAAGTGCACCAAGGCGGAACACCGCTACCGCGAGCACCCGAATGGATGCTTTCGGCGACGGGGTTCTCCTACAGTCACTTGGTCGAGGCTATGGAGTGAGGCTGTCTATTAAGTTTACCCGGCGAGTATCCGCGTACGCTACGTGATTGCGACGGACTTTTGATCGCATCAAAATTCCGTGGCAACCGATCAAGTGAGACTAAAGTGCTATGTTTATAACATTCATTTAGTTATCTCATAACTTATTGTGAATTCCAATTATTGTATCCCATTCCAGATAAACAGAAAATGTTAAACTTTCCGATCGAACAATCGAACACCCAAGTTTTCCCGATACAGATCAACACATGAAACAAGTCTAACAACATTCCGTTCGTGCCTCAGTACCAACGGTCCAGCCGTAGAAGGGTCAAGCCAACGCCTCACATGTGGCACGCCGTACTGCCCCAAACCCGAAGGTTCAAAGGGCAGTTCAAGACGGTCACATAATCGAGTTAAGGTTTGTTGTCTTCTAGAGGGACCATCGCGTTACTTGCACTACTTAGAACGTCGTCAAACTACGGAAAAATCCAACACTTGGAAATTTCCCGGCAGGGGAAAAAGTGGGTATTTATATCCGGTCGAACTTTTTAACATATTCTAAAATTTATCCGGAAAGCCACATAGACAAAATTTGATACTTCGATCGAAACACCGAATCCCCAAAACAAACCCAGAAAATTCAACTCTTGAATAACAATTAAAATTCCCAGGAAAACCAGCATTGCAAAAGAGGAATTACTGTACAAAATTAGATACGCAAAACGACAAATCGGCCGCGGTTCCGCCGCACGAGCCATGCTCGTGCCGCGGAAACGCGGCTCAATGATGGAATCAGGCACACGAATTTTGCAGTATTCCTTATAATTTCCTGCTGATTTTACTGAATATTTTTAATATGGAAAAATGCACTGTTTTGAAAAAAGTACAGAGAGCAAGTTTGGTTTGGGGTTCCGGGTTCGTTCGGACTTCAAATTCCGTCTGGACTTCGCCTAAGGCTCTAGCTAGGCTCTGATACCACTGTAGGGTTCCTAGGCACTCTAGTGAGGTCTCACAAGGCATCGAACATGCCAATTTCAAAAATTCTAGGTGCCGAGAGACCCGACTACGGATCGTTTGCTAGAAAACTAGGCGAAAAAACTAACTAGTTAACATTTAACTATGAGAATACGGATATACAACCTTTGTAGATCCGGTGCTCCACCTCCATAGCTCCGCAACGAAGTCGTCTCCGCTGTCCAAAAGGAATCCGGGCTCTAGAGTCGGCTTCGTCGGAGAAAAGGGGAGCTAGGTCGTCGATGTCCTTGCCGAAGATGATCTACGTCGAGGCATCGCTAAATCAAGCTCCACCTTCACCAAGCCCTAAAATCTTGTGAAGGAAACACACTCTACTACTTGGCAAGAGGTAGAGGATGAAGAAATAGGAAGTGGGTTGACTTTAGAATTGGATTTCTCACTCTTAATCATCAATCACCATTGATGGACCTTAAGTTTTCTTCTTGAGTTGAAGGAAGAAGAAGAAGAATATTATAATAAGAATTATATTTAATAAGAAAAGAAAAACCATCCTTATCATAATAGTAACCATGGTTTAATGTAGAGAATTGATCATGGTTAGTGAATGGTTAGGTTTTTACAAGATGACAAAATGGTTGGAAAGGTCAAAGTATTCATGAAGCTTCATGAATGAAACAAAATAGCAACCATTTTCTCATTTCCTTTTTCCTTTTTCCAAAAAGAGAAAGATTAATAAATGAATAAGGAAATCAAAACCCTAATCATCCACTTAAAACATGGTTTAATTCTTTACATTTAACCAAAAATGCATGTATCATCAAACATGATACAATCTAGTGCACAAAAATCATATCGCATATGTAATGCGCACATCCGAGTGAGAAAATCCATTATAAAGTGAACCGATACTAGTTGATGCAAAGTAATATATCAAATATATAATTATGCATTAAATCATTAAATCAACACTTGATTTAACGATCCGGTCATATCGCATATAACCGGCTAGTATCATTAGTAACAACTTATCGAATCAACACTTGATCCGATAACCCGGCTATATCACATATAACCGATCAATGTCACATCGCGAGAATCGAATACAGTATCACATACCGTATTATTCTCGGTCCCGCACATATCTCATATGCGCTCCTATTTCGTTTCGCTTGAGCCAGGAAACCTCTGTGTAGGACTCTAAAGACTCGTCAATACGCCGGCAGCAGATGATGATCATATCAAACATCCACAAGCCGCAAGCGGTCTGCTAAACGTAACGGCCACCCGGGTATTGAGCGATCTGAAGATCGACGAGCAAGCCCGCTCACACTCCAGTGAATCCAACCAGTAACACTACCGTACAGTCCGGTCTGATCGTCTGATATGTCGCATATCTCGCCTAGGGGTGGTAAACGTCAGACCCTAATAGCTCGATAAGTCGTGTCGATATGAGGTCTATAACTATTCGAGAAACTACTGGTAACACTTACCAGTAAATCTCAGCAACCCTGGCCAGGGATTTCCTGTTATAGCCAATCGAACACAGCGCAACATCAACTCCCTATACCGGGAGAGACGAATCCCCTCCTATCGCTCATTGCCTCCATGTGACTCGGGACTGTACCCAAAAACCACCGTTTTGCACGCCCTCTTGGACGTGGTAAGATGGAAATCAAAGCACAGTGGGAACCACACAAGACTCTATGACGATCTCGGGTCAACAGACTACTCTGTACCAGTGTCACCAGAGAACTGCCATCTGACGTGAGGTATAATACCATCTGGGAGTTCTCGGCGAGTCCGTCCAGTGTACCCAGTCTCTACTGAGCACCCGTATATCATCTCTGATGTCAAACACCAATGGATATGGGATCATCCATCGCCCATCTGTATGGGTCGAGAAGGTACACGCTAGTCTACTCTGGTATATCGATGCCCCGTCTCGATACACCCTCGACTAGGGACTTTGAAGGATGTACTTATGGACTACCATGTCCCCACTAGTATGATCCGCATCATAGTCCAGGTAGTCAAGTACAGATCCTAAGGGCTTTACCAACATGTAACAGAAAGACAATCAGCATACACGTTAAGGTAAAGGGTAACCAGATAGCATACTATCATGTCGAGCAAGAAAGTCCTCCCTATATATGTCCCAGCATCCACTACAATATACATCCTATGTACAGTAATGGCCTCTAGGGCATACATATAACTAACACTTTCCCACCTTCACTAGACACTGTTTCTACACAGCCATTTGGGAGTTTCACGTATCCAAACAATTTCGAATCTTTTACCGAAACCCCTTCACAACCCATGTCTAGTTTGGAACAGTCGTTGGAAGCATATATTTTAGCAACAAACAAAATGGTTAGGAATGTGGATGCGTCCATAGCCGCCCTTATACAACCTAGTGAACCGGTAGCTAGTTTCCCACTAGCTCCAAATGTTTCAATGTATGAGGAGGCGGTTGGACAGAGTGCGAATTTGAGAGGAGCGAGTGAGTTCTACACATTCCCAAATCAGACCTACCCATACCCACTTGAAGCCCACAACTCCGGTTTTCCATCGATTGTCCCAAATGATTCACAAGTTGAAAATAAAAACGAGTTGTGTGATTTTTTAGTGCTTGATTTGCCAGATTGTGAAGAACCCCTTTCAAGTGAAACCACACTTAATCCTTTCGATCTTTACACCTCCAATCTAGAACCTGAATTGATAAATATCCATGCTCTTGATGAGGTATCAGAAAAAATTGATTTTCACTTGATTGAGGATATAGACGCCGGGAATATTTTAGATGATGAACCCGTCAATTTGATTGAAATTTTATGTCCAATTCATCATCCCGAGTCATTAATTGTTTCTCCCGAACTTCATATGCGTCTTGATTTTGATGATAATGGCATGGATGAGTTAAATATTGAGGAGAATTATGAGGATAGTATTGAGGTTGAACCATTTTTGTTTGATGTGTCGGATTTTCCAATTCATCCTCTTGAACCTTTAATTAAATCACCCTCCCTCCTTTCCATCGTTCCGACCACGCCTAATATCACGCTTGAAGACCGTGAGCTTGAAAAATTTTCCTTTAAATTTGACACAGTTCTCACAGTCGATGACCATTACGAGTGCTTCACTTTTTCGGACGATGTTGATGACTCACAGCCCGAGTTTGAGTCCTTTGAATTTTCAGATGAGTTAGTTGAACCATCAGAATCGGTTGCTTACAGTCGTTTCGAACCATTGATGGAATCTTTCCAGTTCGAGACAGTTTACTACGGTGAGAATGAGACTATCCTTAATTCACTCCCTTCCCTACCTTCCATTATTCCAACCGTGCAAGTGACCGTTACGCTTTCATCTCCTATACCAAGTTCGGCGTACCCATGTTTTCTTGCGAATCTTGAGGAATTTGACCCCATTTCTCGACGGGTTGATAGATTAGCACAATCGCTTTTAACACATCGGTTATCACAAATTGCGCTAATTTATTCACTCAATTTACACCCTCAAGATCGTGCTACCCTTCTTTCTCTTTTCCGCCATTCTTCTCCACCACCGAGACCATATTCTACCTTTCTTCCCACACGGTCTCGTGTGCTTCTCATTTCCTTTCTTTCCACTCCATTCTTTCACCAACTCTACCATTACCACGATAAGATTTTTGAATGGTTGGTGCTCACATTTGGCTTATGTAAGGCCTTGTTTAGTTTGGGGAGGACCTTGTTGTATATATGTATATATATTTTTTGTTTCTATAAAAAATAAAAAAAATTCAAAATAATAAAAAATTCAAATTTTTTTTAATAAATAAATAAACATGGGAGTGCCGACATTTTGACCCTCTTGGTGTAGCATGACAGTGAGGACACTGTCATGTTTAAGTTTGGGGGTATGCTCGGTAAGTCTTCTTCCTTCGCATTCATTTGTATATATTTTTTGCATTTGCATACTTATTTTTAAAACCCATAAAAATTGAAAAATTTCAAAAATTATAAAAATTAATGTATTCAATTTTGGCTTATTTGACTAGAGTTTGACAGATAGGTTAACTAGCTAGGAACAACTAGATCTTAGACGTAGGAAATTAAAAACCCTAAAGATAACCATCCTTAAAGTTTAGCGGTAGAAAGTATATGTCTTTGTAGTTTATTTAGAAATAGGCAAATTTTGAGTTAACTTTTTGGGCTAAGTCGAAACAAGGGAAAAGTATTGATATTTTTATTAGAGTATAAGTTTGAAAAATAATTCCTAGCTTAAGTCTAGATTCTAAAAATATATACCCTGCAATTTGCACAAACACACACCTTGAAACTTGGAATAGTAGAGGAGACCTTGAAATGCTCTTGTCTAAAGTCCTTAGTATGAAAAAAAATAAAAAAAAATATATATATACAAGTGTGAATAAAGAAAAAAAATGATCACTGGTTTTTGTGATTACTTATGGCTGCAAAAATAGAAAAATATTTAGCGAGGGTGCTTCATCACCTAGTGCCTTAGACCAACTGGTTTGGGAGTTACTGTTAAAACCCTTGGGTGTTGCAAGACTAGAAATTATGCTTTAAAGTGCAAACATATCTTGTAATCGGTTGTTGGTACCTCAAGAAGTATTAACGGTCGCATGAAGGATGTGTAAGCAAAATTCAATTAAAAATTCACCTACTAATAAGTACTTTGGACAACGGACAAGGGTATGATTGCTTGATTTGAATTTCCAAGTGTAGGGGTGATTTATACACACACGTGGGGATATGTGATTGGAGTTTAGATGAGAGAAAGGAGTGAAGAATAGAACTTGTATCTTTAGTAGAGTTGATAGAAATTCCTAAGTGGAGATGGAACCCTAGAAGGAAAACTTAAGAGATGCCGAAAGCTAAGTAAATTCACAAGAATATATATAATCTTAAGTTAAATGATAAGGAAGTATGAAGAATATGGGTGAATAATTTATGAGTCGAAGATAATAGAGTTCTTGTTAGAAAACCTAATTGGAGAATAAAAGTTAATGGGCCAAATTGATAGGATTTTGTGGGTAGTATCCGCTGAAAACCCTCAGGAGACAACACTCCTCCTACTAGGGACACCTAGAGGTTTAACGGCTTGTTGCACGAGCTCAGTGCAATCGCGTTTCCCTGCGAAAGTGCGGTTAGGTTTTTTGTAGAGAATAAAAAAATAAGTTTGCTCGAGGACGAGCAAAAGATAAGTTTGGGGGTATTTGTTCATACCATAATATTGCATTATTATATTCCCCATTCTTATTCTTTTTATAAATAAACAGGTGCTTTTGACGCATGTCTGCTACATATTACAGGTTACAGGTTCTTGGATCTAAAACAGTGAAAAAGATATAAAGACGATGCAAAAGTGGGACTTTGACCAACAAACAGAAGGACCTTGATAAAGCCTACACAAAGATCAGTTTACAAAGTATAAAGGCGGCGCAAGGTCCAAGATCGCGAAGCTACGGTTAAAGCCCACCACAATTATTCACTGGAAAATCTGGAAGAGAACGAGAAACCAATCTGAGAAAAGACCTGCTGAAACAGGAAGCCAAAAATGACCAGAAGCCACACCAGAATTTACAAAGCCCAATTCTCCTTTTAGGCCACGGAACCACGGCCAAATAGGGCCTGCGGCCGCGGTTCCACGGTGTAGTAGAGCCCATTGTGGAGATACTTTTTACCATAATTCTTGGAGTCTTTGACCGGTCTTCCTAGGGGTATTCTTGTAAATGCAGACGTGCGAATCAATTGTAACCTAGGGTTTCATATCCTCTATAAATAGGAACTCTAAATCATTGTAAAGGCTATGCCTCCCTATGCCTCTTTTTATCAATAAAATTTAGATTTCTTTTGGAGAGCATCGATGCCTCTTTTCATTTCAGAAATTCAGATCTGACAATTCTTGTGTTGATGTTTGGAGAGAGCCATCTGTAAAGTAAGTAGGTAATTTCAATTCTTGTCCTAGGTAATTTTTCATTCTCTGCTCTAGATTAAATTTAATTCCTTACCCTAGTTAGATAGTTAGATCTTTAATTCAATTTCCCTACATTAATTTAGTTTTTAGATTTAATTAATCCATTCACACCGTTTGGAATTAACTCGTAAGAGCGATTAGGAAATTAACAACATCCCTGTGGACCGACCCGTACTCACCGGCTAGCTACATGCGACGCCGTTCTTGATTGCGGTAATAGATAGTTTTTGAGATCAATCAAATCCCCGACTATCCGATCACTGCCTACATGTGGCTCGGGACTGTACCCAACTAAAACCTGTTTGCACGACTCCTTTGAGCCGTGGTAGGGTAGTAATCAAAGCATAGTGGGACTCACACGAGACAAATGACGATATCAGGTCGACAGAATAACCTGTACACATGTCACCTGAGAACTGCTATCTGACAATAGGTATAATACCAACTAGTAGATTTCCGGCGAGTCCATCTAGTGTACTCATAACCTAATGAGCACCTGTAAACTATCTTAGGTGAACAAACTAACACCAATGGCTTGTGAGACCTGGCCACCACCCCTCGTCATGGTCTCGATCAGTATACACTAGTCTACACTTGAGTATCAATGCCCAGTCTCGATACTCCTACGACTAGGGACATTTAAGGATGCGCTTATAGACCACCAGCTCCCACGTATATGATCGCCATCATAATGCTGGTAGTCAGGCAAGAATCCTATGGGCTCTATCAATATGTACATGATGATAAAGACAAACCAGATAGCACACTATCATCTCGAGTAAAACTGTTCTACCGGTATAGATCCTCCCTCAATCATCATAATCACATAACTGCGATTACAATAATTGCCTTGAGGGCACTATAGCCAACAATCTCCTACTTGCACTTAAGGCCAATTATTGCGATGTCACATACTCACAGCCCGTGTGATACCGAACACCCAACCTCTCAAGTAATCAATTTCGCAAAGCCCGTTTGCGAAACTATTGCGTTCGAGAAATAGCCTCAGTGAGTGGATCTGCTCCAATGTTTCTTTCTGTATCTCTCTATATCTTAATTTCGCGGATAAAACTTATCTCCCGAAATGAGCAATACCTGTCTTAGTATTTGTCTGGATATCTGATGGGACCCTGTTCACAAACGAACTCCAAATCCAGCAAATTTCCTAGACTATATCATCCACTGAATTTAATGAGTACCATGTGCCATGCCATTCCTCAGTATCCGCTTGAACCACCTGTCCAACATATTGTCCCACGGAAGAGGGAAAACTATAACTCTAACAGTCACTCTGTCACCCAGGTCACCTTGGAAGCCTGAAATGATAACTGTCTTCCGAAGGAGGCTGCCATTACCATATCCCTAGAACATCCATTTATGTTCATAAACTGTTTCTCAACGTTTCTCCAGGATTGGATTAATATATCTGCTTATTGCAGCTAGTGCAAAAACAACATCTGCTGTGGTACTTGACATTTCATGATTAATTCAATTGCCTAAGCAAATGATATGCTAATCATGCAGATCCCTCTCCCCTTCAGTCTGTAAGACACCTTTAGAGAGGGTGACTCCATCACTTGCAGGTACACCACCATGCTAGGAGTCGTCCATTCTAAAATACCTTTAGAATAATATCAAAGTACCCAGATTAGGATACTTCCCAAATCTAGATCTAAAACCATAGATCTAGTCATCAGAAACCCTAATATTATATCCATATCCTATGTGGAGAAACAACTTTGTGACAACCACAGTATAACCAATCGTAGTATAGGAATATCTCTTCCTATCAAGTGCATGTCATCCTAATACCTAGACATTACTCTCTACTACCTTCTTAGCAGATTCATCTCATATTCTGATGAAGTCAAAGCCTATGACCGTCACATCAAAAATAGATGATCTATTTCCGCTATACCTGCTTTAGTCTATAAATAGACATAAGCCACTTGCCCACTATGCTTCCACTGCTCCCACTGACTACAATAACCCTCTGGCAGAGTTATATAAACGTGCACTTCCAAAGCTAGTTTAGAACGACGCTATACTCATCCTCCTGCCGGGTCTTATAGTCTAGAACAGCAGCAATGGCATGTCTGGGTAAACAAGAATCTCCCTGTCACCATCTCTGACAAGACCGAAGTACCTCTCGGGTGCCTGAGGTTACCTACCAAATCTACGGAGTGGCTAATGGAATGTCGAAACTAATTGAATCCTTAGGTTCTATTTAAATCTTCAGTGATCGTTTGTGGTTCGGGAATCACTTCCAGTTCTACCATACTCCCACTTCTGTTTTTCTGAAAAAATCCATTTTACTAAAACTGTGGCGAGTCAAGAACAGTATAAATATTGATCTTCCTGATGGTAGAAAGTTCACCCTCGTCAAAGCCCAGGATAACCCACAAACAGCCATTATAGAAACGTGCCTCGAGTTTATCCGGATTCTGGTTTAAAGCATCAGCCGGACAACTCCCTATACCTTAACATCGTCAAGATATAAATTGATTCTATATAAATCTAATATAGAAACAAAAGCACTAATTTAATAGGAACCAGATTCAAAATCATGCAGCTGTTTCCAGTGCATATCAACCAAATGGAATGAGGCCAATCAGCATTACTCAACGAGGAGTACATCCAAATATGAGTAACCTGAAATAGAAACAAGTTCTCAAAACCATTACTATCAACGGAATACAAAATATAAGTATCTACATCTTCGACTTAATAGAAGAATCCTGATACTTCCAACAAATGGTTCTCTACTTTATTCTTATACGTATAACTTCTCAAAATCTGAACCTTGTTTTTCTACGTAATACCTGTCTAGAACTAGAGAAGTTATGAGTAAACAGAATATAGTACGAGTACCAACCCCATTGTCTTAATGGACACTGGACAACATACAATACTTTGTATAAGTCTCCTGAGTTCAATAACTCAAACCCTGTGCGTTGTAGGTTGAAAAAACTATACTATGGTTAAGAAGAATTACACCACTGTTGAATGCACCATACCTAATCAGCAACTGATATAGGTAAATGTCACAGACATAATATCAAAAAGTTATATCTCACTTTATAAAATAAACGTACAGATTATATCAGTTTGAAATTGGTGCATGACAACGGATATTCAAGACCAAATATTTGCCGTCGGGCAAAACCCAAGTGATTTCCTTAAATATCACCAATTACAATGAATTCTGATATAATGAGGATCTAATCACCCAATTCTCAATATTTTACTCCCACTCACCATCTGTAATAACATACAGATATGAGAAACCGATCTGGTAAATACATACCCTAGAGTTAGATTCCATTTAATAAAACAGATTTCAATTAATATTGCACAGTGAAACTGAAACATGAAAATGTTTCAAAGGGGTTAACTGGTATTCCTAGTAACGCCTCTTCCACTTTTCCATGACCCGAAATGGCACGTGACTGGCACTTGAATCATATGAAGTCTATAAGACCCCATCTAATTCAAGTAAGCCAAGAAAATCCCAGAAATCTAAACCATTTAAAGAAAGAAGTGAAGAAAACATGTTTAAAAACAAGGGGTTTTTAAATAACATAAGCCGAATATGCATTTTAAAATCTCAAGTCTTTTCTGAAAATTTCGACAGAGTTTCTTCTGTAAATATTGGCCCTAAAAGGGGTACAACATACATAATATGAATAAAGGCATCCCCAAGCGGGAGCTAGCTCTTCGTCAATTGACCGTCACAACCACACAAGCAGTATAATATACAACGCCGAAGGGCGAGGATCAAAACTCAAAAGGAAACTCAAAACATCAAGAAGACCATAATAATACAAGCGTGACTCTACGATCGAAATAATAAACAACTGATCTTCTAAGTCTAATAAATAATATAGTCTGGTTGATGGAGTTACTAGATACAACTGAATGTAAATAAAATACAATGGTGGTCATGATGCAAGTGAACCCACCTACCAAAGCAAATCATCCGGAATGGAAGCAGTGTGCCAGCAAGCCGCAATGAAACCTGTACGGCAAAACCTGCAAGAAACTGTGGCACAACGGGGATGAGTTGCCAACTCGTGAGTAGAAAACATCACAGAGCAGAAATCGTATGTATGACTCAACCCTAGGTCAAACGATCAGTAATATATATATATATATATATATATGATAAAGTCTGAAGCATGAAAAGGTGGCAAGGGTAAACATATATACCAAGTGTAATACCAAGTGCTCGTGTGAGTGCCTCAGGTAGCAACATATCATATATATGAGGTATCATTAATGTAATCATCATGAAATCAGTGTCAACTATTGTCACGACCCGAAAGTACGGAACATTACTGGCACTTAGATTACGAGACGTCTAAAGGCGTACCGTAACCTAAGTCAGCCAAAGCCCAGAAAAATCTAAACCAAAATCAAAAGAGAGTGAAGGAAAACCTTTCATGAAAAAGATTTTTAAATCAATTAAGTTGCAATGAACCCCTTTTTTAAAAACATCAAAAATTTCCGAAAATTTCGGCAGAGTCTCCCTTGTAAATTCTATCCCCCAAAATGGGTACAATAAGATATATAACCTGTAATCACAAAATGGCATCCCCAAGCGGGAGCTAGCTCTTCGCCCAAGGCGGATCACAACCACACGCAATATATATATGTAATCTCAAGAAAAAGAGCATAAAGAAATGCGAAATGTAAGAAAAACACAACGTCGGCTCAAGTGAGCTCAACCCAAAAGAAACCACATATCCACAAATCACTCAGTCTCATCACTAGGTCGCATATACACATAAGGAGTGGTAGATGGAGAATACTAGATACAAAAGTAGTACAAAAGAAAAGAGATAAAAGCACTCTCGCAACCCACCTACGAGCAATGTCGCGAGTCTGAGCAAAAGAAGTCACTAACAAGATAAGCCGCCGCTACAAGACTGATGAGTCCGACCTGCAAGACACTGTGGCACAACGGGGGTGAGTTGCCAGCTCGTGAGTAGAATATAACATCTAGTAAGGCAATCGTAAGAATGCACGCAAATGGGTCACAGCATGTATGTCCAGATGTGATGTAATACCTCTAGTATGCATGTACATGTATGCATGTACATGTATGCAATGTCAATACTAAATCTTTAAGTGTTTTTAAAGGCTAAGAGTTCTGCATTCTTAACTTTAGAAAAAGAATATCTGTATAATAGCTAAATACCATCAAGAAATCATCTGAAAACCCGTGTCAAGCCTCGACACCAAATATTAAATCACATCTGTCCCAATGTCTCACTGTATCAATGTCTCAAAATATCGGCCTCCGTCAGTCCGGATCGGCCCATATCATCAAATCTCATGACAACAGTCGGTATCCTCCGGATATCCGCCGCGCCAGACATCACCGGTAGGTAGTCTTCCCCTGCCAGGCTCATCGTCTACAACTCGATTTTCTTGCCCCGGGGTACCATACCGGGCCCACCATGTACCCGAGACGGTTCATCCACTCCTCGAATCGGGTCTCGAAATCCAACAGAAATATGAAAACTCATGGTGGACAACACATACATCACGAGAAAACCGCAACTTTGTTTTGAAAATGATAAATATAAGCTTTTGTTAAATTCTTGCAGTTTTCCCCAAAAATCCAGAAATCGCAGCAATACTGAAATCCTCAAGAAAATCATAATGTCCAACATGTTGTATATGATAAATGTCTATGATATCAAGGTATGCGATGTGAATTGTGGCTAGAAATCTATGTAAGTATGATGATGATGCAAGGTATATACATGCTATGCGATTTCATATATCATGTATGGTGCAAGTGGTGACACTAAGCTAAACAGGTTCTATGGTGCTCGTGGCATGGCAACTACCAAAGGCATGTGTGTCACATGAATAGTGCGCGTGCAATAGAAACCAATGGTAATGATGTTCATGTCCTGCGAAGTGATATCGCATATGTGTATATGAATATCCATGCAATCTAGTATACGATTTGCTATAAGGGTATGCAATGTAAATGAAGGGGGTAAGCTAACTAACAATACAATCTTGTAAGAAATAAGGTAATCCTAACAAGGGGGCGCTTCGCGCCATCCAGACGATTTCCCCCATAGATGAATACATCTACTCACCTGAAAGTCTCGTTAATCCGATCCGACCACCGCCTTGCCTTTGCGCGCCGCGTCCGATGTTTCCGCGACCGATCCTATATTTGCACAACACCAAGCATAAGATTACATATCCTAAAATGACACCAAGTCAATATAAAAAGATCAACGCTCACAAGTTAGGCACAACATGCACAAGGTGTGCGGAACACACACGAAACTCACTAAATCTTAACTAGAATCGTCATTTCGGGGCAATCGACAAAACTAAAACCCGACTAGACAAAACCCCGCATTCGCGCACACTAATAGTCGTATATGATGCTAATTACATCGTCCATATATCGCAATTAGATCACCTCCTAATTTACATAAAAACCTAGTAAGCATTTGCATACCGATTTCGATGCAAATATCGCAAATTATCGATCTAGCGAGCGCAACATCGCACAATTAACCATTCTAACCAATTAGATAACCAAAACCCTAACTTTAATCCATCAACCATGCTACAAACCCTAATTCAAAATCAAATCCCTTTCTTGAATTTCATAAACAAGCAATTACTACTAAATTAATACTTCAAAGTTCCATTTTAGCACATTTAAACTACAATTTAACAAATAGATTAGAATTTTCACCTCACAAGCTTGAACCCTGGCTTGCTCAAGCCACCAAAGATGCCTCCCTTCTTCAAGTTTTAAACTAAATTGGTTTGAGAAGAGATAGAATTAGGATTTGCTGTGAACTTGAGAAGGAATTTGTGAAATTTTTAATGGATTTTGATATGAAAATGTAGCAAAAAGAAAGTGAGAAAATGGGGGGATGCTGCAGCAAGCTCTCGGACAACAGGTGGGGAAAGGGAGTGTGGGTTTTGTGTAGATGTTTCTAGGTCAATAAAACCCTTCAAGCCCCATTTAATTCATTTCACATCAACTTTTTCACAAAAAAACACCATTTTAATTCATTTTTTTGATTAATTTCAAACCATAAAACTAAAATCTTGCAAAGTCATGATACAATTTATTAACACTATATTTTAGTTTATAATATTTCCTAAGTGTGTAATTTACCTAATTAAATTTGTATTTATCACTAATTTAATGTATTTTTAAAAGCTTAAAATAATATTAAAAATAATTAATTACGAAAAAAAATTTATTTAGCTAGAAAATTTTAAGTAACATTTTAGTGAACAATTTATAGTAATATCTTATCTAAATTTTGTATAATTAGGTCTACAATGAAAAATACCTATTTTGACTTTTTACAGAAAAAGCTGATAAATTTAGCCGATTATCGAAAAACTGCCTAAACGATTTTCGAAGTGTTACAATCTTCCCCCCTTAAAGAAATTCGGTCCCCGAATTTAGAATTTAACTACGCGTACGTTCAAAAAGATGGGGATATCTCTTCCTCATCTCGACCTCAGTCTCCCAGGTGACCTCCTCGCTGTTCGGGCACGCCAAAGGACCTTGACGGACGGTATAACCTTCGATCTCAATTTCTTCACCTGCCGATCCAGAATGACCACCGGCTGCTCGGTGAATGAAAGATCACGCTCTAGCTGGATCGTATGGTGCTGAATCGCGTGGGAAGGATCATGAAGGTACTTGCGGAGCATCGAGACATGGAACACGGGGTGAACATCGGGGAAGCTGGGCGGAAGAGCTAACCGATAAGCGACTGGACCAACACGCTCTAGGATCTCGAAAGGACCAACATATCTAGGACTCAGCTTCCCTTTCCACCCAAATCTCATCACACCTTTCATTGGAGATACCTTCAGGAAAACATGATCGCCAACAGCGAACTCGAGTCGGCGACGGCGTCTGTCAGCATATGATTTCTGCCTGCTCTGTGCCGCTCTCATCCTGTCCCGAATCAGATTTATCTTCTCGGTCGTCTCCTGTACGATCTGCGGCCCCAAAACACTGCTCTCCCTGAGCTCTGTCCAACACACAAGCGATCGACATCTCCTCCCATATAAAGCCTCGAAAGGTGCCATCTGAATCGTCTCCTGGAAGCTATTATTGTAGGAAAACTCGATCAAGGGCAAATGACGATCCCAGCTACCACCGAAATCTAAAACACAAGCTCTGAGCATGTCCTCAAGAGTCTGAATAGTACGCTCTGACTGACCGTCAGTCTGCGGATGAAAGGCTGTGCTAAAACTCAATCGGGTGCCCAATGCTTCCTGAAGTTTCTGCCACAATCGGCTGGTAAACTGGGTGCCCCGGTCGGACACGATGCAAGTCGGAACGCCATGCAGTCGCACTATCTCATCAATATAAACCTGGGCATACTGAGAAAATCCAAAAGTGGTCTTCACTGGCAGGAAGTGATCCGCTTTCGTCAGTCGATCCACAATCACCCAAATAGAGTCATACCCTCGACTGGTCCTGGGTAGACCCACAATGAAGTCCATAGAGACCTGCTCCCACTTCCACTCAGGGATGGGCAAAGGCTGTAACTCGCCGGCTGGCCTCTGGTGCTCGGCCTTGACTTGCTGACAAGTCAGGCATCTCGACACAAAGTCTGTAATATCCTTCTTCATCCCGTCCCACCAGTAAACCTCTCTTAAATCATGGTACATCTTGGTGGAACCTGGATGAACACTGTATACCGATCTATGTGCTTTCTCGAGAATATCGCGTCTTAGTCCCTCAGAATCTGGTACGCACAGTCGAGTCCCAAATCGAAGTATCCCCTGATCATCAATCACGAACTCAGAAACTCTGCCCTGCCGAATCTGCTCAATAATCTCTAAAATACGGGCATCGCCGGACTGTGCCTCGCGGATACGGTCAAGTAACTGTGGGCGTGCTCTGAAATGGGCCAGCTGTCCCCCTGTAGGAGTAAACTCGAACTGCACTCTACTATCACATAAAACCTGCCAATCCGCCGTCGACTGCATCTGTACTGCGCTCAAACAAGATAAGCTACCTCCGGGCCTCCTACTCAAAGCATCTGCCACCACATTCGCCTTGCCCGGGTGGTATAGAATCTCGCAGTCATAATCCTTCACCAACTCCATCCAACGGCGCTGTCTCAGGTTCATATCTCGCTGCTGGAAGATATACTTCAAACTCTTGTGGTCAGTGAATATCTGGCACGACTCACCGTATAGGTAATGTCTCCAGATCTTAAGTGCAAATACCACTGCAGCCATCTCTAAATCATGAGTGGGGTAGTTATGTTCGTGTTTCCTCAGCTGCCGAGAAGCATACGCGATAACTCTGTCGTGCTGCATCAATACACAGCCCAGCCCCACTCGAGAAGCATCACAATATACCACGAACCCGCCTGATCCTGAAGGCAATGCTAACACTGGTGCAGTAGTCAGATGAGTCTTCAACTGTTGGAAACTATCCTCACATGCCTGGGTCCAATCAAAAGGAACCCCCTTCCGGGTCAATCCGGTCAACGGTGCGGCAATGCAAGAGAAATCCTGGACAAAACGTCGATAATAGCCGGCCAGACCTAGAAAACTGCGAACCTCTGTAACTGATACTGGTCTAGGCCAACGCTGAACTGCCTCGATCTTCTTCGGGCCCACACAAATACCATCTCTCGTCACCACATGACCCAAGAAGTCGACACTGTCTAACCAGAATGCGCACTTAGAAAATTTGGCGAACAGCTGATGCTCCCTCAAAGTCTGCAATGTGATACGTAAGTGCTGCTCATGCTCCTCCCGGCTCCGAGAATAAACCAAGATGTCGTCAATGAACACAATGATGAACTGATCGAGATACGGCCTGAATACACGGTTCATCAAGTCCATAAATGCTGCCGGGGCATTGGTGAGCCCGAACGACATCACCAAGAACTCATAATGACCATATCAAGTACGGAAAGCGGTCTTCGGAATATCCTCCTTCCGAAACCGCAACTGGTGATAAGCTGACCGTAAATCAACCTTTGAGAAGAACCCTGCACCCTGGAGCTGATCGAATAAGTCATCAATGCGGGGTAGGGGATATCTGTTCTGCACAGTAACCCGGTTCAGCTGACGATAATCAATACATAAGCGCATACTTCCGTCCTTCTTCTTAACAAACAGGACGGGAGCACCCCAAGGTGACACACTTGGTCGGATAAGCCCTTTGTCCAGCAAGTCCTGTAACTGATCCTTTAGCTCTCTCAGCTCCGCCGGGGCCATCCGATAAGGCGGTATAGAGATAGGCCCCGTGCCGGGGATCAGGTCGATGCAGAACTCAATCTCGCGCTCTGGTGGCAGACCAGGCAGCTCGTCAGGGAATACATCAGGAAACTCTCTCACAACAGGGACCTGGTCTAACGGAACCTCTGTGGAGCTAGTATCACAAACATAAGCTAAGAATCCCTGACACCCTTTTCTTAAGAGCTGACCAGCGCGAAGAGAAGAAATCAAGCTGGGAAGGGTAGCGCTACGATCTCCCTGAATAACAAGTACCGGCTCACCAGGAAAACTGAATCTGACTGCTTTCTCACGGCAGTCCACAGATGAATAACAGGTGGCTAACCAGTCCATACCAAGAAGAACGTCAAAGTCTAGCATATCGAGGAGAATCAAATCAACTGAAGAATCTCTCTTCCCGATACGAACGGAACATGATCGGTACACGAAACGGGCAACAAACGACTCGCCTACCGGTGTAATAACGACAAGCGGCTGATCTAATGGAGAAGACTCTCGGCACAACCTCGGTGCAAAGTATGTGGATACATAGGAATGTGTGGAGCCTAGATCAAATAATACCCGTGCATCAAAAGAACATACTGGCAGAGTACCTGTCACGACGGCATTGGATGCCGTGCATCCTGAGAAGTCAACGCGAACACTAAGGCATGTCCACCACTAATAGCTGGCTGTCCTCTGCCTCTACCTCGGCCTCTGCCTCTGCCTCTGTCGCCTCGTCCTTTCTGAACCGGACCGCCACGCCCACGACCCCTAGAAACATCTGGCTGGCGTAGAGCATCATCAGGAGTAGGAAGTAGAGCTCTCTGAGGAGGTGGTGAGGGTGGTAAGGTCACATGCGGAACTGTCGCCGCGCCCTGGCGCCCCATGGTACAGTCTCTGACACGGTGGTACTGACTCCCACACCGAAAACATCGTGGAGACGACTGCTGGGTCTGTGGATATGAACCAAATAACTGACCTCGTCTCAATCCTCTGCCTCCACCATCTCCCAGAAATAATCTATCACGGTGTCCACCCATCTGCCGCTGAGCTGGTGTATCAGTACGGATCCTCTTCGGCTCAGAAACGACCGAAGCCTCAGAAATACGCTCCTCCAAAAGTAAGGTTGCATCCATCGCGGCTGCGTATGTATCAAAGTGCTGGGTGCCGATGGCAAGGAATAGCTGAGTATCAAGCCCTCGCACAAACCTCTTTATTCTCTTCTCTTCTGTGTCTACTAGGTACGGAGCATATCGAGACAACTGGGTAAACTGTATATCATACTCCGACACTGTCATCCCAGGAGTATTGCGCAGAGACTCGAAACTACAGGCTCGAGCATCTCGGATACTCTCCGGAAGAAAACGGGCAAGAAATGCAGCTGTAAACTCGTCCCATGTCATAGAAGGTAGACCTGCAGCTCGGCCTCTCTCTACTGAATCGTACCATGTCTGGGCAAGACCCTCCAGACGAAAACTCGCAAACTCCACCAATCTATCATCAGAACACCTCAACGAACGGCAAATCCGAGCCATCCTATCAAGAAATGCCTGTGGGTCCTCTGTCGCATCTGTACCGGTAAAAGCTGGAGGTTTCAATCTCATGAACTCCTGTAGTGAAACAGGGATAGTCTCCGTAGTAGCAGGAGCGACCATCTGTGCAGCAGGTACAATCGTGGTCTGTGCGGTGGAAGGAACGTCCTCGGATCTCTGTGCCCGGCTGGACTCAACTAAAGATCCCATCATCTGTCGCAACTCCTGCATACCGGCCTCTAATCTGGCAATACGGTCAGGATAAGGCGGATCAATATGACCCTGAGGGGTAGGCGTATCCTCCTGCTTGATCCTCGCCTCAGACGAGCCCGCTCGAATCTCATCCCTAGCGGCAGCCCGCTGAGCTCTCGTAGTCTTTGGCGGCATCGAAGCTACGATAAGAAACAGGACTGATAAGAACATTGCAATTGAATCAAGGAATGCAAGGAATCAAGAAAGGAAATACAAGAAATTATGTCCTAAGGTCACTTAGGCGGAGTACCGTATCGTAAGTATGCCGCGGATCATACCCACGCTATGCCACTCTGCTTAAGTCACCTACTCCATCTACCAAGGTCGTCCTACACTCAGAAAGGTAAAACCTAAGCTCTGATACCAACTTTGTCACGACCCGAAAGTACGGAACGTGACTGGCACTTAGATTACGAGACGTCTAAAGGCGTACCGTAACCTAAGTCAGCCAAAGCCCAGAAAAATCTAAACCAAAATCAAAAGAGAGTGAAGGAAAACCTTTCATGAAAACGATTTTTAAATCAATTAAGTTGCAATGAACCCCTTTTTTAAAAACATCAAAAGTTTCCGAAAATTTCGACAGAGTCTCCCTTGTAAATTCTATCCCCCAAAATGGGTACAACAAGATATATAACCTGTAATCACAAAATGGCATCCCCAAGCGGGAGCTAGCTCTTCGCCCAAGGCGGATCACAACCACACGCAATATATATATATATATATATGTAATCTCAAGAAAAAGAGCATAAAGAAATGCGAAATGTAAGAAAAACACAACGTCGGCTCAAGTGAGCTCAACCCAAAGGAAACCACATATCCACAAATCTCTCAGTCTCATCACTAGGTCGCATATACACATAAGGAGTGGTAGATGGAGAATACTAGATACAAAAGTAGTACAAAAGAAAAGAGATAAAAGCACTCTCGCAACCCACCTACGAGCAATGTCGCGGGTCTGAGCAAAAGAAGTCACTAACAAGATAAGCCGCCGCTACAAGACTGATGAGTCCGACCTGCAAGACACTGTGGCACAACGGGGGTGAGTTGCCAGCTCGTGAGTAGAATATAACATCTAGTAAGGCAATCGTAAGAATGCACGCAAATGGGTCACAGCATGTATGTCCAGATGTGATGTAATACCTCTAGTATGCATGCACATGTATGCAATGTCAATACTAAATCTTTAAGTGTTTTTAAATGCTAAGAGTTCTGTATTCTTAACTTTAGAAAAAGAATATCTGTATAATAGCTAAATACCATCAAGAAATCATCTGAAAACCCGTGTCAAGCATCGACACCAAATATGAAATCACATCTGTCCCAATGTCTCACTGTATCAATGTCTCAAAATATCGGGCTCCGTCAGTCCGGATCGGCCCATATCATCAAATCTCAAGACAAAGGTCGGTATCCTCCGGATATCCGCCACGCCAGATATCACCGGTAGGTAGTCCTCCCCTGCCAGGCTCATCGTCTACAACTCGATCTTCTTGCCCCGGGGTACCATACCGGGCCCACCATGTACCCGAGACGGTTCATCCACTCCTCGAATCGGGTCTCGAAATCCAACAGAAACATGAAAACTCATGGTGGACGACACATACATCACGAGAAAACCGCAACTTTGTTTTGAAAATGATAAATATAAGCTTTTGTTAAATTCTTGCGGTTTTCCCTAAAAATCCAGAAATCCCAGCAATACTGAAATCCTCAAGAAAATCATAATGTCCAACATGTTGTATATGATAAATGTCTATGATATCAATGTATGCGATGTGAATTGTGGCTAGAAATCTATGTAAGTATGATGATGATGCAAGGTATATACATGCTATGCGATTTCATATATCATGTATGATGCAAGTGGTGACACTAAGCTAAACAGGTTCTATGGTGCTCGTGGCATGGCAATTACCAAAGGCGTGTGTGTCACATGAATAGTGCGCGTGCAACAGAAGCCAATGGTAATGGTGTTCGTGTCCTACGAAGTGATATCGCATATGTGTATATGAATATCCATGCAATCTAGTATACGATTTGCTATAAGGGTATGCAATGTAAATGAAGAGGGTAAGCTAACTAACAATACAATCTTGCAAGAAATAAGGTAATCCTAACAAGGGGGCGCTTCGTGCCATCCAGACGATTTCTCCCATAGATGAATACATCTACTCACCTGAAAGTCTCGCTAATCCGATCCGACCACCGCCTTGCCTTTGCGCGCCGCGTCCGATGTTTCCGCGACCGATCCTATATTTGCACAACACCAAGCATAAGATTACATATCCTAAAATGACACCAAGTCAATATAAAAAGATCAACGCTCACAAGTTAGGCACAACATGCACAAGGTGTGCGGAACACACATGAAACTCACTAAATCCTAACTAGAATCGTCATTTCGGGGCAATCGACAAAACTAAAACCCGACTAGACAAAACCCCGCATTCGCACACACTATGTAAGTGCACGGCGGCGCCCCGGCCTCCATCCCGAGGCCAAATGCGGAAGCGATGGTTAACTTTAATTTTACTTGACCGGCACCACCGCGCACTAAAAACCCGGATCGAACCATTAACTAGTCCTAGCTAACTACAAGATGGGGAAGAGAGATATACCGACTGATCCATGTCCTCCGGTCTTCTCGTCGTCGTCCCGATCTCCCGCGGAATGTCCGGTCTCCACCTCGTCGCCGGAAGGGCACCACGTCGCCGGCTTCTTTTACGGGCTCCCACCTCTATACCGAGGCAACTCGGGCACGAAGCTGGCGAGTCGACGTGCCCAAGATTTGCTGTAGAATGGTGTGTAGAACTTGTGTCTCATTTTTGGGGTTCATGGAGGTTGCTTTTTGGTGGAGGGATGATACATGAACTTTGTAGAGGAACTTGGGGATTTTTCTAACATGAAAAGAACCAAAATCCCACACTACAAATTTTGGACAGCCCAAGAGGGAATGGCCGGCCATGCTTGGTGGAGTGGAGAGAATGAGAGAGTGAGTGAAGTTGTGAGAGAGAGAGCCAACCAATCAAGCAAGTGAGAGAAAGGGTGATGATAACAAACAATGATCATAAAGCAAACCCTCACTCCACCAACCAATCAACAACCATGATTGCTTCAAAGGTCAAGCCATCATGATAGAAGAAGAAGTCAAGGTCAAATAATGGTGCAACCATCATGACACAAGAATATGCAAAGACCACCCTCCACAAATACTTATTTGCACAAATGCAAATAAGCCCTCCTCCACCAATCTTCGGCCAATGAACGATACAAAGGAAATCGGCCGAAACGGAAAGCAAACTGGCAACTCCAGAAAACTGGTCCCGTAATAAATTACAGGAAAACCCCGATACCGTGTATACACACCCGCATTTGTATTCCGACCGAAATACAAATGCAATGAGGCAAAATCTACACTGTACTATACTAGGATCCGGCTTAAACCAAAGCCGGCTAGTAATATCCGTCCGATCCTGATCCGTGCAATACCGCACGTATCTGATTGAACCCTGCCATATATCCATACGGCCTCTAGTACTAACCGTCCGATCCTGATCCGTGCAATACCGCACGTATATGATCGGACCTTGCCATATCTCCATACGGCCTCTACAGCGTTTCGCCCGAAAGCTTGAGTAACTGAATGTGGGGGACTCTAAAGACTCGTCAACACCTTGGTTGTGGATCTAACCACTAGCACGTCAGAGGTATAAGCCAATACGTAACGGGCTACCAAGTATTGACCAAAAGGGACGTCGATGAGCGAACTCATCCTGACACCCTACTGAGCCTGTAAGTGACAATATCCGTACAGTCCGATCCGTTCGTCTATGAGCATCGCATGGCGGGCCTAGGGGGTTGGTAAAAGTCACACCCCCAAAAGCGGTACAAGTCGTGTCGGAGTGTAGCCCAGAACACCCTGAGATACTACTAGAATACCTACCAGTAAATCTCCTGCCTCGGCCGAGGGCTTTGTGTAATAGCTCTCCTAGACACAGCGCGACCTCACCCCCAATACCGAGAGAGACGAACCCCTGAAGATCCGCTCACTGCCTCCATGTGGCTCGGGACTGTACCCAACTAAAACCTGTTTGCACGTCTCCTTTGAGCATGGTAGGGTAGTAATCAAAGTACAGTGGGAACTCACACGAGACAAATGACGATCCCCAGGTCGATGAACTAACCTGTACACATGTCACCAGGGAACTGCTATCTGACGTCAGGTATAAGACCAACTAGCATGTTCCCGGCGAGTCCTGTCCGGTGTACTCATAACCCAATGAGCACCTGTATACATCTTAGGTGAACCAACTGACACCAGTGGCTTGTGAGACCGGACACCGCCCCTTGTTGGGGTCTCGACTGTATACACTAGTCTACTCTGGAGTATCGATGCCATGTCTTGGAACTCCTACGACTAGGGACCTTTTAAGGATGTGCTTATAGACCCCAGCTCCCACTTATATGATCGCCCTCATACTGCTGGTGGTCAAGCAAGAATCCTAGGGGCTCTATCAACGTGTAATAGTGACATGTCAGGTCACCTAAAGCAGTACACGATGATAAAGGTAAACCAGATAGCATACTATCATCTCGAGTAAGACTGTCCTACTGGGACAGGTCCTCTCTCAATCATTGCAATTACGTGCCTGTGATCCAATAATTGACTCTGAGGGCACTATCTCCAACAATCTCCCACAATCTCCCACTTGCACTCAAGGCTAATTATTGCGGTGTCGCATACTCACAGCCCGTGTGATACCGAACACCCAACTCCTCTACTAGTCAGTCTCACAAAGCCTGTTTGCGAAACTATTGCGTTCGAGGAATAGCCTCAGTGAGTGGATCCGCTTTGATTTTTCTTTCTATGTCTCTCTATATCTCAAGTTCGCGGAGAAACCCATCTCCCGAAATGAGCAATACCTGTCTCAGAATATGTCTGGATGTTTGATGGGACCTAGCTCATAAATGAACTCCAAATCCAAACTTCTTAGACTGTATCGTCAACCGAACTTAATCAGTATCCTGCGCCATGCCTCCCTCAGTATTGCCTTGGACCACCTGTCCAAAATACTGCCCCTCGTTAGAAGGAAAAAACTATAACTCTGACAACCTCCTTGTCGTCCAGGTCACCTTGGAAGCCTGGAATGATAACTGTCTCCCGAATGAGGCTGTCGTTATCATATCCCTAGAACATCCACTTATGTTCTAAAACTGCTTCCGACTGTTTCTCCCGGATTGGATCAATGTCAACTTATTGCATCTAGTGCAAGAACAATGATTGAATGTATTTCTTTGTGTGTCGTTTTAGAGAATGAATAGAATCACAATCAAAGATTATTTGACCGCAATCAAACTACGGTGTCAATTGTAGTTCATGAATGAGTGCGGATCGTCCACAGGGATTGCACGATTCGTTTGTATTATGATATGCTTGAATTGAAAAGTTAAGCTAAAAATAACGAAAACATGATTCAAGAATTTATCAATTGATTCAGGTGTCACGATGTTTAATCAAGAATCAAGAAACTGATAAACAATCAAGAATTGGGTTTCGATAATATTTCCAATCAACAGTCAAGAATCTAAAAGAGGCTCGTAGGAATCGATCGGATCGATAGACGTGATGTAATCTAAAGATTTCGTGTTCTTGTCATTCGAAGGATTGATACTAGATCGATGATGATCGACGAGAGTTAGGGCTTTCTCGTGAAACTAGGGTTTCATCTTATCCCTTGTTCTTTTGTCGATATCATTCACATTCTAGCCTCTAGCAATTTCAAGAAACGATCGTAACTCCCCGATTTCGAGCGATATCATTCAAGAAAGCATCGTAACGAAATGGGTTGTCGGTTCTTGAACTTGCTAGAGTTTACAAAACTCGTAGGAATCAAGAATCGTTTTCAGATATATTACAACATCATTCTATTGATCGTCTCGACTCCTCGACGAGCGGAGTATTACTCAAACATCACAACAAGAATTATAACTAGAATTTTAGATTGATTCATGATGCAAGAATTTAAAGAAAACAAGATAAAAGAATATCACCTTTTATTTATATCAACACTTTGATTACAATCGCTCAAGAACTACAAGAGGAAGAATCTAAGTTGTTGACTTGGCTTTGCTCGGCTCCGTGAGTCGCGAATCGGCTTGGACCACTTGCTCTGTTGAAGACCGGCTCGGCTCCTAAAAGGTTGCAAGGCTTCTTGCTTGAATGGGTACTCGGGATCTTGGCTTTTGATTGGAATTAGGGTTAGGGTTTCACACAAATCCACTCACTAGATTTGTGGAAGAAGAAGATGAGATAAGAGATGAAATGGCTCTAGTTTGATACTAGATTGGGGATCTATGATCTTATTTTTCCAAGATGAATAGTTAGTGAACCTAGGGTCTTATTTATAGAACACCCAAACCCTAGGTCTAAGTTTGAACTTCCCATTCCCTCCAAAAGTTTGTTGAGGAGTTTCTAGAAGGAGTTTGTTAGGAGCTAGCTTAGGGTTTAAGCTAGGATTAATTAAGCATTAGAAAACCCTAGTTTGCTGATCTGGCAGAAACCTCTGGAGTCTTCTAGAACTTGAAGTGTCTTTCTGAACTGTAGGAGCTGAGACAGGAGTTTTTCACTAAAATTGAGAGGCTAATTCCTTAAAGCCACCGCGGATCCGCGGCACAAGCAAGCCATTGCCGCGGATCCTTGGCTCTTTAATGGTCTTGGGCTTTGGTTCTTCTGGTGAAACTTTGTACTGTATTTTAGGGCTTCTTATGATATGTTGATTTGTGATTGCTCCTTTGAATTGATACCAGATCTGAAGTTAGTGAGTTGGCATAACTTTTGAGCAGTGTTGATTCGAGCATGCTTCTAGTTTCCTGCACAGACTTCGAAACACGGGTTGCGACATATAGAAATATTGCGATGCTATGCAATGCAGTCAATTTCCCTAGAAATGCCGGTCTTAAGGTCTAATACATGTAATCTGATAATCTGTGATAGATTTGCTAATATGTGAAATACGGATGCCGTACACTTCTAAATGAGTGCAAATGATGAGGAAATTGCCGGCTAAAATATACAATATTTTCGACTAATCAAACAACATCTGGTGTGGTACTTGACATCTCATGATTGACTCAATTGCCTGAGCAAGTGATCTGCCAATCATGCACATCCTCTCCCCTTTAGTCTGTAAGACACCTTTAGAGAGGGTGACTCCATTACCTGCAGGTACACTACCGTGCCAGGAGTCGTCCATTCTAAATACTCTTAGAATGCTGTCTAAGTACCCTGATTGGGAAACCATCCAAATCTAGATCTAAAATCATAGATCTAGTAACCAGTATGTCAGATATAATATCCAAGTCCCATGTGGAGAAACCACTGTGTGACGACCAAAGTATAACCGACCGTAGTATAGGAGATTATTTTCCTACTCTGTGTATGTCATCCAAATACCATGACATCACACCCTACTACCTTCTCAACAGATCCATCCCCTATTCTGATGAAGTCAAACCTATTACTGTCACATCAGAAATTGATGATCTATCTCCGCTATATCTGCTTTAGTCTATAAATAGACATAAGCAACTTGTTCACCAATGCTTCCGCTGCTCCCACTGACTACGACAACCCTCTGGCAGAGTCATATACACGTACACTTCTAAAGCTAGTTTAGAACGACGCTATACTCATCCTCCCGCCGGGTCTCGTAACCTGGAACAACAGCAATGGCAATTGTGGGTAAACAAGAACTTCCCTGTCACCGTCCTTGAGGCTATCGGAGTACCTCTCGGGTGCCTGAAGTTGCCCACCTTATCTGCGGAGTGGCCAATTGAATGTCAATCCAGATTGAATCTTTAGGTTCCTATGAAATCTTCAGTAATCGTTTGTGGTTCTGGAATCACTTCCAGTTCTACCATACTCCCACTACTGTTTTCTGAAGAAAAAAATCCATTTTTATTAAAACTGTGGCGAGTCTAGAACAATATTTCTATTGATCTGCCAGATGGTAGAAAGTCAATCCTCGTCATAGCCTGGGTCAACCCACAAACAGCCATTACAGAAACGTGCCTTGAGTTATCCAGAGTTTGGTTTTAATCATAAGCCAGACAACTCCCCGTACCTTAACAACGTTAAGATATGAACTGTTCTATATCCAATATAGAACCAGAGGCACTGATTTAATTGAACCAGATTCAAATCATGCAGCTGTCTCCAGTGCATGTCAACTAAATGGAAGGAGGCCGATCAGCATTATTCAACTTAGGAATGCTTCCAATTATGAGTAACCTGAAAGAGAAGCAAGTTCTCTTAATCATTACTATCAACTGAATACCATACACAAGTATCTACATCTTCGATCTCTTTGAAGAATCCCGATACTTGCTACACCTGGTTCTCTGCTCTATTCAAATACCTATAACTTCTCAAAATTCGGACCCTGTATTTCCATGAAACACCTGTCTAAAAACTAGAGAAGTCATAAGTAAACCGAATATAGTACGAGGACCAACCCCTCTGTCCTGATGGACCCTGGACAATATACAATACTCTGTATAAGTCCCTTGAGTCTGATTACTCAATCCCTGTGTGTCGTAGGTTGAAAACTGTACTTATGGTTAAGAAGAATTAAACCGCTGTTTAATGCTCCATACCCAACCATCCACTGATATAGGTAAATGTCACAAACATAATTTCAAAAAGGTACATCTCACTCTATGAAAATAGACGTACAGATATATCAATTTGAAATTGGTGCATAACAGCGAATATTCAAAACCAAATATTTGCCGTCCGGCAAACAACCCAGGTGGCCTCTTCAAATATCACTGACTACAACGAATCCTGATATAATGAGGATGATCACCCAATTCCCAATAACTTACTCCCACTCATCATCTGTAAAACCATACAGATGTGAGAATCATACCTGGTAAATACATACCCTGGAGCAAGTGTCTAACTGGGAAATCAGTTTTCCTTTAACAGTACACAGTGAAACTAAAACATTGAAATGTTTCGATGGGGTATCCCGGTATTCCTAGTAATGCCTCTTCCAGATTCACGATTGTAACCGTATAATTCTTTGCCACCTCTTCAAATCCCTTTATATGTCTTTAGTCATTACCTTCTGCACACCCCTTAGGCCAAATGGTTTTCTTCCTTCCCTACCGTTCGGCACCAGCCTATGGTTTGGAAGAAGACTATCCAATAAGCATAATGGGTGTACTGTCCTAATCCTAGGAGCACCCGTAATGCGAGAGAAGGTGAAGATAAAAGACAACCGAATAAACCTTATTCCTATTTCTCCTGAACCAGAATCCATCCCCGAACTGGAACAAGTTCCTTTCGAGTTCGTATATAACCATATGATGGAGTATCCAATAAACTGTGGATCTTCGTAAGGATACGGAGTGTTCAGGAGAAATACAAAGGTGATTTAGGATTGGCGAAGAAATACTTGGTATGGTCGTGAATATCAGTCGCAATTTACTTTTCCCTCTTACTAATCCCTTACTTTGTCTTAACTTAATACCTTCTGTACACCATCGTTATGCTAATTGGTTTTCTTCATTCCCCACCGTTCGGCACCAGCCTAAGGTTTGGAAGAAGACTATCCAATTTGCGTAATAGGTGTACTATCTCCTAAACCAAGGAGTACTCGCAACCTGAGAGAAGGTAAAAGGAAAAGACAACTGAATAATCCTATCCGTTTTCTTCAGAACCTGAAACCATCCTCGAATAAATTCTTTCGAGTTCGTATCTAAACATACGATGGTTTTGTCCAATGGAAGTGGACGTTCGTAGTAATAC
This sequence comes from Agapanthus africanus, assembly GCA_030015575.1. Classification (NCBI taxonomy): domain Eukaryota; kingdom Viridiplantae; phylum Streptophyta; class Magnoliopsida; order Asparagales; family Amaryllidaceae; genus Agapanthus; species Agapanthus africanus. Next base: position 424,389,571 of record JASDDO010000019.1, on the reverse strand, counting down.
GGGGTGTCCTGGAGAAAAGGGTAAAAGTAGGAGTGACAATGAGGTCTGCAACTCTGACAATCCAAAAGCCAATTTTTAAGAAGGTTCGGTTAATTTGGTCACTGAGTCATAATCTTAGGGTCGGGTCAATGGTCGCTGCCGAAGAGAGAGAGAAAAGAAACACTCAGCGTGCACTCTAACCTAGATCAGAATGGTTACCAATTTATCTAATCTGGAAACCTCCCACTGTTACCTCAAATTCTCCTCCAAACCTGAAAGAAGAATTAGTCGGGATCACCCGAGGAGTAAACCAACTCATCAGTGGGAATCGGGATCCAACTATCACCGCATGATAACGTGACGGAATCCGCTCACGTCATCACACTCCAGAAGGTATGCGCATATCTGGCAAGTTTCAGTTCTTTTGAAACTCCCGATGAGATTTTTGCCCCATGCTCTTATGACCTTGGCGTGAGGTCAAAATATCATAAGTCACATGTCAAGTTCTACCCATCATTGTCCAGCTTAATTTGAACCCACCCGTACATACCCTTGACGTAGGCCAAAATAGTAGTACGACTGTCCCAAACTAACGCATCTATCTATACAACAGATAAATACCCGGCAGCTACCAAACACTATGCCTTGGCGTGAGGTCAAAATACATAGCTTGAATACTACCGAATATTTAACTGAAATGATGGAGGGCTACGAATGGTTTCTGGCGAAAACCTTTAACGTAAAGAACTTGATATCGTTGAAGAACTGATAGCTTTTTAGAAAATATAGTGGCGAAAACCTTTGCTAAAGAGGTCGCTCCCGGTGAAGGGATCTCGGCTCTTTCCCCATAGAATGAGGTGCAGGATATTCCAACTGAATACCACGGTGCAAAGCAAAAGTAATCGGCTATAGTGAAGTTATTGCCCTGACGCAAACTTTCTGTCCAAGGGGTCACTCCCGGTGAAGGGATCTCGGCCCTTGCCTCGTCGACTGAGGAGCAGGATATTCCAACTGAATACCACGATGCAAAACAAAAGTGAACGTCCTTGCAAATAACAGCTTTTTGAAAAATGTTCCAACAACATCAGATTAGGTTTGTTTTTAACTTGCATTGATCCGAATCAACGCAGTCCCATCAATTGATCACACCACAAAGAACGAAAATATACTGATGTACGTATATGCCATCCGCATTCGCCACTGGGTCCCGTCATTACCCGTTAGGTTAGCTAACTAACGACAGAGCGGGGACTGGACTAGCACGGATGCAAAACATATACAACATCTACTAATATATATACCAATATATTATATTTCGCTCAAGGCGTGATAAAATGCAACATCACAGAAATGTACAGCATCACAGAACAATACAGATATCTGGGATCCCCGGGTTTCACAGAGCCGCTGAAACCCGACGTTCCCCTGGTCGTGTGGATAGCCTGTGCAATGAAATCCTAGACCCCTACTGGCGCGGCAAGTTACCCGCCAAAACCTGAAGCGAGGCAGCCCCCTTCAGCAACGTGAATGGACCACCAGGCACTTCACGGAATCCGATAACTTGGGCACCCCTCCTGGGTCAACCTGTACCCCCTACGAGTGCGGCGAATAGCCCGCCAATCCTAGAGTGAAGCCCCTTCCGTCTCAATGCCATGAGATGCGGGCTTGTTGCCCTCTAGAACCCGGCTATCCGTGCACCCCACCTTGGGGTAATCCTAGTACAGAAAGTAAAATATACATACAACGGGTACATCGACCGCAACCTGGTCATGCCCCAAAATAATAATACAAACAGGCAATGACGGCAGTCCACATGTCGGACGCTCGCCCCGCAATATCAAATGTACATAATACAACAAAAACTGTACTAGCATTGCATCCAGGCTATCCCCCACGACCAATCCGCAACATCACAGCAAAATAACAGAACATCAACGTGAAAGTCACGTTCGCAAATCCGTCTAACCGGGCTATAGCAGTTAGACAGGATTTACCGATCAAGTGACATTCACGGTCGCAGATATAATGTAAATACTGTGAAATAATGTGTCTAAAATATCCGATCGATCAAATTTTACCAAGTGGGCCCCCAAGTACTACTGTAGCACGTCAAGAAATCTGGGCCCAAAAAATAACATTCCAGAAAACCTATTTTCCACTCAGGAGGCCTCTGTAAAAATTTGGCACACTGATCTGCATATACTGCGGCGGAACCGCGGCCCAAGCATGGGTTTGGCCGCGGTTCCGCGGTCGTATGGAGCGATCACGTGATCAAATTTCTACAGAATTCTTATAATTCCCTGCACATCATTCTGAGACAACCTGAAAAAATTTTGGACTTCAAAAAATTTCGACAGAAACTGATGTGAAGAAAACGCGGGTTTTTGGAATTTTGTTCGATCGGAAATGTAAAACACATTAGACAAAACTAGACTATGTTAATGGCGAGGCTCTGATACCACTGTAAGTGCACGGCGGCGTCCCGGCCTCCATCCCGAGGCCAAATGCGGAAGCGATGGTTAACTTTAATTTTACTTGACCGGCACCACCGCGCACTAAAAACCCGGATCGAACCATTAACTAGTCCTAGCTAACTACAAGATGGGGAAGAGAGATATACCGACTGATCCATGTCCTCCGGTCTTCTCGTCGTCGTCCCGATCTCCCGCGGAATGTCCGGTCTCCACCTCGTCGCCGGAAGGGCACCACATCGCCGGCTTCTTTTACGGGCTCCCACCTCTATACCGAGGCAACTCGGGCACGAAGCTGGCGAGTCGACGTGCCTAAGATTTGCTGTAGAATGGTGTGTAGAACTTGTGTCTCATTTTTGGGGTTCATGGAGGTTGCCTTTTGGTGGAGGGATGATACATGAACTTTGTAGAGGAACTTGGGGATTTTTCTAACATGAAAAGAACCAAAATCCCACACTACAAATTTTGGACAGCCCAGGAGGGAATGGCCAGCCATGCTTGGTGGAGTGGAGAGAATGAGAGAGTGAGTGAAGTTGTGAGAGAGAGAGCCAACCAATCAAGCAAGTGAGAGAAAGGGTGATGATAACAAACAATGATCACAAAGCAAACCCTCACTCCACCAACCAATCAACAACCATGATTGCTTCAAAGGTCAAGCCATCATGATAGAAGAAGAAGTCAAGGTCAAATAATGGTGCAACCATCATGACACAAGAATATGCAAAGACCACCCTCCACAAATACTTATTTGCACAAATGCAAATAAGCCCTCCTCCACCAATCTTCGGCCAATGAACGATACAAAGGAAATCGGCCAAAACGGAAAGCAAACTGGCAACTCCAGAAAATTGGTCCCGTAATAAATTACAGGAAAACCCCGATACTGTGTATACACACCCGCATTTGTATTCCGACCGAAATACAAATGCAATGAGACAAAATCTACACTGTACTATACTAGGATCCGGCTTAAACCAAAGCCGGCTAGTAATATCCGTCCGATCCTGATCCGTGCAATACCGCACGTATCTGATCGAATCCTGCCATATATCCATACGGCCTCTAGTACTAACCGTCCGATCCTGATCCGTGCAATACCGCACGTATATGATCGGACCTTGCCATATCTCCATACAGCCTCTACAGCGTTTCGCCCGAAAGCTTGAGTAACTGAATGAAGGGGACTCTAAAGACTCATCAACACCTTAGTTATGGATCTAACCACTAGCACGTCAGAGGTATAAGCCAATACGTAACGTGCTACCAGGTATTGACCAAAAGGGACGTCGATGAGCGAACTCATCCTGACACCCTACTGAGCCTGCCAGTGACAATATCCGTACAGTCCGGTCCGTTCGTCTATGAGCATCGCATGGCGGGCCTAGGGGGTTGGTAAAAGTCACACCCCCAAAAGCGGTACAAGTCGTGTCGGAGTGTAGCCCAGAACACCCTGAGATACTACTAGAATACCTACCAGTAAATCTCCTGCCTCGGCCGAGAGCTTTGTGTAACGGCTCTCCTAGACACAGCGCGACCTCACCCCCAATACCGGGAGAGATGAACCCCTGAAGATCCGCTCACTGCCTCCATGTGGCTCGGGACTGTACCCAACTAAAACCTGTTTGCACGTCTCCTTTGAGCCGTGGTAGGGTAGTAATCAAAGTACAGTGGGAACTCACACGAGACAAATGACGATCCCCAGGTCGATGAACTAACCTGTACACATGTCACCAGGGAACTGCTATCTGACGTCAGGTATAAGACCAACTAGCATGTTCCCGGCGAGTCCTGTCCGGTGTACTCATAACCCAATGAGCACCTGTATACATCTTAGGTGAACCAACTGACACCAGTGGCTTGTGAGACCGGCCACCGCCCCTCGTCGGGGTCTCGACTGTATACACTAGTCTACTCTGGAGTATCGATGCCCTGTCTCGAAACTCCTACGACTAGGGACCTTTTATGGATGTGCTTATAGACCCCAGCTCCCACTTATATGATCGCCCTCATACTGCTGGTGGTCAAGCAAGAATCCTAGGGGCTCTATCAACGTGTAATAGTGACATGTCAGGTCACCTAAAGCAGTACACGATGATAAAGGTAAACCAGATAGCATACTATCATCTCGAATAAGACTGTCCTACTGGGACAGGTCCTCTCTCAATCATTGCAATCACGTGCCTGTGATCCAATAATTGACTCTGAGGGCACTATCTCCAACACACTAATAGTCGTATATGATGCTAATTACATCGTCCATATATCGCAATTAGATCACCTCCTAATTTACATAAAAACCTAGTAAGCATTTGCATACCGATTTTGATGCAAATATCGCAAATTATCGATCTAGCGAGCGCAACATCGCACAATTAACCATTCTAACCAATTAGATAACCAAAACCCTAACTTTAATCCATCAACCATGCTACAAACCCTAATTCAAAATCAAATCCCTTTCTTGAATTTCATAAACAAGCAATTACTACTAAATTAATACTTCAAAGTTTCATTTTAGCACATTTAAACTACAATTTAACAAATAGATTAGAATTTTCACCTCACAAGCATGAACCCTAGCTTGCTCAAGCCACCAAAGATGCCTCCCTTCTTCAAGTTTTAATCTAAATTGGTTTGAGAAGAGATAGGATTAGGATTTGCTTTGAACTTGAGAAGGAATTTGTGAAATTTTTAATAGATCTTGATATGAAAATGTACCAAAAAGGAAGTGAGAAAATGGGAGGATGCTGCAGCAAGCTCTCGGCCAGCAGGTGGGGAAAGGGAGTGTGGGTTTTGTGTAGATGTTTCTGTTAGTTATATGTATGCCCTAGAGGCCATTACTGTACATAGGATGTATATTGTGGTGGATGCTGGGACGTATATAGGGAGGACTTTCTTGCTCGACATGATAGTATGCTATCTGGTTGAACTTTACCTTAACGTGTATACTGATTGTCTCTCTGTTACATGTTGGTAAAGCCCTTAGGATCTGTACTTGACTACCTGGACTATGATGCGGATCATACTAGTGGGGACATGGTAGTCCATAAGTACATCCTTCAAAGTCCCTAGTCGTGGGTGTATCGAGACGGGGCATCGATATACCAGAGTAGACTAGCGTATACCTTCTCGACCCATACAGATGGGCGATGGATGATCCCATATCCATTGGTGTTTGACATCAGAGATGATATACGGGTGCTCAGTAGAGACTGGGTACACTGGACGGACTCGCCGAGAACTCCCAGATGGTATTATACCTCACGTCAGATGGCAGTTCTCTGGTGACACTGGTACAGAGTAGTCTGTTGACCCGAGATCGTCATAGAGTCTTGTATGGTTCCCACTGTGCTTTGATTTCCATCTTACCACGTCCAAGAGGGCGTGCAAAACGGTGGTTTTTGGGTACAGTCCCGAGTCACATGGAGGCAATGAGCGATAGGAGGGGATTCGTCTCTCCCGGTATAGGGAGTTAATGTTGCGCTGTGTTCGATTGGCTATAACAGGAAATCCCTGGCCAGGGTTGCTGAGATTTACTGGTAAGTGTTACCTGTAGTTTCTCGAAGTGTTATAGACCTCATATCGACACGACTTATCGAGCTATTGGGGTCTGACGTTTACCACCCCTAGGCGAGATATGCGACAGATCAGACGATCAGACCGGACTGTACGGTAGTGTTACTGGTTGGATTCACTGGAGTGTGAGCGGGCTTGCTCGTCGATCTTCAGATCGCTCAATACCCGGGTGGCCGTTACGTTTAGCAGACCGCTTGCGGCTTGTGGGTGTTTGATATGATTATCACCTGCTGCCGGCGTATTGACGAGTCTTTAGAGTCCTACACAGAGGTTTCCTGGATCAAGCGAAACGAAATAGGAGTGCATATGAGATATGTGCGGGACCGAGAATGATACCGGTATGTGATACCGTATTCTATTCTCGCGATGAATGTGTCGAATGGTTGTATGTGATATAACCTAGTTATCGAATCAAGGATTGATTCGATAAATCGATACATTGGATATTAGCCGGTTATATGCGATATGACCGGATCGTTAAATCAAGTGTTGATTTAATGATTTAATGTATAATTATATATTTGATATATTACTTTGCATTAACTAATATTGGTTCACTTCAGATGGATTTCTCACTCGGATGTGCGCATTATATATGTGATATGATTTTGTGCACTTGCTTGTATCATGTTTGATGATACATGCTTTTTGGTTAAGTGTAAAGTATTAAACCTTGGTTAATGAAATGGTTAGGGTTTATTATTTGTTATTCATTTATCTTATTTAATTATCCTTTTATTTTTGATAAATGAATAAAAGAAAAGAGAAAAGAATGGTGGCTAATTTTGTTCTTTAGTTGAAGCTTCATGAAGCTTTGATCAAGTCAACCATTCTTATCTCATCCTTAACCCTAACCATTCCCACTAACCCTAGTTTAGTCTCTACACTTGACCATGGTTAATTTTATGATAAGAATTCATTTTTTTTTCTTTTTCAATTAACTTATCATAACTATTAGCTTCTTCTTCTTCTTCCTTGAAGTGAAGAAAAGCTTTCTTCATCAATGGTGGATTGATGATTTGAGTGAGAAATCCAATTCTAAAGTCTACCCACTTTCTATTTCTTCATCCTCTACCTCTTGCCAAGTAGTAGAGTGTGTTTCCTTCACAAGTTTTCAAGACTTGGTGAAGGTGGAGCTCGATCTAGTGATGCTTCGACGTAGATCATCTTCGGCACGTCGTCGACGACCTAGCCCGTCCATTCTCCGATGAAGCCGACGCTAGAGCCCGGATTTGATTTGGACAGCGGAGACGACCTCATCTCGGAGCCGTGGAGGTGGAGGACCGGATCTACAAAGGTTGTATTTCCGATTCTTATAGTTAAGTGTTAACTAGTTAGCTTTTTCGCCTAGTTTTCTAGCAAACGATCCGTAGTCGGGTCTCTCGGCACCTAGAATTTTTGAAAATGGCATGTTCGATGCCTTGTGTGACCTCACTAGTGTGTCTAGGAACCCTACAGTGGTATCAGAGCCTAGCTAGAGCCTTAGGCGAAGTCCAGACGAAGTTTGAAACCCGAACGAACCCGAAACCCCAACTCAAATGTGCTCTCTGTACTTTTTCTAAAAACAGGGATTTTTCAGTATTAAAAATATGTAGAAATATCAGCAGGAAAATATAAGAGTAACTGTGCAATTCGTAACCCTAATTCCATTAAAGCGCCGCGCTTCCGCGGCACGAGCTTGGCTCGTGCGGCGGAACCGCGGCCTGTTTGTCGTTTTGTGAGGTGATGTTTGCACAGTAACTCCTATTTAACAGTGCTGGTTTTCCTGGGTATTTTTAATAATTTTTCAAGAGTTGAATTTTCTGCAGTTGTTTTGGGGATTCGGTGTTTCGATCGGATTATCAAATTTTGTCTGTGTGGCTTTCTGGATAAATTTTAGAATATGTTAAAAAGTTCGACCGGATATAAATACCCAATTTTTCCCCTGTCGGGAAATTTCCAAGTGTTGGATTTTTCCGTAGTTTAACGACGTTCTAAGTAGTGCAAGTAACGCGATGGACCCTCTAGAAGACAACAAACCTTAACTCGATTATGTGACCGTCTTGAACTGCCCTTTGAACCTTCGGGTTTGGGGCAGTACGGCGTGCCACATGTGAGGCGTTGGCTTGACCCTTCTACGGCTGGACCGTTGGTACTGAGGCACGAACTGAATGTTGTTAGACTTATTTCATGTGTTGATCTATATCGGGAAAACTTGGGTGTTCGATTGTTCGATCGGAAAGTTTAACATTTTCTATTTATCTGGAATGGGATACAATAATTGGAATTCACAAGAAGTTATGAGATAACTGAATGAATGTTATAAACATAGCACTTTAGTCTCACTTGATCGGTTGCCACGGAATTTTGATGTGATCAAAAGTCCGTCGCAATCACGTAGTGTACGCGGATACTCGCCGGGTAAACTTAATAGACAGCCTCACTCCATAGCCCCGACCAAGTGACTGTAGGAGAACCCCGTCGCCGAAAGCATCCGTTCGGGTGCTCGCGGCAACGGTGTTCCGCCTTGGTGCACTTCGTCGATGGTATCGGGGGTGCGGCCGTCTACTGAAGTTTGCGACGAGTATTCGATCAGACTGTCGGGAATCTTGTTGAATTGCCCGACTAGATATTGAAAAGTGTTTTCGATAATGAGACTGAAATACGGGGTTTATAATTGTTAGGCATGCGATGTCTAAGTAATTCATTTGGTCAGGCATGCGATGTCTGAGGTGGTTGCGGATTCCAACTGTTGTAGTTTTACACTTTCTTTTCTGTGACCGTAAGTGTAATATGTGATATCGCCGGTTTCGTTGCTATATGTCAACGACAATTGGGATGCGCATATTTACTTACGATGATGACATGTGATGTTATGTGTTGCTGGATATGTTATATTGGATCGTCGTGTTTGAATAGCCGGGGGGTTTTTATGTGAGATGAGTGTTTTTCATTTTCATTCATGTAAAAACTTGTATGTAATATTCTTTTATTGGGGCGCTTCCAGGTTGCGGAAGATGTCACCCTTTGTATATTATTTACTTTTCCGCACTAGGATAGACCCAAGGAGGGGAGCACAAGTAACCGGGTTCTGGAGTCCAGTGGGAGACCAACTCGAGGAGTCGAGTCCGGGTCTCCTAACTCTAGAATTGGCAGGGTTGCTTGCCGCTCTCGTAGGGGTCTAGGGGTGTGGGTTTGGCTATTCATCACGACCGTGGAATCCGTGTTTTATACTGGCTCGTATTGAAAACACGGATGTCCTAGTATATCCAATATTTCATATGATTCTTCTGCTGCGATATCTGTGATGTGATCATGTGATGTTCTGTGATAGATACAGTATATAGTATATATGATATATTATATAGGTGTTACTTATGTTTTACACCCGCGCTAGCCCTGCCCCGCTCTGCCGTTAGTTACCTAACCTAACGGTGCACGAGGGGACATCGAGACGAATGCGGATGGCATAAGTGTACGTCGTATTTATCTGTGATGTTTAGGTACATAAATGATGGGACTTCATTAATGTGATTAATGAAATAAAAGAAACCTAAGATGTTGTAGAATCGAATTTCAAAATAAAACAGGTAGCTACAGTTCTTGCTTTGCACAGCGATATATATGATATATCCTGCACCTTATTCGATAAGGAAAGGACCGAGATCCCTTCACCGGGAGTGACTCCTTTAGCAATAACTGGCAGATGCTACACACTCGGTTTGTCTTTTGATTGCTTTTAAGAGTTTTTGCTTTGCACAGTGATATATATGATATATCCCGCACCTCATTCGACGAGGAAAGGACCGACGATCCCTTCACCGGGAGTGATTCCTTTAGCAAAACTAGTAAAGCCTCAAAAGCACTCCATTTTAAAACCATTTGATTCTACAACGATATCAAGTTCATTATGCAATAGGTTTTCAAAAAAACCTGTCGTAGCCCTCCGTCATTTCAGATAAGTAGTAGTTAGTATTCGTGCTGCGTTTGTTGGCCTTTGTCAAGGCGCAGTGTGTGGTAGCTAACTGGTGCTTATCTGCTTATGCATATGATGCAGATTGAGTTAGGGTAGTCGTGCGACCTTGTTGGCCTTTGTCAAGGGCCGTGCGGGTGGGTTTAATTCAATCAGGAAATGACGGGTTGAACTTGACTAGCATCCTATGGTTTGTTGGCCTTTGTCAAGGTCATAGGAGGTTAGGGGCAAAATATTATCGGGAATTTCAAGTGTTGAAATTTGCAATGAGATTGCATACCTTCTATGAGATAGTTGGATCCCGATACCCGCTGCGAGTAATTGTTACTCCTGGGAGAGTTTTACACGTTACAATTAGCCGATCAAGTAGGTGTCTAGAAAGGTGTCAACGAGGTTACGCCTCTGGGAAAATGAGGTTTACATTAATTAGGTTCGTGCGAAAGCACGGGGGACCTCCCTCAAAGTACCGACACTGGCCTGGCTGAAAGATTGGCGAACTTGTAGTGTGTAATTAATCCCGGCTAGTCTTTCCTTTTAGGGTTTGAAGGAAGATTTGATAAAAAGCAGTGGGAGCCATCCTGATTAGATAAAATAATAACCAATCTATTCTTGCAAGAGCGCACGCTGAGTGTTTTCTTCTCTCTCTCTCCAGGTAGCGACCATATCACGGCTTAATCAAGATAATAATACGGATTATTGACCGAACCCGCTTGTTATACTGAGCTGGGGAACGTTGGTCCCGCTCCAACTTATAATTGTTATAAGACAGAGCAGGAAATTGGGGATTACCAGAATTCCCGTGCCGCCCAAACGAGGAGAGTGCATAATGATGCATCATCTTCGGGTGTGTTCATTACAGAGAACTGTTTCTCAGTATCCTTTACGTCCTGGGTATGTGATACCAGATCAGGATCCCAGATATTTACATAGGGCTACAGAAAGGTAGAGAACTGAGAACGGGTGATAAGTTTCATGAGGTAGAAAACGGGGCAAGAGTTGCAGCCAAGTCTGTTGGTCACTGTCACCCTGTATTACCAATACATTGATTCTGAACGAATGTTATTAGATACCGAACCTGATATACAAAATCATATCAGTCTCTTTATTAGTAAAGAAATGATAAAATTTTGTATTGTTGGATAATGTTTTGAACATTTCCTATATCAAAAGTTGATCGGTTCAGGCACGTTATCTAAAAGCATTAATGTTCTAAATCAAACTACAGTTCTTAGTATACGGAACACACACAAGAGGAAGAGTTCAGAATTGAACGATTCCTTCTTGAGGTATTGTAGACTAGGTCAGATCAATGTGACCCGACTAGCTAGAGTTACATAAAGATGCATATTTAAATTAGTTTGAATTTACATCTTGTGAAACTCGCCAGTCATGTCATAAAGATACAATGACACCAGCTCTGTTAATTGGAAACAGAGAAAGAGTTAGTGAACTCTTGGGATGATACATGTTGATGTATGTAATGTCCCCTGTCTATATATGCCAGGACTGGTTCTTTGTACTTCGTTACATTCTCTGATAAATCTCTCATGATTCAGACATATGTTCCTGTTGAAACACAAGTCCGAACCTTTTGAGATATTCACAGAATATAAGTTAGAAGTAGAGAACCAAAATACGGGTATAAGTATTATGTCCTTTGATGTGATCAAGGAGGAGAATACTTGAGCACGAAATTCTTGGACTTTTCTAAAGGAGAATGAGATTCTCTCTCGGCATTACTCCTCCGTATACACCATAGCATGATGGTATATCGGGGCGGAGCAATAACACCCTATGTGATAAGGTGTGCTCTATGATGAGTACTTCTGAGTTACCTATTTCCTTTTGGGAGTTATGCGCTTGAGAAGCTGCATACCTTTTGAACAGGGTTCAAATCAAATCAGTTGCTTACCACTTCATATGTGATATGGAATGGGAAGAGCCCATGTCTTAAGCTAGTTAAGATTTGGGGTTGTCCGGCCTACGTCAAAAAGCAAAATCCGGACAAGCTCGAGGCAAGGTCTGTTATGTAGAACTGGAAAAGTTCCAGCTATACCAACTACAGCAGATGGTTTGATAGAACCAAGGGATTCAGTAGATACCAACGAACCTCAGCCTCTCCGCCGATCTAGTAGGGTTCCTCACCCATCTGAGAGATACTTTGGTTTCTCTATGACAGTGGGAGCGAGGAATGCATCATGAGATGATGACCCAACTAGTTTCGAGCTGGCCATCAGGAGTGTGACTCTGTAAGAATGGCTGGATGCTTAGTGATCTGAGATGGAATCCTTATACACCAACAAAGTATGGACTTTGGTTGCTATATCTGAAGGGTTAAATCCCCATCAGGAGCAAGTATATCTTAAGAAGGTTACTTGGTGTAGATGGAAAAGTTGAGACTTTCAAAGCTAGACTTGCTAAAAGTTTGCATCATTGACCAGGTGTGGAAAATGATGAAACCTTTTCAAGTAGCTATGCTTAAGTCCATCCAGATCCTACTTGTCACGGCTACATACCATGACTACGATATCTGGTGGTTGGGTGTCTTGACTGCTTTTCTAAATGATGATTTGGAAGAGAGCGTCTATAAGTACACAGCCAGAGGGCTTCGTAGACAGTGGGAGCAGCGGAAACGTGCACAAGATGCTTTATCAGATAAAGCAGGCATCGCGGAGTTGGAACATCTGTTTTGATGAATTAGTCAAAGAGTTTGACATCATCAAAATGGTAGATGAACCTTGTATAAACAAAAAGGTAGTAGGGAGTATGGTGACGATCCTCGTAGAGTACGTGGATGACATACTCTTGATAGGGAAAGAGTTTCCTATGCTACGCTCGATCAATCTCCGCTTATCACAATGATTCTCCATATAGGATCAAAATGATACCTCCTAAATCCTGGGTTTTGGATCTATGAGATAGATCTAATTGGATGTTAGGACTCTCACTAGTTGTAGTGAGACAGTATCAACCGATCCTGGAGAGAATCACTGGAAGGGTTCCAGGGTGATAAAGACGACTGAGTGTCAGTCACAGGCATTGTCTTTACCCTCAGTAAAGGGACGGTATGTTGGAAGAGTTCCAAGCTAGATACCGTGACATACTAGATGATAAAGGCTGGATACATCGCTACTTAAGATGCTACCAAAGAGGCTGTTTGGGTGTATAATGGTTCATGAGATGAACTATGTTCCTTCCATTGTGTGACAATGGAGTTGTGGCTTTTGCCAAGGAACGCCGGTCCCATCAGTGATCCAGACATATTCTAAGGCAGTATCACTTGATCATGGAGATGGTTGATCTCCAGGGAGATCGAGGTTAGGAGAGTAGATTCAGAGGACAACACAGCGGATCCACTCACAAAGGCCTGTTCCCAGAGAGAGACTTCTATGGGATGGTTGAGTATGAGATACTACAACCACTGCTATCAGATGGCCCTAGTGCAAGTGGGAGATTGTTAGTTATATGTATGCCCTAGAGGCCATTACTGTACATAGGATGTATATTGTGGTGGATGCTGGGACGTATATAGGGAGGACTTTCTTGCTCGACATGATAGTATGCTATCTGGTTGAACTTTACCTTAACGTGTATACTGATTGTCTCTCTGTTACATGTTGGTAAAGCCCTTAGGATCTGTACTTGACTACCTGGACTATGATGCGGATCATACTAGTGGGGACATGGTAGTCCATAAGTACATCCTTCAAAGTCCCTAGTCATGGGTGTATCGAGACGGGGCATCGATATACCAGAGTAGACTAGCGTATACCTTCTCGACCCATACAGATGGGCGATGGATGATCCCATATCCATTGGTGTTTGACATCAGAGATGATATACGGGTGCTCAGTAGAGACTGGGTACACTGGACGGACTCGCCGAGAACTCCCAGATGGTATTATACCTCACGTCAGATGGCAGTTCTCTGGTGACACTGGTACAGAGTAGTCTGTTGACCCGAGATCGTCATAGAGTCTTGTGTGGTTCCCACTGTGCTTTGATTTCCATCTTACCACGTCCAAGAGGGCGTGCAAAACGGTGGTTTTTGGGTACAGTCCCGAGTCACATGGAGGCAATGAGCGATAGGAGGGGATTCGTCTCTCCCGGTATAGGGAGTTGATGTTGCGCTGTGTTCGATTGGCTATAACAGGAAATCCCTGGCCAGGGTTGCTGAGATTTACTGGTAAGTGTTACCTGTAGTTTCTCGAAGTGTTATAGACCTCATATCGACATGACTTATCGAGCTATTGGGGTCTGACGTTTACCACCCCTAGGCGAGATATGCGACAGATCAGACGATCAGACCGGACTGTACGGTAGTGTTACTGGTTGGATTCACTGGAGTGTGAGCGGGCTTGCTCGTCGATCTTCAGATCGCTCAATACCCGGGTGGCCGTTACGTTTAGCAGACCGCTTGCGGCTTGTGGGTGTTTGATATGATCATCACCTGCTGCCGGCGTATTGACGAGTCTTTAGAGTCCTACACAGAGGTTTCCTGGATCAAGCGAAACGAAATAGGATTGCATATGAGATATGTGCGGGACCGAGAATGATACCGGTATGTGATACCGTATTCTATTCTCGCGATGAATGTGTCGAATGGTTGTATGTGATATAACCTAGTTATCGAATCAAGGATTGATTCGATAAATCGATACATTGGATATTAGCCGGTTATATGCGATATGACCGGATCGTTAAATCAAGTGTTGATTTAATGATTTAATGTATAATTATATATTTGATATATTACTTTGCATTAACTAATATTGGTTCACTTCAGATGGATTTTCTCACTCGGATGTGCGCATTATATATGTGATATGATTTTGTGCACTTGCTTGTATCATGTTTGATGATACATGCTTTTTGGTTAAGTGTAAAGTATTAAACCTTGGTTAATGAAATGGTTAGGGTTTATTATTTGTTATTCATTTATCTTATTTAATTATCCTTTTATTTTTGATAAATGAATAAAAGAAAAGAGAAAAGAATGGTGGCTAATTTTGTTCTTTAGTTGAAGCTTTATGAAGCTTTGATCAAGTCAACCATTCTTATCTCATCCTTAACCCTAACCATTCCCACTAACCCTAGTTTAGTCTCTACACTTGACCATGGTTAATTTTATGATAAGAATTCATTTTTTTTTCTTTTTCAATTAACTTATCATAACTATTAGCTTCTTCTTCTTCTTCCTTGAAGTGAAGAAAAGCTTTCTTCATCAATGGTGGATTGATGATTTGAGTGAGAAATCCAATTCTAAAGTCTACCCACTTCCTATTTCTTCATCCTCTAGCTCTTGCCAAGTAGTAGAGTGTGTTTCCTTCACAAGTTTTCAAGACTTGGTGAAGGTGGAGCTCGATCTAGTGATGCTTCGACGTAGATCATCTTCGGCACGTCGTCGACGACCTAGCCCGTCCATTCTCCGATGAAGCCGACGCTAGAGCCCGGATTTGATTTGGACAGCGGAGACGACCTCATCTCGGAGCCATGGAGGTGAAGGACCGGATCTACAAAGGTTGTATTTCCGATTCTTATAGTTAAGTGTTAACTAGTTAGCTTTTTCGCCTAGTTTTCTAGCAAACGATCCGTAGTCGGGTCTCTCGGCACCTAGAATTTTTGAAAATGGCATGTTCGATGCCTTGTGTGACCTCACTAGTGTGCCTAGGAACCCTACAGTTTCTAGGTCAATAAAACCCTTCAAGTCCCATTTAATGCATTTCACATCAACTTTTTCACAAAAAACACCATTTTAATTCATTTTTTTGATTAATTTCAAGCCATAAAAATAAAATCTTGCAAAGTCATGATACAATTTATTAACACTATATTTTAGTTTATAATATTTCCTAAGTGTGTAATTTACCTAATTAAATTTGTATTTATCACTAATTTAATGTATTTTTAAAAGCTTAAAATAATATTAAAAATAATTAATTACGAAAAAAATTTATTTAGCTAGAAAATTTTAAGTAACATTTTAGTGACCAATTTATAGTAATATCTTATCTAAATTTTGTATAATTAGGTCTACAATGAAAAATACCTATTTTGACTTTTTACAGAAAAAGCTGATAAATTTAGCCGATTACCGAAAAACTGCCTAAACGATTTTCGAAGTGTTACAACTATATCATAAAATCTATAAGTATGCGGATATCATCCAACTATGTAATCAATGCCTATATGCATGTGGATCTCGTCCACGTGTCAACCAATGACATAACAACATCATGCATGTAAAAGTCATAAAAGCATAAGCATGAAAGTATGAGGATATAAATCAACGTGTGTCCTTCGCGACACATCAAAATCATGGCACCTAAGTGTCCATCATCGACACACGAAACATCATGAAACCCGTGTCCAGCATCGACACGTAAATCCTCATAAATCTCGGGCTCTGTCTGCGGGATCAGCCCGCGGGCTCCGGCAGAACGGGTTGGCCCATATCCATCTCTCGACTCCGGTCGGTATCCTCCGAATAACCGCTAGGTCCAACCAATCACCGGTAGGTACTCGCCACCCTGCTAGGCTCATCGTCTACTCCACGAAAAACATCCTAGCCCCGGGGAACCATGCCGGGTCCACCATGAACCCGCAAATGGATCATCCGCCTCCTCGAATCGGGTTTCACATATCACACATCTCAGAACCGAGAAAACGCATGGTGGACGCACTGAAATATCATATCAAGAGAAACCGGGTTTTTAAAACAATATATACTTTCTTTTGAAATAACCACGGTTCTCAAATCCAGAAATCTCATGAAAACAGCATATCTCAATGTGTATAATCGTAAAACATGATGTATGCGACATATAAAAGAAATGTAAGCATATCGATATATCATGCAACATGGAATCAGTAACCTGCACATGTCGAGGGGAAATCGCTCTTTCAAATGAATCCAGTTTTAAAATATATCTTGCGGTTCCCAAATTTCCAAAATCAAGCCAGAATCATCTATGTATGTGCAAACATGTATGTATGCAAGTATGTCATGTAAGAAATCATATCCTGATGCAACAATCCTACTGTGTAGTGACATGGTAATTATCGATGATGAAGTGTGTGAGCCGGCAAGCAGGTGTACGTGGAGCATACGCATCATCGATAATGGTGCTAGTGTCCTGATAGCATGGGTTTAATATAACATAAATCACAAGTATATAAGCATGCAATGCGCTAATAACCACATGAATATATGGAAATGGAAGGTAAATGCAACAATAAGGAATCTACATTAGTTATACGAGTCATACAGTTTGTCATTTGAAATCACACGAATCGTGGTGTTTGGAAAATAGGGCTACAGTGTTTTTAAGAAAAGAGGTACGTCCTTTGAAATATCCATAGAATCCCTTGGTTTATCATTTAAAATACTCACAATTCGTTAGTTTTGGAAATAGGTATGACTCGAGTCTAGTCTAAGATCTACAAGTAAACTACAAGACTAAATGGACAGTCTAATCAAATGGGTAAGGGAAAACCACCTAAGTCTGGGTCGATACATATAAATATAATAGCCGGTGATCCCGCCTCAATATTATCACATACGATACAATAAACATTATGACATCCTCGAGTCAAGAGTGCGGATCTATCATCAATACATAGCTCGTACGTATATCCATTGTACGGCATCCCAAATCTGGGTATGGGTCAAATATCACATTCATCTCATTATTCATCTGGTATCCATTATCATCATATCTCATGAACTGGGGGTACTGATCTAAGTCTAGTACAAACTGATACCATCTGTATATATATGCGTGTATGAAAACACGCGCCTAAAGGCCCGCTAAAATCTCACGTCGTATCTAAAAATACGAACCAAAACATATCTCCGATCTCATAGCATCATGCCCAATCTCATCGACTCATCTCCAAATACCATATACAATCCTCATCATCCATGGGTATATATATATATATATACATACATAGTCACGTACATGTGTGTGTGTGTGTGTGTGTGTGTGTATACATATCCCCAAATACGCATAAGTAAAACAATGTAAACATGTGTATGTATGCGTGTGGGTGTAAACCTTATTCTAAGTTCCGCGACTAAACTAACTAATGATGCTATCATCCAATTATGCTAAAATTATCCATGACTCCCAAAGTCTATCTAGATACTCATAATCTCAAAATAAACATATGAATATATCCATATAATATATATACCATACACTACACTACGAACTGCGGGGGTGCTATAGCCATCCACCCGACTTCCCCCATAGATATAATCTACTCACATTACTCTTCGCTTGCCATTGCCGACGTCGCCACGTGCTTGCTTGTCATCTTGATGTCCTCATGGGGGTACCTACACATCATAACATATCGTGCCGCATTAAAACCCAATTCAAAACCAAAACGACACGCTAAAAGCCTATAGGTTAGAACTTACGGACTACGCCTTTCAAACCACTAAACAACCCTCGATATCGTCGCACAATCGTCAGGTGATCGAAGTAAAACACAAATGCTAAAATCCAGAATCCAAAATACGAAAAAATATAACCCCGAATCAAAACAGCAACTCATGAAAATGGTCCCAGATTTTACCCTAACTGAAATTAGCCGATTTTTCATATGTGGAGGGTCTATTTTACTGAAGATAAAGCCACAGAACCAATACGAACCAATTTGCCCCAGGTTTGGTCGTAATCTACGGCCAGAAGGGATATATTTGCGGCCATGGTAAGGGCTTAAGGTCTAGGGTTTCAGTGGGGGGTCCTAGGTTGCCTGCACACTCCTCTGTGTTTGCTAAAATATTTTCAGGTCACCCGGGTGTTAGCAGATTTCATTATACCCTCATAGAATCCACAATTCTCCGATATCGGGTTTTCTAAGTTCGTAATCCGGGGTTTAAGTCTCAGGTTCCGTCCACTAAATCATCACAACAAGGGTTGTATAGCCTCTACTAATCTCAATTACCCTTTACTACTCAAGATTTCATCACAGCCCTAACTAGGAATTTCAATGTTCACTAAACCGCACTAAATCACAACTAAAAATATATGGATATTAAAGTAAATGAAATACAATGCTAATGGCAATGAAAGTACCTCATTTGGAAACTCAAGAATTTTCTTGAGTTGCCTCAAGTCTTCAAAATCCGATTTTTCTTGGTCCCATGTGTGTGTATTGAGCTTGTGCAAGTTTTTTGTGAAGGGAAGTATGTGTTTTGATATTGATTTGGGGGTGAAGTGAGGTGGTGGAGGTGGTGGAGGGAGAGGGCACCAGCCATGGAGGTGAGAGGAGAGAGGATGAGGGTGATGAAGTGAAAGAGGAATGGCCCAAGTCAAGGTAAACCCCTCCCTTTCTCTCTCTTGCCCATGCTTCCCATTTCTTTATTCTTTTTCTTTTTCTTTTCTTTTCTTTTCTTATCTTTTCTCTTTAAAGCCAAACCATGCATGAATAAAGAGAAAGAAACCATGAAATAAAATGTGACAAAGTGTAAAAATGACATGGTGCATGTCATGTGCACAAAATCCGGCCTAATACACGATTAGCGATATTTAATCGCGATTAGCATTAAAATAGTATATAATAAATCATAAAATTCCATAATTTGCTTAAATCCAATAAAACGCCCTCTTTTTAGTAATTTTCATAATTTTCCAAAAAATTTCCCAATTTATCGGTATTTAATTATACTGCCTTATTAAAATATTCAATATAATATTATTTAATTATAAAAATTCCCAAAATTAATATTTTATTTTTCTGAAATGTTACAATCTTCCCCCCTTAAAGAAATTCGGCCCTCGAATTTAAATTTAAACCCCTCAAATACTAAAACATTTCAGTAAAAAGTCCAAGTCATCGGGGCTTCAAAATCATCAATACATAAAACACATCATAGCGCAATGCATGCACATGAAAAATGAGCAGATAACTCCAAATCAAAACTCTGTCAAGCACCCCTCAATCATCGGAGTCATGGTGAAGACATAAATATCAAATTCAATACGAAAACCAATATGATATACATCAAAACTATACAAGTAAACATCTGAAAGAAATGCATGCCAAACCTTTCATGTTGCTGTGCGATGCGCGTATCGCGGCACAGTGGCAGACGTCTATTTTAAGAAAATAACTATATATATACTTATCCTTTTTTTAATATGTACGTCCCGCCGTTTTTGAAAATAATTTAGAAGGGTTTCCTTTAAAAAATGTTTCGTGTCATCTCAGACACGTAGGTAAATACTGAGGCTATAGCTCCCTTTTTGGACATCCCTTCGATAACTATCAATGCATGCAAAAAAATATGTTCAGGTACTGTCCTCGGACTAGTCCTGCTCAGCTACCATATCAAATAGTAAATATCATAAAATATGCTGCTCAAAAGGAATCACTCCCAAAACGCATAAGAATGTCGCGTGCGTCTGGTGCGCACAGAAATTAAAATCCATGAATGTGCCATGCATGTGCACAGAAACAAAATCTAAGTGCAGCGGGTGTGCACGAAACATCTATCAAGGGCAACGGGTGTGCCTGACAGCAATATCATGTGCATCTGATATGCACGAAGAATCCCGATTTAGTGTATCTGGCATGCACCAAATTCGCATCAAGCGCCTAAGCATGCGCAAGAATCCAAATCAAGTGTACGAAAACAAATATCGAATATCAAAATCAAAATCGATGGTATATGACACATTCAAACCAAACCCAAATCAGGTATACCGTGGTACATAATCTCACAACCATGTGCATCAGCGTGCACAAAAATCAAATCAAATACAAAAAGTGCATGAAAACTATGCCGAAAGCATAAGTCAAATAACATGCATACCGTAGATATGAACTCAAAAATAAATATCTCGAATGACATCAAATATAAGTCAGGTGCAACTGTGGTGCACAAAATCTCAATCATGCAAATAAATCGTCCAAAATCTCAAATCAAAGATGGCGGAAATAGTCCCACTCTGGCACATCCTCTAAAGATCTCTAGCCAACTATCTCGTCGACGATGCCGAACTCTGGCCTGCTGGGTGTGCATAATATAACCGCTCCTGGGTCCAAGTCTTCTCGTATATTATTCCAGAAAGGATCTGTCGAAGTCTCTCCTAAATCTCGTTTCTGCCGAACTGCCCGGAAGCCATCGTCTTTTACTAAATCAATTCCTTGTTCCGGAACGGCTGCATACTCATCGCGACTCCTTCCGGAAGGTATATCCATATACAACACCTCTGTATGCGTATCACATCTCTGATGTCAGCGGAGGGGAACGTCATCTCTTCGAAATCTCGTACGAAACTCTTACTCCACTTTTCTCTAATGTCGGTTGCATCGGACTCGTCTCTTCGTAGCTGCATGGACTGCTCTCCAATGGCTATACTCGTATCTGGAGTCTCCCAAGTAATGTATCCCATCACATGATATCCGAATGAAGTCGAACTTTTCGATCGATTCGTCAAAGTTCCATAATCCTCCAAGAGCTCAACATCTTGGGTACAGTTTAATAGTATTCCAGTATATGCCACAGTACCTGTGGACCAACCATAGAAGTGTTAGTTGTATGTATGCCCTAGAGGCCAGTATTGTATAGATGATGTATATTATATTGGATGCTTGGACATATATAGAGATGACTTTCTTGCTCGATATGATAGTATGCTATCTGGTTGCTCTTTATCTTAACATGTATACTAGTCTCTTTATACTGTCTTATAGTTACATGTTGGTAAAGCCCTTAGGATGAGTACTTGACTACCTGGACTATGATGAGGATCATACTAGTGGGGACATGGTAGTCCATAAGTACATCCTTCAAGGTCCCTGGTCGTGGGTGTATCGAGACGGGGCATCGATATACCAGTGTAGACTAGCGTATACGCTTCTCGACCCATGAGATGGGCGATGGATGATTCCATATCCATTGGTGTTTGACATCAGAGATGGTATACGGGTGCTCAATGGAGACTGGGTACACTGGACGGACTCGCCGAGAACTCCCAGATGGTATTATACCTCACGTCAGATGGCAGTTCTCAGGTGACACTTGTGCAGGTTTGTCTGTAGACCCGAGATCGTCATAGAGTCTTGTGTGATTCCCACTATGCTTTGATTTCCACCTTACCACGTCCATGAGGGCGTGCAAAACGGTGGTTTTTTGGTACAGTCCCGAGTCACATGGAGGCAATGAGCGATAGGAAGGGTTTTGTCTCTCCCGGTATTGGGGGTTGATGTTGCGCTGTGCTCGATTGGCCGTAACAGGAAAGTCCCTGGCCAGGGCTGATTCAGAGATTTGCTGGTAAGTGTTACCAGTAGTTTCTCGACCCGTTATAAGCCTCACATCGGCACGACTTATCGATTATTGGGGTCTGACGTTTACCACCACTAGACTTGATATGCGACATATCAGACGAGGAGACCGGACTGCACGATAGTGTTGCCGGTTGGCTCAACGGGAGTTGTAGCAGGTTCGCTTATTCTCTTCTGATCGTTCAATACCCGGGTGGCCGTTACGTTTAGCTGACCGCTTGCGGCTTGGGGGTGCTTGATATGATCATCACTCACTGCCGGCGTATTGACGAGTTTTAGAGTCCCACAAAGGAGTTACCTAGTCCAGGCGAAACGTTGTGGTGCGCGTATGCGATATGTGCATGGACCCGGTTAAAATGCGCGTATAGGATACCGTATATTGATTGGGCGGCTTGCTTTTGGTGAGCTCGTATGTGATATGACCGGATTGATAAATCAAGTGTTGATTTATCATTTAACCATTAGCCTCTCACTTGAAATCCTTTCTTGAGTTTGATGGATGTATGCATGCATGTATGCTTTCTTTAAAGATTCATGCACATATGGATGTGCATGCACACATACATACATACATCATCTTTCATGGTTGCTTATACATTGAAAATGGTGGCTTTATAAGACTCACACCATGTTTATATATATGGATAATTATTTCTATTTAAAGTTAAAACAAAAGAAAAGAGAAAAGGTGAATGAATGGTTATCTTCTACACTCTTCTTTTGACCTAACCATATTCACCTACCATTTAACCATGATTTATCTTCCTCTTCTCTTTTAACTAAAATGAAATAAATATCCATATTGTTTAACCATGGTTTGATATGAGAGATGAAAATATATATACTTATGTTTTTCTTTTTCTCGGAGTTATTCTTCTCTTCTTCAAAAATAGCCATCATCTTCTTCAACCTTGATCTCTTGCTCTCTAGAATTTTCAAGTGAGCAAATTATTCATCAAGATAGGATTTTGAAGTGAGAAAAAGAACCACAACACCATTCTACACAAGTCTAGCCCACTTGTTTGGAGTGTTAGCTTCATTTCATTCTCTTGATCGGGTGAAGTTGCAAGCTTGGACAAAGCGGACTCCGAGTGGATCATTGGTGACCTAGAGGAGTTCAAGCGGAGCTTTTCCAAACCCTAAGTAGCCGAGGAGTCTAGCGTAGGGAGCTACAAAGGTTGTACTCTCAAAACCCTAGTTTTTCTTTCATGAGATGATATGCAAGTTTTAGAAACCCTAATTTTTCTAGGAACGATCCGATGTTTGTTATCTTAGCATCCTAAAAACTCAATTTTTGGTATATGTGATGCTTCCAAACCCTTCATGAGGTGCCAGGCTAACCCAACAAGAAGGGCAAACCCAAGCCTCACTAATGGCACCGCTGAACTGCCGTAAACCCTAAGGTTTCAAAGCGTTCTCATGGTCATTATGTCGGGTTAGGATTTCATTCTTCTAGAGGGTCCATAGCATTACTTGCATTTGTCTATGAATACTTTAAACTTGGAAAATGGGCTTCTGACATTAGATCGTCTCTATCGACTCCCAACGTACCAGCGTGAAGTCGTCTCTAGCTGGAATCAATCAATCTGATGACCTCGCACCGGGGTAGGCAACGAATCACATGTCCTAGTCCTTCCTCTATGGGTAACTAGCAATCTTCTATCATATCTCTAAGTACAACTCGCGCGGCAATAGCTCCAAACATCTGGGGCGATATCTTGTCATTCGCAGTAACAACTGGCTCATTTGTCCGCACACTGAACAGTGCCTCTAACGTCAAATAATCGGTGCATCGACGGTCATCACATTCTGGCTGGCCTCTAGCAGTAGCCTGATCCTCTGGTGCTGATCTGCACGTCCGAGAAATCTCGTAAAAGCGATCCATCAAACGCTCCTGGCGCGAAAACACAATAAAATGACGCCTCTATGCAATCGTATGTCCCTAGAATCACGCCGTGGTCAGTATTCATTCGTGACGAGCTCATGCTGACCGCAACTCTAGCCGTAGCTCTCTCTGCCCCTATAATCGTGGCAGCAAAACCCATAACCAATAATGATGAGGATAGATCATAGGAATGAATATAATAATGTGCAAGGAAATGTACATCCTAAGGCTTCTTAAGCGGAGTAGCGTATCGTAAGTATGCCGCGGAACATACACATGGTACGTCACTCTCCTTAAGTCACCTACTCCATCAACCAAGGTCAACCTACGCGACGAAAGTTCGGGTATAATACTCCCTCGGCTAAGTCTAAGTTCCGTAAGGTCAAGCTTAAGCCCCGTATATATACAAATGCCCTAGGCTCCGCATAGTCAAACATAGACTCGAACCAAGGTTAACCTAGCGCTTTTATACCAACTTTGTCATGACCCGAAATGGCACGTGACTGGCACTTGAATCATATGAAGTCTATAGGACCCCATCTAATTCAAGTAAGCCTAGAAAATCCTAGAAATCTAAACCATTTAAAGAAGAAGTGAAGAAAATATGTTTTAAAACAAGGGGTTTTTAAATAACATAAGCCGAATATGCATTTTAAAATCTCAAGTCTTTTCTGAAAATTTCGGCAGAGTTTCCTTTGTAAATACCAGCCCCAAAAGGGGTACAACATGCATAATATGAATAAAGATATCCCCAAGCGGGAGCTAGCTCTTCGTCAATTGACGGTCACAACCATGCAAGCAATATAATATACAACGCTGAAGGGCGAGGATCAAAACTCAAAAGGAAACTCAAAACATCAAGAAGACCATAATAATACAAGCGTGAATCTACGGTCGAAATAATAAACAACTGGTCTTCTAAGTCTAATAAATAATACAGTCTGGTTGATGAAGTTACTAGATACAACTGAATGTAAATAAAATACAATGGTGATCACGATGCAAGTGAACCCACCTACCGAAGAAAATCATCCGGAATGGAAGCAGTGTGCCAGTAAGCCGCAATGAAACCTGTACGGCAAAACCTACAAGAAACTGTGGCACAACGGGGGTAAGTTGCCAACTCGTGAGTAGAAAACATCACAGAGCAGAAATCGTATGTATGACTCAACCCTAGGTCAAACGATCAGGAATATATATATATATATATATATATATATATATATATATATATATATATATATCCTCAATATGATAAAGCCTAAAGCATGAAAAGGTGGCAAGGGTAAACATCTATACCAAGTGTAATACCAAGTGCTCGTGTTAGTGCCTCAGGTAGAAACATATCATATATATGAGGTATCATTAATGTAATCATCATGAAATCAGTGTCAACTATATCATGAAGTCTATAAGTATGTGGATATCATCCAACTATGTAATCAATGCATGTATGCATGTGGATCTCGTCCACGCGTCAACCAATGACATAACAACATCATGCATGTAAAAGTCATAAAAGCACATGCATGAAAGTATGAGGATATAAATCAATGTGTGTCCCTCGCGACACATCAAAATCATGGCACCTGAGTGTCCATCATCGACACTCGAAACATCATCAAACCCGTGTCCAGCATCGACACGTAAATCCTCATAAATCTCGGGCTCCGTCTGCGGGATCGGACCGCGGGCTCCGGCAGAACGGGTCGGCCCATATCCATCTCTCGACTCCAGTTGGTATCCTCCGGATAACCGCCAGGTCCAACCAATCACCGGTAGGTACTCACCACCCTGCTAGGCTCATCGTCTACTCTACGAAAAATATTCTCGCCCCGGGAAACCATACCGGGTCCACCATGAACCCGCAAACGGACCATCCGCCTCCTCGAATCGGGTTTCACATATCACACATCTCAGACCCGAGAAAACGCATGGTGGATGCACTGAAATATCATATCAAGATAAACTGGGTTTTTAAAACAATATTTACTTTCTTTTGAGATAACCACGGTTCTCAAATCCATAAATCTCATGAAAACAGCATATCTCAATGCGTATAATCGTAAAACATGATGTATGCGACATATAAAAGAAATGTAATCATATCGGTATATCATGCAACATGGAATCAGTAACCAGCACATGTCGATGGAAAATCGCTTTTTCAAATGAATCCAGTTTTAAAATATATCTTGCGGTTCCCAAATTTCCAAAATCAAGCCAGAATCATCTATGTATGTGCAAACATGTATGTATGCAAGTATGTCATGTAAGAAGTCATATCCTGATGCAACAATCCTACTGTGTAGTAACATGGAAATTATCGATGATGAAGTGTGTGAGCCGGCAAGCTGGTGTACGTGGAGCATACGCATCATTGATAATGGTGCTAGTGTCCTGATAGCATGGGTTTAATATAACATAAATCAGAAGTATATAAGCATGAAATGTTCTAATAACCACATGAATATATGGAAATGGAAGGTAAATGCAACAATAAGGAATCTACATTAGTTATACGAGTCATACAGTTTGTCATTTGAAATCACACGAATCGTGGTGTTTGGAAAATAGGGCTACGGTGTTTTTAAGAAAAGAGGTACGTCCTTTGAAATATCCGTAGAATCCCTTGGTTTGTCATTTAAAATACTCATGATTCGTTAGTTTTGGAAATAGGTATGACTCGAGTCTAGTCTAACATCTACAAGTAAACTACAGGACTAAATGGACAGTCTAATCGAAAGGGTAAGGGAAAACCACCCAAGTCTGGGTCGATACATATAAATATAATAGTCGGTGATCCTGCCTTAATAGTATCACATACGATACAATAAACATTATGACATCCTCGAGTCAAGAGTGCGGATCTATCATCAATATATAGCTCGTACGTAAATCCGTCGTACGGCATCCCAAATCTGGGTACGGGTCAAATATCACACTCATCTCATTATTCATCTGGTATCCATTATCATCATATCCCATGAACTGGGGGTATTGATCTAAGTCTAGTACAAACTGATACCATCTGCATATATATGCGTGTATGAAAATACACGCCTAAAGGCCCGATAAAATCTCACGTCGTATCTCAAAATACGAACCAAAACATATCACCGATCTCATAGCATCATGCCCAATCTCATCGACTCATCTCCAAATACCATATACAATCCTCATCATCCATGGGTAGGTATACGTATATATATATACATAGTCTCATATCTATGTGTGTGTGTATATGTACATATCCCCATATACGCACAAGTAAAACAATGTAAACATGTGTGTGTGTGTGCGTGTAGGTGTAAACCTTATTCTAGGGTCCACGACTAAACTAACTAATGACGGTATCATCCAATTATGCTAAAATTATCCATGACTCTCAAAGTCTATCTAGATACTCATAATCTCAAAATAAACATATGAATATATTCATATAATATATATATACCATACACTATACTACGAACTGCGGGGGTGCTATACGCTATCCACCCGACTTCCCCCATAGATATAATCTACTCACATTGCTCTTCGCTTGCCGTTGCCGACGTCGCCACGCGCTTTCTTGTCGTCTCAAAGTCCTCATGGGGGTACCTACACATCATAACGTATCGTGATACATTAAAACCTAATTCAAAACCAAAACAATACGCTAAAAGCCTATAGATTAGAACCTACGGACTACGCCTTTCAAACCACTAAACAACCCTCGATATCGTCGTACAAACGTAAAGTGATCGAGGTAAAACACAAATGCTAAAATCCAGAATCCAAAATACGAAAAAATATAACCCTAAATTAAAACAGCAACTCATGAAAATGGTCCCAGATTTTACCCTAACGAAATTAGCCGATTTTTCATATGTGGAGGGTATATTTTACTATAATTAAAGCCACAAAACCAATACGAACCAATTTGCCCCAGGTCTGGCCGTAATTTGCGGCCAGAAGGGATATATTTGCGGCCTTGGTGAGGGCTTGGGGGCTAGGGTTTCAGTGGGGGTCCTAGGTTGCCTGCACACTCCTCTGTGTTTGCTAAAATATTTTCAGGTCATCCGGGTGTTAGCAGATTTCATTATACCCTCACAGAATCCACAATTCTCTGATATCGGGTTTTCTAAGTTCGTAATCCGGGATTTAAGTCTCAGATTCAGTCCACTAAATCATCACAACAGGGGTTGTATAGCCTCTACTAATCTCAATTACCCTTCACTACTCAAGATTTCATCACAACCCTAACTAGGAATTTCAATGTTCACTAAACCGCCCTAAATCACAACTAAACACATATGGATACTAAAGTGAATGAAATATAATGCTAATGGCAATGAAAATACCTCATTTGGCAACTCAAGAATTTTCTTGAGTTTCCCCAAGTCATCAAAATCCGATTTTTCTTGGTCCCATGTGTGTGTATTGAGCTTGTGCAAGTTTTTTGTGAAGGGAAGTATGTGTTTTGATGTTGATTTGGGGGTGAAGTGAGGTATAGGAGGTGGTGAAGGGAGAGGGCAGCAGCCATGGAGGTGAGAGGAGAGAGGATGAGGGTGATGAAATGAAGGAGGAATGGCCCAAGTCAAGGTAAACCCCTCCCTTTCTCTCTCTTGCCCATGCTTCCCATTTCTTTATTCTTTTCCTTTTTGTTTTCTTATCTTTTCTCTTTAAAAACAAACCATGCATGAATAAAGAGAAAGAAACCATGAAAGAAAATGTGACAAAGTGTAAAAATGACATGGTACATGTCATGTGCACAAAATCCGGCTTAATACATGATTAGCGATATTTAATCGTGATTAGCATTAAAATAGTATATAATAAATCATAAAATTCTATAATTTTCTTAAATCCAGTAAAATGCCCTCTTTTTAGTAATTTCCATAATTTTCCCAATTTATCGGTATTTAATTATACCGCCTTATTAAAACATTCGATATAATATTATTTAATCATAAAAATTCCCAAAAATAATATTTTATTTTTTTGAAATGTTACACCACTATCCTGATTCATGACAGTAATCATATACTTACCTGCCCTCACTCCAATCCCTTTATTATGTCTTTACTTATTACCTTCTGTACACCACCTTTAGGCTAATTGGTTTTCTTCCTTCCCTACCCTTAGGCACCAGCCTAAGGTTTGAAAGAATGCTATCCAATAAGCGTAATAGGTGTACTCTTCTAATCCTAAGAGCCCTCGCAACCTGATAGAAGGTAAAGGGAAAAGACATCTGAATAATCCTATTCTATTTCTCCTGAACCGGAAATCATCCTCGAATCTGGAACGAATTCCTTCGAGTTCGTATGTAACTATACGATGGCATATCCAATAGGATTGGATATCCGTAGTGATACGGAGTGTTTTGGAGAAATCCAAAGTGGATCTAGGAGTGGCAGGGGTATACCCGGTTTCGTCGTGAATGATAGCAGTCGCAATTTCCTTTGCCATTATTCTAATCCCTTTATTATGTCTTTACTTATTAACTTCTGTACGCCATACTTAGGCTTGTTGGTTTTCTTCCATCCCTACCATTCGGCACCTGCCTATGGTCTGGAGGAAGACTGTCCAATAAACTCAATAGGTGTACCCTCTCCTAATCCTAGGAGCCCTCATAACCTGAGAGAAGGTAAGGGAAAAGACAACCGAATAATCTTATTCAATCTCTCCAGAACCAGAATCCATTCTCAAATCTGGAACAAGTTCTTTCGAGTTCGTATGTAACTATATGATGGATTTATCCAATGGAAATGGATGTTCGTAGTGATATGGGGTGTTCTGGAGAAATGCAAAAGTGATATAGAAGTGGCAAGGATATTTGCGACACCGTGACATTCCAAAAGTCAAAGTGTTATAAGAAGGTTCGGTTAACTTGGTTCATGCGTTTTAGTCTAGGTTGTTAGTGTATATGCCCTAGGGGTCATTATTGTATCATACTAGCTTGTATATTACTTAATGGAAGCTTGGGATATTCACAGTTATATTAACAGTCTTGCTCAACATAGTAGTATGCTACTTGGTTTATATCTATCTTAATATGTGTAAATGTTTCTTTTAACATATCGCGAATACAAATTGATAGAGCCCATAGGATCTTGCTTGACTACCAGCGTTGTGATGGCAGTCACACTAGTGGGGGCTGGGTAGTCTACAAGCACATCCTTTTTCAGGTCCCTAGTCGTAGGATTATCGAGACAGGGCATCGATACTCCGGAATAGACTAGTGTGTACGCTTCTCATCCCAGTTGGGAAGATGGTCTGTCCCACAGCCATCAGTACGTTGTACTGGAGATAGTATACAGGTTCTCGTTGGGTTACGGGTACACCGGACAGGACTCGCAGGGAACTGTTGGTTGGTATTATACCCGTCGTCAATTAACAGTTCCCAGGTGACATGAGTACAGCATAGTCCGCAGACTTGACACTGCTGCTTCGTCTCAAGTGTGTTCCCACTGTTCTTAGATTGCTACCCTACCACGGCTCAAAGGAGTCATGCAAACGGTAGCAGTTGGGTGCAGTCCCGAAGCACTTGGAGGCGGTGGCAGTTAGAAAGGATTCGTCTCTCCCAGTATTGGGAGTTGATATCGTGCTGTGTTTGGAGAGCCATTACGCAAAGTCCCTGGCCAGGGCAAATGAGATTTACTGGTAGGTTTTCTAGTAGCTTCTCAAGGTGTGATGGGCTTCACTCCGACACCAGCTTTTAGGGGACTGACGCTTGCCGCCCTTAGGCCCGATATACGATAGTCTTAGACGAACAGACCGGACTGTACGGAGATTGTCACATCAGACTCGATAGGAGTTCGGATGGGTTTCCTCATCGGCCTTCTTATCGATATCTACCTGGGGACCGTTACGTACAGCTTGTACCGCTTGCGGCCTGTGGTTAAACCCACTGCCAGCGTAGTGTCGAGTCTTTAGAGTCCCACATAGAGAGTTTCCCTACTTCAGGCGAAACGATATAGAGGTCGTATGGTTTTACGACAGGGTTCGGACACATACGTGTATTTATGCACGTACGATGTTCGGACAGTTTTTACTAGCGGGCTTTAGTTTAAGCCAGATTCTAGTATTGGATTATTGGATTTATACATCTCATATTTTCCTTGTTTTACGGATGGGAGGGGAATTCTCGTAATTACTCGAGAAGCGTCTAGAAGAAAGGTGACTCATTATGTTTTAATTCATTTATGAATTAAGCTTAATGAGGTGGAGGAGATGATGTGAAATTTGCATTAATTACATCATGAGTCATGAGGTGATTCACCTCAAAGTAATTAATGAAGCATGGTTGATAATTTTATATATTATTACTTAGATATTTTCATGCTCCATTATTTATCCAAATGACTCAAGATTTATATTCATTCTCACAAACACATTCTCTCTCCTCAAGCTCTCTCTCTTCAAGAATATAACCCTAATCCTCTCATGTGTTGAGATCTCAAGGGTTAGTAAGACTAATAGATCCCTAATCCATCTCTATATCTTCTAGGTTACTTTGATTAGCAATCATAGCCATCTAGTTACCTCAAGTGAGAGGTTAAAGCTTGGAGAAGGAACTCTCGGGTGGATCTTCTATCACATCGAGGAGGCCGACGAGGAGGTGAACAACAAGAACAAGAAGGGCTAGAATCTTGAGGTTTAATCATCTATCATAGTAGTTAATCACTTCTAGTTAGTTGTTAGTTAGGGTTTAGCAAAGATCCGTAAAGTTAGTCGATATTAACTTAAACAAAATGATTGTTTTACCTATTCCGCCTCCCCGCATCATGTGGGGTGTCTAACGTCGACTTACAGTGGTATCAGAGCCTAGCTAAACCATAACTAACTTGTTAGCGAAGTCTTTAGAAATTCGATCGCAAAACAAACCCAAAAATACGACGTTTTCACATAGTTTCTGCCGTTTTTAAAACAGGGTCTAAAAATTTTTCAGGGACCCTTAAAAATACGAGCAGGGTTTTTTAAGAATTGTAAAGAAATTTAGGACTGTGAATCGGCCATACCACCGCGGAACCACCGCCGATCCAAGCGATCCGCCGCGGATCCGCGGCCGAGTTGACTCCGAGTCAACCCAAATTTGCTCAGTTATTCTTCTGTGTTGATGTTGTGTTTTCTGGGATGTTTTGTTTCTGCTCAGATTTTATGTGCACAGAGAATTGTTTAGAGTAGATTCATTAGTGTTGCTTGATCGAAATTCTAAGATATTTGGCTAACTTGATTATATCTGTGTTGTGTTTAATGTGTTCGTAAACCTCCCCTAACTGCTAGTATGTCGGTTAGCAGGGGGTTGCACATTTCTGTAATGGTTTTTTCTGGTTTGTGATTATGAACTTTTTGGATTGTCGTGAATGGATAGCCGGGGATGTGAGACGAGTGTTTCTTTCATTTAAATGTAAATTGTAATTTGTTGTAATATTCTTTTGCGGGGCACATCCGGGTTGAGGTTGTAGCCACCGTTGTATTATTTCATTTACTGTTTTCTGCTCCTAGGATAGACCCAAGGTGGGGTGCACAAACTACCGGGTACTTTGAAGTGTTTAGTGGCCTACTCACGTCGTTGAGGGAGACCGCTTCACTTCGGGTACTTGACGGGTAGTTTGTCATACCCGTAGGGGTCTAGGATGGGGTTTTGGCTATTCATCGCGACTATGTAATCCATCTTTCTTTGCAGGCTCAAAAGGAATGCGGATTCCTAGAATATCCAATATGTTCATCTGTGATCTGGAATGCCTATTATTGCATCTGACGAATGTACAATATCTATATATGATATCTAGTAGGCGTCACTTATGTTTTGCACCCGCGCTAGCCCAGCCCCTGCTCTGTCGTTAGTTAAGTAACCTAACGGGTGAATAACGGGGCCCAGTGGTGAATTCGGATGGCATAAGAGAACGTTGTATTTTCGTTGTTTTCTGCAATGATAGGTTAATTGATGGGACGCATTATATTAATGCAAAGAAAATAAACCAAAGTTGAAATGTTGGAACAATTTAAAAGAAACTACTCGGTTATTTTAAAACAGAAGATATTTTTTTTAATTGCGGAGTTTTAACCACTCCTTTTAAAAAGCTATCAGGTTCCTTCGGTTATATCAAGTTCACTACGTTCACGGTTTCGCCAAAACCATTCGTAGCCCTCCGTCATTTCATATGAATGGTCAGTAGTATTCAAGCTATGTTTGTTTGGCCCTTAGCCAAGACATGGTGATTGGTAGCTGCTGGGGTGTTCACATGTAGCATAGATAGATGCGTTGGTTTGGGACAGTCGTATTACTTTGTTGGCCCTTAGCCAAGAGTATATACGGGTGGGTTCAAATCAACCTGGATAATGACGGGTAGAACATGATATGTGACTTATGATTTGTTGGCCCTTAGTCAAGGTCATAAGAGCATGGGGCAAAAATCCGCATCGGGAGTTTCTAAAGAAACTGAAACTTGCTAGAGTTTTGGAGTGTGATAATTGTGGTAGGATTCCTTCAGCTTTATCACACGATGATATTTAGATCCCGATCCTACTGTGAGTATATGCTACTCATCAGGAGATTCTTTCACTTAACGATCAATGCTATAAACCTAGTAGGTGTCGAGAAGGTGTCAGCGGGGCTACGCCCCCAGGAAAAAAAGGTTATTTAATTAAGGAACTTCGCGAAAGCGTCGTAAAACCTCCCTCGAAGTACCGACACTTGCCTGGATGAACGGCTAAGCAAGTATTATACGGTGAGATCAGTCCTGACTAATTCTTCTTTTATGGTTTGAGGAGGGATTCGAGAAATAGTGGGAACCATCCAGTTTAGATAAACTAAAAACCAATCTAAACTTGCAACAGCATCATGCTAAAGTATTTTCTTCTCTCTCTCTTAACTGCAGCGACCTTGTGACCATGACTAGGTTACATCTAGATAACAAGTTGACTGAATCTGACTTTTATGACTGGCAAAGGTCTGTCCAGATGTCCATTGCCTATGACAAGCTGGACCACCCTATTACTACTCAAGCCCCCGCCGTCCCAGGTCCAGTTCCCACTGTCGCGGATATGAATATCCGTCAGACAAGGGAAAAGGACAGTGCGAGTGCCGAGTGCCTCTTGTTGGCTTCAGTTGATGTGGTATACCAGAAGCAGCACGAGAAGATGGACTTAGTTTCCATCTTCTTCCATAACAAAGATTTATATGGAGAGCAATCTTATATCGCAAGATATGAGACCTCGAACGAATTGCTTCAAGCGAGGTTGGCTGTTGGGTCATCTGTAGGGGACGACGTCCTTACGATGACTAGCTATATTGATGAGCTCACGGACCTGGAGACCACGTTGGGAAACATGTCATATGCTGACTTATTTCCACAGTCCTTACCCTCTACTTACACCCTGAAAGAAACCAGGGAGACACCCGCTCTGCTTAATGGGGGACCTTCTTCTTCTACATCCAGGACGAAAGCAAAGAGTGAAAAGAAGAAGACCTCCACAAAGCCGATATACGGTGTCAGTGAAGTAGAAGGAAAGGGAAGAGCAAAAGTTTTGGGACTTGGTGTAGGGAAGGAGGGATATTCCTATTGTTATGGGAACGGACATTGGCAGAAAGATTGCAAGGCTTTGGAAGCCAGTAGCCAGGATTCGAAGCATGTTGTGGCTTCGGCCTCGGGTGTGTTTGTTATTAAGAACTGTTTGTTAATTAACTCTACTTCCTGGGTACTAGATACCGGAGCAGGATCTCATATCTGTAATTCATTACATGCTTTGAGAAACCATAGAGTTATTAGGGTAGGCGATTTGTCTCTCAGAGTTGTGAACGGAATGAGCATGGACGCTGAATCCGTGGGAGAATATCGCCTAGGTTTGACAAGTGGGCAGATATTGATTCTACGTAACTGTTTGTATGTACCTAGTTTGACTTGTAATATCATATCAGTGTCCTCACTTTTGAGAGAGGGATATGATTTTACATTCGTAAGCGATATAGTAAACATCCACCTAAATCAAGTTCTGATTGGGTCCGGTACATTAGATGACGGTATATACGTATTAAATCAAGCTCAGGTTTTCAATGTCCAGAACACACTTAAAAGAAAGTCTCCAGAAATAAATCAGGCTTTCTTATGGCATTGTAGACTAGGTCACATCAATGAAACACGGTTGACTAAGTTACATAGAGAAGGATATTTGAATCCGTTCGAATATCAATCTTATGCTACTTGTGAATCTTGTCTCATGGGAAAGATGACAAAGACTCCGTTTACTGGACACAGAGTAAGAGCGAGCGACCTCTTGGGACTCGTACACAGTGACGTGTGCGGTCCAATATCTACACATACAAGAGGTGGTTATTCCTACTTCATTACTTTTACGGATGATTTCTCTAGGTATGGACATATCTTCTTGATGAAGCATAAATCCGAGGCCTTTGAGAAATTCCGAGAATACAAGAATGAAGTGGAAAAACAGACAGGCAAAAGTATCAAGACACTGAGATATGATCGAGGTGGTGAATACTTAAGTGCCAAGTTCCTGGGATACTTAAAAGAGAATGGAATTCTCTCTTAGCTTACTCCTCCATACACACCACAACATAATGGTGTATCGGAAAGGCAGAATCGAACCATATTGGATATGGTTCGTTCTATGATGAATAAGACTGAGTTACCGCGATCTTTCTAGGGTTATTCACTAGAATCGGCTGCATATCTTTTGAACCAGGTTCAAACCAAGACTGTGCCTACCACACCATATCAGATGTGGAGTGGGAAGAAACCCTGTCTTAAACACTTTAGAATATGGGGATGTCCCGCTTTTGTTAAAAAGCAGCTTGCGGACAAGCTCGAGGCACGCTCAGTACAGTGTAAGTTTGTAGGATATCCAAAGAACTCCAAGGGGTATTATTTCTATTACGCAGAGGAACAAAAGGTTTTTGTTTCTCGTCATGCCCACTTCTTGGAAGCTGAATTTTTAGAAAATCAGAAGAGTGGGAGCGCAATAGAACAAGAAGAAATTCCAGAACCACAAGCCCCTACTGAAAGTTTGGTAGAACCGGTAGTTCCAGAAGAACAGGACATTCCCGCACCCCTCCACAGGAGTAGTAGGCCGTCTCATCCGCCTGAGAGATACTACGGTTTTCTCATAGACGGGGATAGAGAGGATTGCGTCATTGATAATGATGAACCTACTAGCTTCCAGCAGGCCATCCATAGCGGCGACTCGGTAAGATGGCTGGATGCAATGCGGACCGAAATGGAGTCCATGTACTCCAATAAAGTATGGACTTTGGAATTTGCTCCAGATGGGGTAAAACCCATAGGATGCAAGTGGATCTTCAAGAAAAAGATTGGTGTAGATGGACAGGTGGAAACCTATAAGGCTAGACTTGTTGCAAAGGGTTTTCGTCAAAGACCTGGTTTGGACTATGATGAAACTTTTTCTCCAGTGGCTATGCTCAAATCCATTCGGATCCTTCTTGCCATTGCCACCTTCCATGATTATGAGATCTGGCAGATGGATGTAAAAACGGCTTTTCTAAATGGTAATTTAGAAGAGTGCATCTATATGGATCAGCCAGAAGGTTTCAATCAGAGTGGGAGCAGCGGGAAAGTGTACAAGTTGCTTAAGTCCATTTATGGACTAAAGCATGCATCGCGGAGTTGGAACATCTGTTTTGATGAAACGGTCAAAGAATATGACTTTATCAAAAACCAGATGAACCATGTATATATAGTAAAGTTGTAGCACGAACTGTCGTATTTCTCGTCTTGTACGTGGATGACATTCTACTGATAGGAAATGATATTCCTATGCTACAATCTGTGAAAGGATTCTTGTCACACAGGTTCTCCATGAAAGACCTGGGTGATACCTCTTACATTCTAGGGATCCAGATTAATCGTGATAGATCTAAGAGGATGTTGGGACATTTGCAGTCCAGGTATATCAACACTATACTGAAAAGATTCAATATGGAAGATTCTAAGCGCGGTAATTTACCGGCTTGTCACGGAATCACCCTCTCCAAAGAGATGTCTCCCAAGACTGATTTGGAGAGGGATCGCATGTCAGTTATACCCTACGCTTCTGCGGTAGGCTCTATAATGTATGCGATGTTGTGCACCAGACCTGATGTAGCTTACGCACTGAGCGTGGTAAGCCGGTATCAGTCAGACCCAGGGGAGAAGCACTGGATAGCAGTAAAGAACATTCTCAAGTACCTGAGAAGGACTAAGGATATGTTCTTGGTTTACGGCGGAAAAGACCTCCAGATCGAGGCTTTTGCCGACTCCAGCTTCCAGAGTGACAAGGATGACACCAAGTCCATGTCAGGTTATGTCTTTACCCTCAATGGAGGGTAGGTGTGCTGGAAGAGTTCCAAGAAGGACACCGTTGCTGACTCGACGATGGAAGCAGAGTATATCGTTGCTTGCGATGCTGCAAAAGAAGGACACCGTTGCTGACTAGTGTGTACGCTTCTCATCCCAGTTGGGGAGATGGTCTATCCCACAGCCATCAGTGCATTGTATTGGAGATAGTATACAGGTGCTCGTTGGGTTACGGGTACACCGGACAGGACTCGCAGGGAACTGTTGGTTGGTATTATACCCGTCGTCAGTTAACAGTTCCCAGGTGACATGAGTACAGCATAGTCCGCAGACTTAACACTGCTGCTTCATCTCGAGTGTGTTCCCACTGTTCTTAGATTGCTACCCTACCACAGCTCAAAGGTGTCGTGCAAACAGGTAGCAGTTGGGTGCAGTCCCGAAGCACTTGGAGGCAGTGGCAGTTAGAAAGGATTCTTCTCTCTCGGTATTGGGAGTTGATATCACGCTGTGTTTGGAGAGCCATTACGCAAAGTCCCTGGCCAGGGCAAACGAGATTTACTGGTAGGTTTTCCAGTACCTTCTCAAGGTGTGATGGGCTTCACTCCGACACGACTTATACAGCTTTTAGGGGACTGACGCTTGCCGCCCCCTAGGACCGATATGCGATAGTTTTAGACGAACAGACCGGACTATACGGAGATTGTCACATCAGGCTCAGTAGGAGTTCGGATGGGTTTCCTCATCGGCCTTCTTATCAACATCTACCTGGGGACCGTTATGTACAGCTAGTACCGCTTACGGCCTGTGGTTAAACCCACTGCCAGCGTAGTGTCGAGTCTTTAGAGTCCCACACAGAGAGTTTCCCTGCTTCAGGCGAAACGATATAGAGGTCGTATGGTTTTACGACAGGGTTCAGACACATACATGTATTTATGCACGTACGATGTTCGTGCAGTTTTTACTATCGAGCTTTAGTTTAAGCCAGATTCTAGTATTGGATTATTGGATTTATACAGTCTCAGATTTTCCGTGTTTTACGGATGGGAGGGGCATTCTCGTAATTACTCAAGAAGCTTCTAGAAGAAAGGTGACTCGTTATGTTTTAATTCATTTATGAATTAAGCTTAATGAGGTGGAGGAGATGATGTGAAATTTGCATTAATTACATCATGAGTCATGAGGTGATTCACCTCAAAGTAATTAATGAAGCATGGTTGATAATTTTATATATTATTACTTAGATATTTTCATGCTTCATTATTTATCCAAATGACTCAAGATTTAAATTCATTCTCACAAACACATTCTCTCTTCTCAAGCTCTCTCTCTTCAAGAATCTAACCCTAATCATCTCATGTGTTGAGATCCCAAGGGTTAGTAAGACTAACAGATCCCTAAGCCATCTCTATATCCTCTAGGTTACTTTGATTAGCAATCATAGCCATCTAGTTACCTCAAGTGAGAGGTTAAAGCTTGGAGAAGGTGTTGCGCCACGGCAGCGCCCCGGCCGTCTATCCGAGGCCAAAATGCGGAATCAAAATTTTTTCTTATCTTTAAACCGGCGCTACCGCGGACAATATACCCGGATCGTAACCATTAACCTAATCCTAGCTAACAAGAGAGATGGTAGAATGCTATACCAAGCGATCCGTGTCCTTCGGTCTTCGTCTCCACTCCAATCTCCCGCGGAGTCTCCGTCCGTCACCTCCTCGTCGGAAAGGGCACCACGTAGCCGGATTCTTTTACGGGCTCCCACCTCTGGACCGAGGCAACTCGGGCGCGAAGTTCGCTATCCGACGCGTCCAAGGGTACTGTAGGTTGTAGTATAGAAAACATGTCTCGATACGGGTATGAAGTTGCCATGATGGTGTGGAGGAATCAAAAGAACTTTGGAAGAAGAATGGTGTATATTTTTCAAGCATGAAAAATGAGAGATGTATATTTTCTCACACTCAAAAATAAACCTCTCATCTCCCTCAAAAATGGCCGGCCAATACAATATGGAGCAAGCTAGAACAAAAGGGAGGTGAGTGTAGTAGAAGAATAATGGTGACCACACCCAAAAATCATGATAACAATGTCACACCAAAATCTCATCCATTCTTTTCTCATAAATGCAAAGGAAGTGAATA
Source organism: Agapanthus africanus (assembly GCA_030015575.1). Classification (NCBI taxonomy): domain Eukaryota; kingdom Viridiplantae; phylum Streptophyta; class Magnoliopsida; order Asparagales; family Amaryllidaceae; genus Agapanthus; species Agapanthus africanus. The sequence goes on along the minus strand of JASDDO010000019.1, from coordinate 424,349,972 downwards.
GAAAAGGATCTCATGATGAGGAAGCCACAAATGCAAGAAACCCCTCCACAATATGTAATTTGCACAAATGCAAATTACCCTCTCCATCGGAAAAGTCCGGCCGGGAAGGAACAAATGAAAACCGGCCGGAACAGAATGCAAACTGGCAACTTCAGAAAACTGATCCCGTAATAAATTACAGCAAAACCCCGCGACTGCATATACATGCCCGCATTTGTATTCCCACTGAACACAAATGCAAAGAGACAAAATCTACACTGTCTAATACTAGGATCCGGCTTAAACCAAAGCCGGCTAGTAAAATCCGTCCGATCACGATCCATGCAATACCGCACATATCTGATCGAACCCTGCCATATCTCCATACGGCATCTACAGCGTTTCGCCCGAAACTTGAGTAACTGTGTGTGGGGGACTCTAAAGACTCGTCAATACTATGGCTGTGGATTTAACCACTAGCACGTCAGAGGTATTAGCCATACGTGACGGGCTACCAGCTATTGACTAAAAGGGACGTCGATGGGCAAACTCATCCTGACACCCTACTGAGCCTGTCAGTGACAATATCCGTACAGTCCGGTCCGTTCGTCTATGAGTATCGCATGGCGGGCCTAGGGGGTTGGGAAAAGTCAGACCCCCAAAAGCGGTACAAGTCGTGTCGGAGTGTAGCCCAGAACACCCTGGGATACTACTGGAATACCTACCAGTAAATCTCCTGCCTCGGCCGAGGGTTTTGTGTAATGGCTCTCCTAGACACGGCGCGACCTCACCTCCAATACCGGGAGAGACGAACCCCTGCACATCCGCTCACTGCCTCCATGTGGCTCGGGACTGTACCCAACTTAAAACCTGTTTGCACGACTCCTTTGAGCCGTGGTAGGGTAGTAATCAAAGTACAGTGGGAACTCACACGAGACAAATGACGATCTCAGGTCGATGAACTAACCTGTACACATGTCACCAGGGAACTGCTATCTGACGTCTGGTATAATCCCAACTAGCAGGTTCCTGGCAAGTCCTGTCCGGTGTACTCATAACCCAATGAGCACCTGTATACATCTTAGGTGAACCAACTGACACCAGTGGCTTGTGAGACCGGCCACCGCCCCTCGTCGGGGTCTCGACTGTATACACTAGTCTACTAATGGAGTATCGATGCCCAGTCTCGAAACTCCCACGACTAGGGACCTTTTAAGGATGTGCTTATAGACCCCAGCTCCCACGTATATGATCGCCCTCATACTGCTGGTAGTCAAGCAAGAATCTTAGGGGCTCTATCAACGTGTAATAGAGACTCGTAAGGTCACCTAAAGCAGTACACGATGATAAAGATAAACCAGATAGCATACTATCATCTTGAGTAAGACTGTCCAACTGGGACAGGTCCTCCCTCAATCATTGCAATCACGTGCCTGTGATCCAATAATTGACTCTGAGGGCACTATCTCCAACAATCTCCCACTTGCACTCAAGGCTAATTATTGCGATGTCGCATACTCACAGCCCGTGTGATACCGAACACCCAACTCCTCTACTAGTCAGTCTCACAAAGCTCGTTTGCGAAACTATTGCGTTCGAGGAATAGCCTAAGTGAGTGGATCCGCTCAGATGTTTCTTTCTATGTCTCTCTCTATCTCAAGTTCGCGGAGAAAACCATCTCCCGAAATGAGCAATACCTGTCTTAGAATGTGTCTGGATGTCTGATGGGACCTACTCATAAATGAACTCCAAATCCATACTTCTTAGACTGTATCGTCAACTGAACTTAATCAGTATCCTGCGCCATACCTTCCCTCAGTATCCACTTGGACCACCTGTCCAAAATACTGCCCCTCATCAGAAGGAAAACTATAACTCTGACAGCCACTCTGCCATCCAGGTTACCTTGGAAGCCTGGAATGATAACTGTCTCCCGAAGGAGACTGCCGTTATCATTTCCCTAGAACATCAACTTATGTTCTAAAACTGCTTCCGACTGTTTCTCCAGGATTGGATCAATATCAACTTATTGCATCTACTGCAAAAACAACATCTGGTGTGGTACTTGACATCTCATGATCAACTCAATTGCCTAAGCAGGTGATCTGCCAATCATGCGCGTCCCTCTCCCCTTTAGTCTGTAAGACACCTTTAGAGATGGTGACTCCATTACCTGCAAGTATACTACCGTGCCAGGAGTCGTCCATTCTAAATACTCATAGAATGCTGTCTAAGTACCCAGATTGGGAAACCACCCAAATCTAGATCTAAAACCATAGATCTAATAACCAAAATATACGATATAAGATCCAATTCCTATGTGGAGAAACCACTGTGTGACAACCAAAGAATAACCGATCGTAGTACAGGAATATCACTTCCTACTCTGTGTATGTCATCCAAATACCAGGACATCACACCCTAATACCTTCTTAACAGATCCATCCCCTATTCTGATGAAGTCAAACCATGACTGTCACATCAGAAATAGATGATCTATCTCCGCTGTATCTGCTTTAGTCTATAAATAGACATAAGCCACCTGTCCACCAATACTTCCGCTGCTCCCACTGACTACGACAACCCTCTGGCAGAGTCATATAGGCGTACACTTCTAAAGCCAGTTTAGAACGACACTATACTCATCCTCCTGCCGGGTCTCACAGTCTGGAACAACAGCAATGGCAAGTCTGGGTAAACAAGAACCTCCCTGCCACCGTCCTTGAGCATACTGAAGTACCTCTCGAGTGCCTGAGGTTATCCCCATATCTGCGGAGTGGCCAATGGAATGTCAAACCAGATTGAATCTTTAGGTTCTTATCAAATCTTCAGTAATCATTTGCGGTTCTGGAATCACTTCCAGTTCTACCATACTCCCACTACTGTTTTCTGAAAAAATCCAATTTTATTAAAACTGTGGCGAGTCAAGAACAATATCACTATTGATCTTCTAGATGGTAGAAAATCAACCCTCGTCATAGCCTGGGTCAACCCACAAAGAGCCATTACAGAAACGTGCCTTGAGTTATCTGGAGTCTGGTTTTAAGCATAAGCTGACAACTCCCCGTACCTTAACAATGTCAAGATATGAACTGTTCTATATCCAATATAGAAACAGAGGCTCTGATTTAATTGAACCAGATTCAAATCATGCAGCTGTCTCCAGTGCATGTCAACTAAATAGAAGGAGGCCGATCAGCGTTACTCAACTTAGGAGTACTTCCAATTATGAGCAACCTGAAAGAGAAGCTAGTTCTCTTAATCATTACTATCAACTGAATACCATTCACAAGTATCTACATCTTCGATCACCTTGAAGAATCCCGATACTTGCAATACCTGGTTCTCTACTTTACTTATATACCAATAACTTCTCAAAACTCAGACCCTGTGTTTTTACGAAACACCTGTCTAAGAACTAGAGAAGTAACAAGTAAACAGAATATAGTACGAGGACCAACCCCTCTGTCCTAATGGACACTGGACAACATACAATACTCTGTATAAGTCCCTTGAGTCTAATAACTCATTCACTGTGTGTCGTAGGTTGAAAACTGTACTATGGTTATGAAGAATTACACCGCTGTTCAATGCTCCTTACCTAACCATCCACTGATATAGGTAAATGTCATGGATATAATTTCAAAAAGTTATATCTCACTCTATGAAAATAGACGTACAGATATATCAATTTGAAATTGGTGCATAACAACGGATATTCAAAACCAAATATTTGCCGCCCGGCAAACAACCCAGGTGACTTCCTCAAATATCACCAATTACAATAAATTCCGATATAATGAGGATGATCACCTAATTCCCAATAACTTACTCCCACTCATCATCTGTAAAACCATACAGATGTGAGAATCATACCTGGTAAATACATACCCTGGAGCAAGTGTCTAATCGAGAAATCAGTTTTCTATTAACAGTACACAGTGAAACTGAAACATTGAAATGTTTCGATGGGGTATCTCGGTATTCCTAGTAATGCATCTTCCATTATCCAGATTCACAACTGTAACCGTATATCTCTTTGCCATCTCTCCAAATCCCTTTATATGTCTTCAGTCATTACCTTCTGTACACCCCTTTAGGCCAAATGGTTTTCTTCCTTCCCTACCGTTCGGCACCAGCCTATGGTTTGGAAGAAGACTATCCAATAAGCATAATGGGTGTACTGTCCTAATCCTAGGAACACTCGCAATGCGAGAGAAGGTGAAGATAAAAGACAACTTAATGAACCTTATTCCTATTTCTCCTGAACCAGCGTCCATCCCCGAACTGGAACAAGTTCCTTTCGAGTTCGTATATAACCATACGATGGATTATCCAATAAACTTGGGATCTTCGTAGCGATACGGAGTGTCCTGGAGAAATACAAAGGTGATTTAGGATTGGCGAAGAAATACTTGGTTTGGTCGTGAATAGCAGTCGCAATTTACTTTGCCCTCTTACTAATCCCTTTTTTGTCTTAACTTAATACCTTCTGCACACCATCGTTATGCTAATTGGTTTTCTTCATTCCCCACCGTTCGGCACCAGCCTAAGGTTTGGAAGAAAATTATCCAATTTGCATAGTAGGTGTACTACTCCTAAACCAAGGAGTACTCGCAACCTGAGAGAAGGTAAATGGAAAAGACAGCTGAATAGTCCTATTCGTTTTCTCCAGAACCGGAAACCATCCTCGAATTCCTTCGAGTTCGTATATAACCATACGATGGTTTTGTCCAATAGAAGTGGACGTTCGTAGTAATATGGGGTGTCCTGGAGAAAAGGGTAAAAGTAGGAGTGGCAATGAGGTTTGCAACTCTGACAATCCAAAAGCCAGTATTTTAGAAGGTTCGGTCAACTTGGTCACTGAGTCATAGTCTAGGGTCGAGTCAATGGTCGCTGCCAAAGAGAGAGAGAAAAGAAACACTCAGCGTGCACTCTAAACTAGATCAGAATAGTTATCACTTTATCTAATCTGGAAACCTCCCACTGTAACGTCAAATTCTTCCCCAAACCTGAAAGAAGAATTAATCGGGATGACCCGAGGATTAAACCAAGTCATCAGTGGGAATCGGGATCCAACTATCATCGCATGATAACTTGACGGAATCCACTCAAGTTACCACACTCCAGAAGGTATGCGCATGCCTGGCAAGTTTCAGTTTCTTTAGAAACTCCCAATGTGTGTTTTTACCCCTAGGACCCAAGTGACCTTGACTGAGCCAACATATCAAAGGATCCTAGTCAAGTTCAACCCGTCATTATCTTGATTGCATTAGACCCACCCGCATGAGTCCTTGACTGAGCCAAAATGACCGTACGACTGTCCTAACCAATCACATATCCATAAGACAGAAAAGCATTACAGAGCTACCGCACACTACGCCTCGGCTGAGCACGACATACGTAGCATGAATACTAAGCAATACTAATCTGAAATGACGGAGGGCTACGGCTGGTTTTTGACGAAAAACCTTTAACGTAATGAACTTGATATCGTTGAATGAACCGGATAACTTTTTATAAAAATATAGTGACGAAAACCTTTGCTAAAGAGGTCACTCCCGGTGAAGGGATCTCGGCTCTTTCCCCGTAGAATGAGGTGCAGGATATTCCAACTGAATACCATGATGCAAAGCAAAAGGCAATCGGCTATAGTGAAGTTATTACCCTGACGCAAACTTCTGTCCAAGGGGTCACTTCCGGTGAAGGGATCTCGGCCCTTGCCTCGTCGACTGAGGTGCTGGATATTCATAACCGAATACCACTGTGCAAAACAAAAAAGAACGTCCTTGCAATAACAGCTTTTTGAAAAATTGTTCCAACAACATCAGAATAGGTTTGTTTAGCTTGCATTGATCCGAATCAATGCAGTCCCATCAATTGATCACACCAATAAAGAACGAAAATAATGATGTACGTATATGCCATCCGCATTCGCCACTGGGTCCCGTCATCACCCGTTAGGTTACTTAACTAACGACAGAGCGGGGACTGGACTAGCACGGATGCAAAACATATACAACATCTACTAGTATATATATCAATATATAATATTTCGCTCAAGGCGTGATAAAATGCAACATCACAGAAATGTAACCAGCATCACAGAACAATACAGATATCTGGGATCCCCGGGTTTCATAGAGCCGCTACTGAAACTCGACGTTCCCCTGGTCGTGTGGATAGCCGGTGCAATGAAAATCCTAGACCCCTACGGGCGCGGTAAGTTACCCACCAAAACCTGAAGCGAGGCAGCCCCCTTCAGCAACGTGAATGGACCACCCAGCACTTCACGGAATCTGGTAACTTGGGTACCCCTCCTGGGTCAACCTATACCCCCTACGAGTGCGGCGAATAGCCCGCCAATTCTAGAGTAAAGCCCCATCCGTCTCAATGCCATGAGATGCGGGCCCGTTGCCCTCTAGAACCCGGCTATCCGTGCACCCCTCCGCGGGGTAATCCTAGTACAGAAAGTAAAAATATACATACAACGGGTACATCGATCTCGACCCGGTCATGCCCCAAAAGAATAATACAAACAGGCAGTGACGTCAGTCCACATGTCGGACGCTCGCCCCGCAATAATAAATGTACATATAAAACAAAACTGTACTACCACTGCAACCAGGCTATCCCCTACGACCAATCCGCAACATCACAGCAATACACAGAACATCAACGTGAATGTCACGTTCGCAAATCCGTCTAACCGGGCTATAGCAGTTAGACAGGATTTATCGATCAAATGACATTCACGGTCGCAGATATAATGTAAATACTGTGAACTAACATGTTTAAAATATCCGATCGAACAAATTCACCGAAGTGGGCCCTAAGCAGTACTGTAGCACTTACAGAAAATCTGGGCCCAAAAAGAATATCCCAAAACCCCCATTTCCAACCCAAAAGCCCACTGGAAAAATTTGGTGCGTTGACAAGTCAAAAGCGCGGCGGAACCACGGCCCAAGCATGGGTTTGGCCGCGGTTCCACGGCGGTATGGTGAGATCTCGCGACCAAATTTTCACAGATTGCTTAAATTTCCATGCACAGTATTCTGCAACAACCTAAAAATTTTTTGGAGCTAAAAGAATTTCGACAGAAAACTGTGCAAATGAAAATACGGTTTTTGGGGATTTTTGTTCGATCGAGTTCTAAACATGTTAGAGAAAGCTAAGCTAAGTTAATGGCGTGGCTCTGATACCATGTTGCGCCACGGCAGCGCCACGGCCGTCTATCCGAGGCCAAAATGCGGAATCAAAATTTTTTCTTATCTTTAAACCGGCGCTACCGCGGACAATATACCCGGATCATAACCATTAACCTAATCCTAACTAACAAGAGAGAGGGTAGAATGCTATACCGAGCGATCCGTGTCCTTCGGCCTTCGTCTCCACTCCAATCTCCCGCGGAGTCTCCGTCCGTCACCTCCTCGTCGGAAAGGGCACCACGTAGCCGGATTCTTTTACGGGCTCCCATCTCTGGACCGAGGCAACTCGGGCGTGAAGTTCGCTAGCCGACGCGTCCAAGGGTACTGTAGGTTGTAGTATAGAAAACATGTCTCGATGCGGGTATGAAGTTGCCTTGATGGTGTGGAGGAATCAAAAGAACTTTGGAAGAAGAATGGTGTATATTTTTCAAGCATGAAAAATGAGAGATGTATATTTCCTCACACTCAAAAATAAACCTCTCATCTCCCTCAAAAATGGCCGGCCAATACAATATGGAGCAAGCTAGAACAAAAGGGAGGTGAGTGTAATAGAAGAATAATGGTGACCACACCCAAAAATCATGATAACAATGTCACACCAAAATCTCATCCATTCTTTTCTCATAAATGCAAAGGAAGTGACTAGAAAAGGATCTCATGATGAGGAAACCACAAATGCAAGAAACCCCTCCACAATATGTAATTTGCACAAATGCAAATTACCCCCTCCATTGGAAAAGTCCGGTCGGGAAGGAACAAATGAAAACCGGCCGGAACGGAATACAAACTGGCAACTTCAAAAAAATGATCCCGTAATAAATTACAGGAAAACCCCGCGACTGCATATACATGCCCACATTTGTATTCCATCTGAACACAAATGCAAAGAGACAAAATCTACACTGCCTAATACTAGGATCCGGCTTAAACCAAAGCCGGCTAGTAAAATCCGTCCGATCACGATCCGTGCAATACCGCATGTATCTGATCGAACCCTGCCATATCTCCATACGGCCTCTACAGCGTTTCTCCCGAAACTTGAGTAACTGTGTGTGGAGGACTCTAAAGACTCATCAACACTATGGCTGTGGATTTAACCACTAGCACGTCAGAGGTATTAGCCATACGTGACGGGCTACCAGCTATTGACTAAAAGGGACGTCGATGAGCGAACTCATCCTGACACCCTACTGAGTCAGTGACAATATCCGTACAGTCCGGTCCGTTCGTCTATGAGTATCGCATGGCGGGCCTAGGGGGTTGGGAAAAGTCAGACCCCCAAAAGCGGTACAAGTCGTGTCGGAGTGTAGCCCAGAACACCCTGAGATACTACTGGAATACCTACCAGTAAATCTCCTGCCTCGGCCGAGGGCTTTGTGTAATGGCTCTCCTAGACACAGCGCGACCTCACCCCCAATACCGGGAGAGACGAACCCCTGCACATCCGCTCACTGCCTCCATGTGGCTCGGGACTGTACCCAACTAAAACCTGTTTGCACGACTCCTTTGAGCCGTGGTAGGATAGTAATCAAAGTACAGTGGGAACTCACACGAGACAAATGACGATCTCAGGTCGATGAACTAACCTGTACACATGTCACCAGGGAACTGCTATCTGACGCCTGGTATAATCCCAACTAGCAGGTTCCCGGCGAGTCCTGTCCGGTGTACTCATAACCCAATGAGCACCTGTATACATCTTAGGTGAACCAACTGACACCAGTGGCTTGTGAGACCGGCCACCGCCCCTCGTCGGGGTCTCGACTGTATACACTAGTCTACTAATGGAGTATCGATGCCCAGTCTCGAAACTCCCACGACTAGAGACCTTTTAAGGATGTGCTTATAGACCCCAGCTCCCACGTATATGATCGCCCTCATACTGCTGGTAGTCAAGCAAGAATCTTAGGGGCTCTATCAACGTGTAATAGCGACTCGTAAGGTCACCTAAAGCAGTACACGATGATAAAGATAAACCAGATAGCATACTATCATCTTAAGTAAGACTGTCCTACTGGGACATGTCCTCCCTCAATCATTACAATCACGTGCCTGTGATCCAATAATTGACTCTGAGGGCACTATCTCCAACAGAAGGAACTCTCGGGTGGATCTTCTATCACATCGAGGAGGCCGGTGAGGAGGTGAACAACAAGAACAAGAAGGACTAGAATCTTGAGGTATAATCATCCATCATAGTAGTTAATCACTTCTAGTTAGTTGTTAGTTAGGGTTTAGAAAAGATCCGTAAAGTTAGTCGATATTAACTTAAACAAAATGATTGTTTTTCCTATTCCGCCTCCCCGCATCATGTGGGGTGTCTAACGTCGACTTACATAGGTCGGGCAATGGTCGCTACCAAAGAGAGAGAGAAAAGAAACACTCAGCATGCACTCTAACCTAGGTCAAAATGGTTAATCACTTTATCTAATCTGGATGGCTCTCATTGTTTCCTCGAATTCTCCTCTAAACCCAAAAGAAGAATCAGTCGGAATCACCCGAGGAGTAATCCTACTCATCAGTGGGAATCGGGATCCAACTCTCATCGCATGATAACTTGATGGAAGCCACACAAGTCACCACACTCCAGAAGGTATGCGCGGCCTGGTAAGTTGTTAGTGTATATGCCCTAGGGGCCATTATTGTATCATACTAGCTTGTATATTGCTTAATGGAAGCTTGGGATATTCACAGTTATATTAACAGTCTTGCTAAACTTGGTAGTACGCTACTTGGTTTATATCTATCTTAATATGTGTATATGTTAGCATATCAAGAATACATATTGATAGAGCTCTTAGGATCTTTCTTGACTACCAGCGTTGTGATGGAAGTCACACTAGTGGGGGATGGGTAGTCTACAAGCACATCATTTTTAGGTCCCTAGTCGTAGGATTATCGAGACAGGGCATCAATACTCCGGAGTAGACTAGTGTGTACGCTTCTCATTCCAGCAGGGAAAATGGTCTGTTGTACAGCCATTAGTATGTTGTACTGGAAATAGTATACAGGTGCTCGTTGGGTTACGGGTACACCGGACAAGACTCGTAGGGAACTGTTGGTTGGTATTATACCCGTCGTCAGTTAACAGTTCCCAGGTGACATGAGCACAGCATAGTCCGCAGACTTGACACTGCTGCTTTGCCTCGAGTGTGTTCCCACTATTCTTAGATTGCTACCCTACCACGGCTCAAAGGAGTCGTGCAAACAGGTAGCAGTTGGGTGCAGTCCCAAAGCACTTGGAAGCAGTGGCGGTTAGATAGGATCCGTCTCTCCCGGTATTGGGAGTTGATATCGTGCTGTGTTTGGAAAGCCATTACGCAAAGTCCCTGGCCAGGGAAAACGAGATTTACCGGTAGGATTTCCAGTAGCTTCTCAAGGTGTAATGGGCTTCACTCCGACACGACTTATACCGCCTTTAGGGGACTGACGCTTGCTGCCCCCTAGGCCCGAGATGCGATAGTCTTAGATAAACAGACTGGGCTGTACGGAGATTGTCACATCAGGCTCAGTAGGAGTTCGAATGGGTTTCCTCATCGGCCTTCTTATCGACATCTACCTGGGGACCATTACGTACAGCTAGTGTCGCTTGCGGTCTGTGGTTAAACCCACTGCCAGCATAGTGTCGAGTCTTTAGAGTCCCACACGGAGAGTTTCCCTACTTCGGGCGAAACGATATAGAGGTCGTATGGTTTTACGACAGGGTTCGGACACATACGTGTTTTTACGCACGTACGATATTCGGACAGTTTATACTAGCAGGCTTTAGTTTAAGCCATATTCTAGTATTGGATTATTGGATTTATACAGTCTCAGTATTTCCGTGTTTTCACGGATGAGAGGGGCATTCTCTTAATTAGTCGAGAAGCTTCTAGAAGATTGATGAGTTGGAGGCTTAAGTGGAATTTGCATTAAATGGTTTAATGACTCATGGTGTGATTCATCCAAAAGAGTTAATGATGCATTTATTGCTTAATGACTCATGAGATGAATCACACAAAGTGAGTTAATGAAGCATGGTTGATATTATTATTTGTTATTCATTTAATAATATCTTATGCTTCATATATTCACAAATGAGATATTATTTCATATCATTCTCACTCTCACCTTTTCTCTCCTCAAGCTCTCTCTCTTCAAAGAACTAACCTTAACCTCTCATGTGTTGAGATCCAAGGGTTAGCAAGACTAATAGATCCCTAATCCTATTCTATATCCTCTAGGTTACATTGATTAGCACTCATAGCAACCTATTTACCTCAAGTGAGAGGTTAAGCTTGGAGAATTAGCTCTCGGGTGGATCTTCTATCACAACGAGGAGGCCGACGAGGAGGTGGTCTACGAGAACAAGAAGGACTTGATTTATTAGGTATAATCATCTTTCATAGTAGCTAATCACTTCTATGTTGTTGTTAGTTAGGGTTTAGCAAAGATCCGTAAAGTTAGTCGATGTTAGTTTAAACAAAATGATTGTTTTACCTATTCCGCCTTCCCGCATCATGTGGGGTGTCTAACGTCGACTTATAGTGGTATCAGAGCCTTGCTAAACCATAACTAACTTGTTAGCAAAGTCGTTAGAAATTCGATCGCAAAACGAACCCGAAAATACGACGTTTTAACCTAGTTTCTGCCGATTTTAAAACGGGGTCTAAAAATTTTTCAGGGACCCTTAAAAATACAAGCAGGGAATTATAAGATTACTGGAGAAATTTGGGATCGTGACTCGGCAAAACCGCCGCGGAACCGCGGCCGATCCAAGCGATCCGCCGCGGATCCGCGGCCGAGTTGAAGCCGAGTCAGCCCAAATTTTCCCAGTAACTCTTCTGTGTTGATTTTGTATTTTCTGGGATATTTTGTTTCTGCTCAAGTTTCAGGTGCACAGAGAACTATTTGGAGTAGAATCATTTGTGTTTGCTTGATCGAAATTCTAAGATGTTTTCTAACTTGATTATATCTGTGATGTGTTTAATGTGTTCGTAAACCTCTCCTAACTGCTAGTATGTCGGTTAGCAGGGGGTTGCACATTTCTGTAATGGTTTTTACTGTTTTGTGTTTATGGACTTGTTGGATTGTCGTGAATGGATAGCCGGGGATGTGAGACGAGTGTTTCTTTCATTCAAATGTAATTTGTAAATTGTTGTAATATTCTTTTTCGGGGCACATCCGGGTTGAGATTGTAGCCACCGTTGTATTATTTCATTTACTGTTTTCTGCTTCTAGGATAGACCCAAGGTGGGGTACACAAACTACCAGGTACTTTGAAGTGTTTAGTGGCCTACTCACGTTGTTGAGGGAGACCGCTTCACTTCGGGTAATAGGCTGGTAGTTTGCCGTACCCGTAGGGGTCTAGGGTGGGGTTTTGGCTATTCATCGTGACTGTGTAATCCGTCTTTCTTTGCAGGCTCAAAAGGAATGCGGATTCGTAGAAAATACAATATGTTCATCTGTAATCCGGAATGCCTATTATTGCGTCTGACGAATGTACAATATCTATATATGATATCTATTAGGCGTCACTTATGTTTTACACCCGCGCTAGCCCAGCCCCCGCTCTGTCGTTAGTTAAGTAACCTAACGGGTGAATGACGGGACCCAGTGGCAAATGAGGATGGCATAAGAGGACGTTGTATTTTCGTTGTTTTCTGCAATGATAGGTTAAGTGATGGGACGCATTATATTAATGCAAAGAAAATAAACCAAAGTTGAATCGTTGAAACAGTTTAAAATAAACCACTCGGTTATTTTAAAACAGTAGATATTTTTTAAATTGCGAAGCTTAAGCCATTCCTTTTAAAAGCTACCAGGTTTCTTCGATCATATCAAGTTCACTACGTTCACGGTTTCGCCAAAACCATTCATAGCGCTCCGTCGTTTCATTTGGGTATTCAGTAGTATTCAAGCTATGTATTTTGACCAACGCCAAGGCATAGTGTTTGGTAGCTGCTGGGTATTCATTTATTGCATAGATAGATGAGTTAGTTTGGGACAGTCGTATTATCATTTGGCCAACGTCAGGGGTATGTACGGATGGGTTCAAATTAACAAGATAATGATGGGTAGAACTTGACATGTGACTTATGACATTTTGACCAACGCCAAGGTCATAAGAGCATGGGGCAGAAATATATATTGGGAATTTCTAAAGAAACTGAAATTTGCTAAGAGTTGCATACCATTTGGAGTGTGATAATTCTGGTAGGATTCCTTCAGCTTTATCACACGATGATATTTGGATTCCGATCTTACTGTGAGTATCCGCTACTCATCAGGAGATTCGTCACTTAACGATCAATGCTATAAACCAAGTAGGTGTCGAGAAAGGTGTCAGCGGGGCTACGCCCCCAGAGAAAAGAGGTTATTTAATTAAGGAACTTCGCGAAAGCGTCGTAAAACCTCCCTCGAAGTACCGACACCGGCCTGGCTGAACGGTTAAGTAAGTATTGTACGGTGAGAATAGTCCTGACTAGTTATTCCTTTTTTGGTTTGAGGATGGATTCAAGAAACAGTGGGAGCCACCCTGTTTAGATAAACTAAAAACCACTCTAAACTTGCAAGAGCATCAAGCTAAAGTGTTCCCTCTCTCTCTCTCTCTCTTTGCAACGACCCAGAACATGACAGGCCTTAAGTTACTATTAGATAAAAATATTTTGACAGGGCCAAACTATAAAGATTGGTTCCGGAATGTTAAGATGGCTATTACTTATGACAAATTGGGGTATGTCCTTACCACTAAGGCACATGCTGTCCCTGGTCCAGAATCCAGTGTCGCGGATAAGGAAATCGCAAGACCTGGGAGATTGATTGCGCGAAGGCCAAATGCATCGTGCTTGCCTCTATGAATAATGAACATCAGAGGAAGCATGAGAATATGGATCTTGAATCCATATTTCTCCACACCAAGGAACTGTATGGAGAGCAATCTCATATAGCTAGATACGAGACCTCGAAGAACTTATTTCAGTCAAGACTGGCCGTCAGATCATCTGTAGGAGAACATGTCCTAAAGATGATTGGCTATATAGAAGAGCTCGCGGACCTCGGGACGACTTTAGAGAACGAGCTCTATACATACTTGGTTCTTCAGTCCCTTCCTTCCACCTACGCCCAGTTTATTCTGAATTTCAACATTCAAGGAAAAGAAGTTGAACTTCCAGAACTCCTTAATATGTTGAGGAGTGCAGATGGCACCTTGCAGAAAGCAAGGGAAACACCCACTATGTTTGTGCGCGGTGCTTCCTCTTCCGGGTCCAAGGCAAGGACCAAAGGAAGGAAGAAGAAGGCCGCTACCAAACCGAGAGGTGGTGTTGGTAAGGTGGGAGTTAAGGGAAAGACAAAGGTTGCGGTGCCAGTAGTGTCAAAGAACGAGTGCTTCCACTGTCGTATGAAAGGCCATTGGAAGAAAGATTGCAAAGCTTGGATTGCCAAGAACCAGGAACCGAAGCAAGCTGTGGCTTCGACTTCAGGTGTGTTTGTAATTGAAAATTATCTGTCAATCAACTCTACTTCCTGGGTATTAGATACCAGATCAGGATCTCATATATGCAATTCATTGCATGCACTGAGAAACCGTAGAGTGATGAAGGTTGGTGATATGACCCTCCAGGTTGCTAACGGAGCTAGCGTGGGTGCTGTGTCCGTAGGGGATTATCACCTAGGATTGACGAGTGGACATATTTTGGTTTTGCGCAACTATTTTTGTGTACCTAGTTTAATGTGTAATATCATATCAGTATCGTTGTTATCAAAAGAAGGTTATGATTTCACGTTTGTAAGCGATGTTGTTAACATCCTTAATCATGGTTTGATTGGGTCCTGTACACTAGATAACGGTATATACGTGCTAAACCAATTACAGATTTTCAATGTCTAGAACACACTAAAAAGAAAGTCTCCAGATATAAATCAGGCTTTCTTATGGCATTGTAGACTGGGTCACATCAATGAGACAAGGTTAACTAAGTTACATAGAGAAGGATATTTGTATCCGTTCGAATATCAATCTTATGCAACTTGTCAATCATGTCTCAAAGGAAAGATGGCAAAGACTCCATTCACTGGACATGGAGTAAGAGCGAGCGAGCTCTTAGGACTCATACACAGCGATGTGTGTGGTCCAATATCTGCACATGCAAGAGGTGGTTTTTCATATTTCATTACTTTTACGGACGATTACTCTAGGTATGGATTCATTTTCTTAATGAAACATAAATCCGAGGCCTTTGAGAAATTCCAAGAATATAAGAATGAAGTAGAAAACCAAACCGGCAAAAGTATCAAGACACTGAGATCTGATCGAGGTGGTGAATACTTAAGTGCCGAGTTCCTGGGTTACCTAAAAGAGAAAGGAATTCTCTCTCAGCTTACTCCTCCATACACTCCACAGCATAACAGTGTATCGAAGAGACGGAACCGAACCCGATTGGATATGGTACGTTCCATGATGAGTAATGCTGAGTTACCGGATCTTTCTAGGGTTATGCGCTAGAATCAGCAGCATATCTTTTGAACAGGGCTCCTACCAAGACTGTGCCCACCACGCTATATCAGATGTGGAGTGGGAAGAAACCCTATCTTCAGTATCTGAAGATATGAGGATGTCCAGCTTTTGTTAAAAAGCAGCATGCGGACAAACTCAAGGCACGATCAGTACAGTGTAAGTTTGTGGGATATCCAAAGAACTCCAAGGGGTATTTCTTCTATTACGCAGAGGAACAAATGGTTTTTGTTTCTCGTAATGCCCATTTTCTAGAACAGTAATTTTTAGAAAAGGAAACAAGTGGAAGCGCAATAGAACTGGAAGAAATTCCAGAACCACAAACTACTACTGAAAGTTTGGTAGAACCAGTAGTTCAAGAAGAACAGGACATTCCCGCACCCCTCCGCAGGAGTAGTAGGCCGTCTCATCCTCCTTAGAGATACTACGGTTTTCTCATAAATGGGGATAGAGAGGATTGCATCATTGATAATAATGAACCTACTAGCTTCCAGCAGGCCATCCAGAGCGGTGACTCGGTAAGATGGCTAGATGCAATGCGGACCGAGATGGAGTCCATGTACACCAACAAAGTATGGACTTTGGACTTTGCTCCAGGTAGGGTAAAACCCATAGGATGCAAATGGATCTTCAAGAAAAAGATTGGTGTAGATGGACATGTAGAAACCTATAAGGCTAGACTTGTTGCAAAGGGTTTTCGTCAAATACCTGGTTTGGACTATGACGAAACTTTTTCTCCAGTGGCTATGCTCAAATCCATTCGGATCCTCCTTGCCATTACCGCCTTCCATGATTATGAAATCTGGCAGATGGACGTAAAGAAGGCTTTTCTAAATGGTAATTTAGAAGAGTGCGTCTATATGGATCAGCCAGAAGGTTTCAATCAGAGTGGGAGCAGCGGGAAAGTGTGCAAGTTGCTTAAGTCCATTTATGGACTAAAGCAGGTATCGCGGAGTTGGAACATCTGTTTTGATGAAACAGTCAAAGAATATGACTTTATCAAAAATCCAAATGAACCATGTATATATAGTAAAATTGTAGCACGAACTGTCGTATTCCTCGTCTTGTATGTGGATGACATTCTATTAATAGGAAATGGCATTCCTATGCTACAATCTATCAAAGGATTCTTGTCACACAGGTTCTCCATGAAAGGCCTGGGTGATGCCTCTTACATTCTGGGGATCCAGATCTATCGTGATAGATCTAAGAGGATGTTGGGACTTTCGCAGTTCAAGTATATCAACACTATACTGAAAAGATTCAGTATGGAAGATTCTAAGCGCGGTAATTTACCAGCTTGTCACGGAATCACCCTATCCAAAGATATATCTCCCAAGACTGATTTGGAGAAGGATCGCATGTCAGTTATACCCTACGCTTCTGCGGTAGGCTCTATAATATATGCGATGTTGTGCACCAGACCAGATGTAGCTTACGCACTGAGCGTGGTAAGCAGGTATCAGTCTGACTCAGGGGAGAAGCACTGGATAGTAGTAAAGAACATTCTCAAGTACCTGAGAAGGACTAAGGATATGTTCTTTGTTTATGGCGGAAAAGACCTCTAGATCGAGGCTTTTGCCGACTCCAGCTTCCAGAGTGACAAGGATGACTCCAAGTCCATGTCAGGTTATGTCTTTACCCTCAATGGAGGGGCGGTGTGCTGGAAGAGTTCCAAGCAGGACACCTTTGCTGACTCGACGATGGAAGCGTAGTATATCGCTGCTTGCGATGCCGCAAAAGAAGCAGTCTGGATGAAGAAGTTCCTAACAGAACTTCAGGTGGTTTCTACCATTGCTGATCCAATACCGCTGTATTATGACAACAACGGATCTATAGCTTTAGCGAAGGAACCCAGGTTCCATCAGAAGTCCAGACACATCTTGAGGCGGTATCACCTGATCAGGGAGATCATAGATCGCTAGGAGATCGAGGTCCTGAGAGTTGCTAGAGAGGAGAACACTGCAGATCCATTCACTAAGGCCTTACCTCAGATTCAGTTCGAGAGGCTACTCGAGATGATAGGTCTTCGATATGCCAGTACATGTCCCTAGTGCAAGTGGGAGATTATCAGTGTATATGCCCTAGGGGACATTATTGTATCATACTAGCTTGTATATTACTTAATGGAAGCTTGGGATATTCACAGTTATATTAACAGTCTTGCTAAACATGGTAGTATGCTACTTGGTTATATCTATCTTAATATGTGTATATGTTAGCATATTAAGAATACATATTGATAGAGCCCTTAGGATCTTGCTTGACTACCAGTGTTGTGATGGCAGTCACACTAATGGGGGCTGGGTAGTCTACAAGCACATCCTTTTTCAGGTCCCTAGTCGTAGGATTATCGAGACAGGGCATCGATACTCCGGAGTAGACTAATGTGTGCGCTTCTCATCCCAGCAGGGGAAATGGTCTGTCCCACAGCCATTAGTACGTTGTACTGAAGATAGTATATAGGTTCTCGTTGGGTTACGGGTACACCGGACAGGACTCGCAGGGAACTGTTGGTTGGTATTATACCCATCGTCAGTTAACAGTTTCCAGGTGACATGAGTACAGCATAGTCCACAGACTTGACACTGCTGCTTCACCTCGAGTGTGTTCCCACTGTTCTTAGATTGCTACCCTACCACGGCTCAAAGGAGTCGTGCAAACAGGCAGCAGTTGGGTGCAGTCCCAAAGCACTTGGAGGCAGTGGCGGTTAGATAGGATTCGTCTCTCCCGGTATTGGGAGTTGATATCGCGCTGTGTTTGGAAAGCCATTACGCAAAGTCCCTGGCCAGGGCAAACGAGATTTACTGGTAGGATTTCCAGTAGCTTCTCAAGGTGTAATGGGCTTCACTCCGACACGACTTATACCGCCTTTAGGGGACTGACGCTTGCCGCCCCCTAGGCCGGATATGTGATAGTCTTAGACGAACAGACCGGACTGTACGGAGATTGTCACATCAGGCTCAGTAGGAGTTCGGATGGGTTTCCTCATCGGCCTTCTTATCGACATCTACCTGGGGACCGTTACGCACAGCTAGTGCTACTTGCGGTCTGTGGTTAAACCCACTGCCAGCGTAGTGTCGAGTCTTTAGAGTCCCACACAGAGAGTTTTCCTGCTTCGGGCGAAACGATATAGAGGTCGTAGGGTTTTACGACAGGGTTCGGACACATACGTGTTTTTACGCACGTACGGTGTTCGGACAGTTTATACTAGCAGGCTTTGGTTTAAGCCATATTCTAGTATTGGATTATTGGATTTATACAGTCTCAGTATTTCTGTGTTTTCACGGATGGGAGGGGCATTCTCGTAATTAGTCGAGAAACTTCTAGAAGATTGATGAGTTGGAGTCTTAGGTGGAATTTGCATTAAATGGTTTAATGACTCATGGTGTGATTCATCCAAAGGAGTTAATGATGCATTTATTGCTTAATGACTAATGAAATGAATCACACAAAGTGAGTTAATGAAGCATGGTTGATATTATTATTTGTTATTCATTTAATAATATCTTATGCTTCATATATTCACAAATGAGATATTATTTCATATCATTCTCACTCTTACCTTCTCTCTCCTCAAGCTCTCTCTCTCTTCAAAGAACTAACCCTAACCTCTCATGTGTTGAGATCCAAGGGTTAGCAAGACTAATAGATCCCTAATCCTATTGTATATCCTCTAGGTTACTTTGATTAGCACTCATAGCAACCTAGTTACCTCAAGTGAGAGGTTAAGCTTGGAGAAGTAGCTCTCGGGTGGATCTTCTATCACAACGAGGAGGCCGTCGAGGAAGTGGTCTACGAGAACAAGAAGGACTTGATTCATTAAGTATAATCATCTTTCATAGTATCTAATCACTTCTATGTTGTTGTTAGTTAGGGTTTAGCAAAGATCCGTAAAGTTAGTCGATGTTAGTTTAAACAAAATGATTGTTTTACCTATTCCGCCTCCTCGCATCAGGTGGGGTGTCTAACGTCGACTTACATAAGTTTCTTGTATGTTTGAAACTCCCAATATGATTTTTACCCCAAGCAGCTTATGACCTTGACAGAGGTCAACATATCATAAGTCGCAAGTCAAGTTCAACCCGTCATTGTCCCGGATTAACTTAGACCCGCCCGCACGAGCCCTTGACAGAAGTCAACATGACCGTGCAACTGTCCTAAATAATCGCATATTAATGCAACAAACAAGCATTACCCAGCTACCAAGCACTGTGCCTTGACAGAAGTCAACATACACAGCATGAATACTAAGTAATACGTGTAAGAAATGACGGAGGGCTATGACTGGTTTTAGGCGAAAAAACTTTAACGTAATGAACTTGATATCGTTGAAGGAACCGAGTGGTTTTACAAATATATAGCGGCGAAAACGTTTTCTAAAGAGATCACTCCCTGTGAAGGGATCTTGGCTCTTTCCTCGTAGAATGAGGTGCAGGATATTCCAAACTGAATACCACGATGCAAAGCAAAAGGAAATGACTATAGTGAAGTTATTACGTTGATAAAAACTTTTACTCAAGGGGTCACTCCCGATGAAGGGATCTCGGCCCTTGCCTCGTCGAATGAGGTGCAGGATATTCCAAACCGAATACCACTGTGCAAAGCAAAAGAGAACGTCTGTAATATCAGTTTTTAAAAACTTGGTTCCAACAATATCATACAGGTTTGTTTTATCCTTGCATTGATAAGAATCAATGCAGTCCCATCAATTAATCACACCAGAAAAGAACGAAAATAAAATGTACGCATATGCCATCCGCATTCACCACTGGATCCCGTCATCACCCGTTAGGTTACTTAACTAACGACAGAGCAGGGACTGGACTAGCGCGGGTGCAAAACATATACAACATCTACTAGTATATATATAAATATATATAACAATCGTCCCAGGCATGATATAAAGCAACATCACAGAAGCAACACAGAATGGTGGATAATCCTGGAGCCTCGGGTTTCATTTGAGCCGCAAATGAGACCCGACGTTCCCTGTCGTGTGGATAGCCTGTGCAATAAAACCTAGACCCCTATGAGTGCGGCAAGTTACCTGCCAAAACCAGAAGCGAGGCAGCACCCTTCAGCAAAGTGAATGGGCCACCCGGCACTTCACGGAATCCGGTAACTTGAGCACTCCTCTGTAGGTCAACCTATACCCCCTATGAGTGCGGCGAATAGCCTGCCAATTCTAGAGTAAGGTCCCCTCCATCTCAACGCCATGAGATGCGGACCCGTTGCCCTCTAGAACCCGGCTATTCGTGCACTCCACCGCGAGGTAATCCTAGTACAAAACAGAAAATAATATGTACAATGGTGACATCGATCTCAACCCGGTCGTGCCTCAAACAAATAATATATAAAGTAGCAGTGACGGCAGTCCACATGTCGGATGCTCTCCCCGCAATATCAAATGTACAAATGAAACTAAACTGTACCACCATTGCACCATAGCTATCCACTACGACGATCCAACCACAACACAGCACAACACAGAACATCAACGTAAATATCACGTTCGCAAACCCGTCTAAAAGACATATAGCAATTAGATGGGTTGTACCGCTCAAATGACACTCACGGTCGCAGATAGAAATGTATGTACTGTAAACTTTAAACAATTTTAGAAATTATCGAGTTCGAAATAACCCTTGAATAGCCCCAAACAACTAGATAAAACTAAATCCAAACTGGGCTAAACAAACAATACCACTGAACCAACATTCCAGAGACAAGACTGCACCCAAAATTTCAAGCCTAGAAGCCTAAACTAGGCCGGCCTCCTCGGTAAAAAGAGCAATGTGCTCGGTTTTTTTAAGGTGAATTTGGCTCGTATTTAGGGTACAGGCTAGTGGTCATGTCAGTAGTCTTCTGCAGTTGTTTAAATAATTTTTTAAGACACTTTGAAAATTGACAGAAAGTGAAAACTGCAGAGTATCGTTTCCGGGCTGTTTCGATTTCGATACTTTTACATTATCTAAACAAGCTAGCTAAGGGTTTAAAGGCTGGCTATGATACCATGTTGGGTTACGGCAGTGCCCCAGCCATCAAACCGTGGTCAAATACGGAACAAAAATTTACTAAACTGGAGCTACCATTACCCGATACCCGGATCTACCTTAAACCCTAATCTAGCAAGCTAATAAAAGAGATAGGATGGTTATACCGAGTTGAACCATGTGCTTCGGTCTTCAACCATCATCCTCAAGCTCATAGTGGCTCCTTTATCGAGTTTGGTTGCCGGTCTTCCTCCATCTACGATGATCCACCTGAGGGAAACGGCGCAAGCTTCAGCCTTGTCGCGTGAGGCAACCGACGATCCAAGGTTGCTAGCAATGGAGAGTGGAGGTGTAGGAATGTGTCACTATAATTTTCTCTCAACACCATGTGCTCAATGAGCAACCATAGAAGATGAAGGAGATGAGGAAGCAATGGCATGAGCAACTCAAGAATGGCTAAGTCTTTTGTGTGAATGTGAATGAGAGAGTGAGCAAGTTAGTGAATGAAGTGAAGAAAATGACCAAGTCCCTAAAAGTATATTGTGGATGCCCTCTCTTTCTCATGCACAAAAACCACACACTAAAATATCTCTTTTCCTTTTCCAATAAAAAAACTAAGACCCATGCCTCTCTACATGTCCAAGACCCATGCTCATGCCACCTCACCTCTCCACCTCATTTCTATAATTATTTTTCTAAAAAGAAAATCAATAATGAGGTGGCCATCTTCTAGAAGCTATTCCGTATAAATACGGAATACTTCTCGGCACATGTATCGAAATACATATACGTGTATTCGTACAAAAATACGAATAGCCAAGAGAGAAAACGAATAGTGAACAATAATACTAGAATATATATATATAAATACATACATTAATTATTAAATCAAAACCTGATTTAATAATCCGGCTCAATTCTAAGCCGCTAGTATTATCAACCGTCCGATTAAAGTCTGTGCAGCATGTGCACATATTTAATCGGACACCTGTATGTACCAACATACGTCATCTACACCATATCATCTGAACCGTGAAAACCCTCTGTATAGGACTCTAAAGACTCGTCAATACGCTAGCAGTGGGTTTAACCATAAGCACTTCAGCGGCACTAGCTGTACGTAATGGCTACCCAGGTATTGAGCTAAAGGGAGGCCGACGAGCAAACTCATCCTGAACCCCTACTGAGCCTAACAGTGACAATATCCGTACAGTCCGGTCTGTTCGTCTAAGAGTACCACATATCGAGTCTAGGGGGTGGATAAAGTCAGACCCCTAACAACGCGACATTTAGTGTCGGCATGGAACACATCACCACCTGAGAAACTATCGATCTTGGATCGGTAATTCTCGTCCACCGTGGCCACGGATTTCTGGTGATGGCCACCCATGCACAACGCGACATCAACCCCTAATACCGGGAGAGACGAATCCTCGACGATCCGATCACTGCCTCCATGTGGCTCGGGACTTGTCACGCCCCGCTTCCCAGAGTACGCTAAAATGGGCATGTGACATAGCCAGCCATGCTACCTGTGGATAGGAAGTATCCATCCACAGTCACATTACGGCTGTAGAGATATCAAGAACAAAATAAAACTATCTAAAACATATCCATAATCCAAGATAGCATGAGTCAAGAATAATAAAATGCGGAAGCGAAAGATCCAATACAAAATAACTGGAATGTATGTCCCATAATGCGGGCTCACATCAGGAATTAAATGCAGGAAAGAAAAACTAACTACTACTGACACTCACAGCTCAGCCTGTCGGCTGAAGTACTCCTGCTCGGACTGAAACAGCGGTACAGAATCAAGGCCATGCAAAACCCAGACGTCAGCGCGTCATGTCATCAAGTAATAAAATATAAACAGGGTAACAGGCAATGCAATATAAACATGAATAAAGTAAGGGTAACAATAATATAAGTCAGAGCAGTGCAGGGTAGTGTGCAGTGGGTAAACTAAACTGTTCTATCAGGTTCTAAAGTCCTTGAAACCAAATTGATGAATCATCGATGTAACTCAATAGTATCCCGTACATACCCGGGACCACGGCCCCAGATTCTCGGGCTGAAACCGAGACATGCCGCTAGGCACCAAACAGGAATGTATACAGATGAATGATGTCAGCACCATCATTCCAAGGCTGGCCTAGCCTAAAACTGATCAGAACAGGTAGCGAACTGTTGAGTTACAAGTCAAGTTTCACCTTTGATTTCCCCATACCCCCAAGCTATAAGTGTATGTCAAGTCAGGTATCCCGTAATCAAGAAACTAATGCCAACACAGGATCAGGTAAACAGGTTTGTCTGGATAGACAACAGGAACGGTCCATAAGGACTACATGTCAGGTTTGTTGGCATTAGACACAAGATCAGGTAACGGGTCAGGTCATGGTACATCAGGTCAAGTCAAGCAGTATACGGTACCATGTCGGGTCAGTCAATATATATGTAGCAAGTCATGTCAAGATGTAAATGATATCATGGGTGTGCTCATAATCAGTTACAAAATCCAACACAGTTATCAATAACATAATCTAAACAATGAATTAAACCATAAGCAGATTCAATTAGTTAGCAGTACAATTATCAGTTGTGTTTTCAGAGATGATTTTAACAACATAAGAATACATTATGACAATTAGGACCGTTAAATCATGTTAACCAGTTTAAGAATTTCATGGATGCAATGATATATAAATATATATAGGTTTCAAGGATGAAATCACAGTTCATGCAGGTTAAATGTACACGAGTGTCCGAATGAAGTAAAATGATAGATAAAGTGCCATAAGCTACGTCCTTAGTGAAAGTGAAATTAAATCATGTAATTGTGGTTATTAGGTTCAAAACAGTAATTGCAACAGGTAAGTTCCAAGTTGAAAGATAAAATGATATATAACAATATTGTACACGAAAATGGGAAATGATCTTACTAAAGTTAAAACTACAGGTTTAGGGTGTCATCAATGTGTAAGTAAATATTATTTAGCATGTAGCAAGGGGTACTTGCCTCGACGGGTCGCGAATCGGGAAATCGGAACGTTAACCGTCGGCGGGGAAAATCTCGCGACGGGCGCACGGTTCACGGAATGAACCCAAACGACGAACAGTGAAGCCACACGGGTTAGGGTACTACGCTGGAACGTCGGGACACGTCGCCGGCACGGCCGGATTCCGGCAAATCCAAAAACAGCGAACGTCAAGAATTGCAACAAGAAAAGAAAAGAAAACAAAGAAGAAGGGAAGGAGGATGGAGAAAGGAATGCTCACGAGGATATGTGGGACGGGTGGTGACGGTCGACCTCGTC
Source organism: Agapanthus africanus (assembly GCA_030015575.1). Classification (NCBI taxonomy): domain Eukaryota; kingdom Viridiplantae; phylum Streptophyta; class Magnoliopsida; order Asparagales; family Amaryllidaceae; genus Agapanthus; species Agapanthus africanus. The sequence goes on along the minus strand of JASDDO010000019.1, from coordinate 424,324,978 downwards.
GACGGAGCTCCGGCGGTGGCCTACGACAACAGCGACCAAAACTGCAGATCAAGAAAACCTTGACAGAGAAGGAAAAGAAGAAAGGAAAAGAGGAGGAGAGGAGAAGAAGCTTACTGGGAATGCACGAGGTCGGGGGGGACGGAGGCGAGGCCGCCGGCGGCGACAGATCCTGCGGTGCAACGGTATGCAGAGGGTGCACGGGCCTGGTCGGGGTGTGCAGGCTCGGCAGGAAGGAGATGGGAGAGAAGGTGATGAGGGTGAGGAGATGAGGAGTCTGGTGATGGTGGTGTCAGCGTTGGGGCTGCGGCGGCGAGGGGCACGGCGGCTAGGGATGCGTCGAGGTGGGTTCTTTGGCTGAAGGAAGAAATAAAAAGAGGAGGGAGGAAGGAAATTTATATATAGAAGAGAGAGAGAGAGATATAGGGAGAGAGACGAGGGAGAGAGATAGAGAGATGCGAGAGATCGAGAGGAGAGAGAATTTGAGAAGGAGAGAGAAGAGAGAGAGAGATAGAGGGACGGGAGAGAGAAAGGAGAGAGAAGTGGGGCCCACGGGATCTAAAGGAATTCTGATTGGTTGGGAGATAAAATTTGAAAGATTTTAGAAATATAAAAGATATTATAAGGTTATAAAAATATATTAGATGGTTGAAATTAAATATACGGTGGTTTAAAATATATTAGAAAATGGGATTTTGGCGCAAAGTAAAATATTTCCAAATTGCGCCGGGGTCGGGTCCAAAAATTTGAAATTGAAATAAGAAAATTTTAGGCGGGATCCAAAATTTAAAATGAAGTATTTTATGATCAAAAAGCATACCCCCAAGACGAACACACGTACGTACGCGTAGCCGTCTAAACTCGCCCGTTTCACTGAACGGGACGAGAACACGATGCACGGACGCTACAACGGGGTTAGGGGTGTCAAGCAGGCCAAGATGAATATTTTTAATTTTATTTTAGATGCCATAAATTGTTATATGCAGAATTGAATTGACGGGGTAAAATTACAATAAGTAACAATCAAGCAAGATAAATGAAATAAGTGCCACACTACATTCAAACGGTAACTGAAATTAGTAGCATTGGGCTCGGGTGTTACATTATACCCAACTACAAAAAGAATTTCGTCCTCGAAATTCCAAGAATACAAAGATAGACGACAAACAACTACAAGAAAAGATGAGGAAACTTCTGCCAGATTTCATCTTCTCGTTCCCAAGTGGACTCTCTGTGCGAGCGATTACCCCAAGAAACAAGCACAAGAGGGATTACCTTGTTCTTAAGAACCTTTTCCCTTCGATCCACGATTTCAATCGGTCGCTCCTCAAAAGTCAAGTCTTCTCGTACCGTCAGCTCCGAATGATCCAGTACGTGCGTTTCATCTCGAACATACCTACGGAGTTGAGATACGTGAAACACATCATGCATATTCGCCAAGGACTGCGGTAACGCCAAACGATACGCTACCTCACCAACACGCTCCAAGGTCTCAAAGGGTCCAACGAATCGAGGACTAAGCTTTCCTCGACTTCCAAAACGAATCACCCCTCCAGTCGGTGATATCTTCAAGACTACCAAATCACCCACGGTGAATTCTAGAGGTCTTCTTGACGTATCTGCCCAACTCTTCTGTCGGTCTTGTGCTGCCTTCATATGATTTCTGATAGTGTTAACCTTCTCTACTGTCTGTACCACCAATTCTGGTCCCAACAGTCTTCGTTCACCGACATCGTCCCAACGAACAGGTGAACGGCATTTACATCCATACAAAGCTTCAAATGGATCCATCTGGATAGTTGCCTGAAAACTGTTGTTGTAAGAAAACTCCACCAAATGTAGATGATCTTCCCATGAACCCTTGAAGTCCAACATGCATGCTCTCAACATATCCTCAAGAGTTTGGATTGTTCTCTCTGACTGACCATCAGTTTGAGGATGATACGCTGTGCTAAGCTTCAATCGAGTCCCCAAACTTTCCTGTAGACTCCGCCAAAAGTGTGATAAGAATCGAGTGTCCCGATCGGACACGATACTCACCGGTACTCCATGCAATCTTACAATCTCTTGCATGTACCGCTCCACCAAAGTCTCTGTTGATTGACCAACCCGAAAAGGAATAAAGTGAGCCGCCTTGGTCAATCGATCAACAATCACCCATACAGCATTGTTGCCTTTTGGACTCCGCGGTAAAGCCGTCACGAAATCCATGGTTATATGTTCCCACTTCCACTGAGGAATCGGAAGTGGTTGCAATAAACCAGCAACCCTTTGATGTTCAGCCTTAACTTGCTGACACACCAAGCACTTTGCCACAAAGCGAGCAATCTCCCGCTTCATGCCTTCCCACCAGAAATGTTGTCGAAAATCTCGGTACATCTTTATGCCTCCTGGATGTACAGAATAAGCTGAACTGTGTGCTTCTCTCATAAGCTCTTCACGAATATCTCCCTTTGGCACACACAAACGGCTACCATACCTCAACGAACCATCTTCGTGGATCAATAGATCTGTTCGTAGTCCGGCTTCAACCTGTCCACGAAACTTTTGCAGTCTAGGATCCTGCGATTGCGCTGCCTTAATATTCTCGATCAATGATGAATGCACTTGCAGCTGCATCAACTGTCCCGAAGAATGTGGTAGCACAACCTCCAAGTCAAATCTTCGAAAATCTTCAACGATCTCCTTCTGCGTAGTTAACATCTGAATTGCTGGTAACCGACTAAGCGCATCCGGCACGACATTAACCTTCCCCGGATGGTACTTAAGATCTAGATCGTAGTCAGCCATCAGCTCCAACCATCTACGTTGCCTCATATTAAGCTCCTTCTGCGTGAACACATACTTCAAGCTCTTATGATATGTGAAAACTTCGACCCTTTCGCCTAAAAGGTAGTGTCTCCAAATCTTCAAGCGAAAATCACAGCCGCAATCTCCAAGTCATGAGTTGGATAATTCTTCTCATGGGTCTTCAACTGTCTCGATGCGTACGCTACAACCTTCCCATGCTGCATCAAAACACATCCCAATCCTTTCCCAGATGCGTCGCTGTGAACCACCAATCCTCCGGAATTGTCTGGCACGGTCAGAATAGGGGCGGTTATCAACTTCTGCTTCAACGTCTCAAAAGCTAACGCACACCTATCCGTCTATACAAAAGGTACCTCCTTGTGCGTAAGCTTGGTCAACGGCTTCGCCAGACGAGCAAAGTTCTCCACAAATCTTCTGTAATACCCGGCGAGTCCAAGGAAACTTCTTATCTCCGCAACATTCTTTGGAATCGGCCAATCACGAACTGCTGTAATCTTTTCGGGATCGACGGCAATTCCATCGCCCGACACAACATGCCCCAAAAACTTTACTTCCTCCAGCCAAAACTCGCACTTACTCATCTTTGCATATAACTTCTCTTGTCTCAACGTTTGCAGTGCGATCTTCAAATGCTCAGTATGCTCTTCAAAACTCTTCGAGTAAACCAGAATATCATCAATGAACACCATAATAAACTGGTCCAAGAATGGTGAAAAGATTCGGTTCATCAAGTCCATGAATACTGCCGGCGCATTCGTTACTCCGAAGGGCATCACTAAGTATTCATAATGTCCATACCGAGTTCGGAACGCCGTCTTGCAAATATCTTCTGCTTTCACTCGGACCTAATGATATCCGGATCGCAAATCCAGTTTCGAGAATACCCTCGCGCCACTAAGCTGCTCGAAAAGTTCGCCAATGCGAGGGATCGGGTACTTGTTCTTAATAGTCACCCGGTTTAATTCTCGATAGTCGATGCACATCCTTCTTGTGCCATCCTTTTTCTTCACTAGAAGAACTGGAGCTCCCCAAGGCGAGTTACTGCTTCGAATCCAACCCTTTTCAAGCAATTCAGCAACCTGTTTCTTGACTTCTTCCGACTCTACTGGTGCCATTGGATAATACGCTTTGGATACTGGCGCTGCACCAGGAATAAGATCAATTGCGAACTCCACGTCTCGCTTCGGCGGTAATCCTGATATATCTTCAAATACATCCATAAAATCACGAACAACAGCCGGCTCTTCACTATTATCAACTTCCATTGATGCAAGAATATCATTTGTCGGCCTAGCCCTAAACTCGACTGGCCCGACAGAACTGCTCCCTCCAGTGAAGGTAAACTCGGGATGTCTGGGAATCTGAAAAATTACTTTCTTTGCCCTACAATCAATGTGAGCGTGGAAAGTGCCAAGAAAATCCATTCCCAAGACGACTTCGTAGCTGCCCGTATCAATCACCAAGAAATCTGGAAAAAGCTCACGTCCGCACACAACAATTGTACAATCTTTACATTCCTTACTAGCTATGATTTTCCCATTCCCAATGTGTATGTCCCAGAAACTAGACAGGGTCATGCAGGCAATCGAGTGTGTAGTTATAAACTTGGATGACATAAAATAATGGGATGCACCAGAATCGAATAACGCTAATGCGGGAAAACCATGAACGAGTAGAATACCTGAAACAACTTCTCCTGACGCCTTAGCTTCTTCAGCTGTCAAGGTAAAAGCTCGAGCCTGGTTAGGTCCTTGAGTCAGCTGTTTCTGTCCCTGGAACGGTCTCTGCGGAGGCTTCTGAAAATCATCCCTCGTACGAAGCTTCGACGGACAAGCACTAACAGCGTGATCTGCCGCTCCACAAACCAAGCAGAGTCCCAGCCTCCTTCGACAATCCTTTTACATGTGGCCAGGTAAATTGCAGCAGTTACAAGTCATGCTCTTTCTTCGATCAACGACAATAGGCTTCTTCATGGGTGCTACACCTCGACGGTCCACTGGAATACCTCTGCGACCATGAGCTCGGTTCGGTACAAATGCTGGCTTCCTTACCGCAACTGCTGTCTGTTGCAAACTCCCTTTCATCCCAGATAAACTCTGCTGCTCTCGGGCTGCCGCAAGTACTTGTGAGAAAGTGGTCAAACCCAGGGAGACAATCTGCCTCTGGATGTCCACGTCCAAGCCGCGCATGAACCTCCGTGCCCTGTCTGCATCGTTGGCAACTAAAGGTCCAGCGAATCTGCTGAGTCTTGTCCATTCTACTGCATGCACATCTACGGGTGCTCCATTCTGCTTTAGCCCGATGAATTTCTCCTCCATTTCCTCCCGTGCAGTCCACGGGAAGAACTTCTCCAGGAAACTCTTTGAAAAATCCGCCCACTTGATCGGCTTGGGCAAGCGGTTCTCTTCCACAAGCCACCATTCTCGGGCGTAGTCCACTAACTGAATGCGTACCACATCAACTCTTTTCTCATCTGGAATCTGTGCCGCAATAAGCAGTTCTCTGTGTCAACTAGCTACTGCTCTGCTGGCAACGGCTCCTCCAAACCAGTAAATGTAGACGGACCCAACCGCCTGAAATCTGCTACGGTCCCTACTCGGTCAACTGGTTTAGCTTCAACCTTGTTCACGGACTGCTGAACGGTCCGCAAACCTTCCTGAAACGATTCCGCTTGCTGCTGGATCAGCTCGGTCTGTCTCTTTTGATTCTCCAGCATTCCCCTTATCACTCCAAGCATGGCGGCTTCGTCCACACGCCTTTGGTACGTCTTCAAATTCTTATCTGCCATATTCCTGAAATCAAAACACCCAACATTAGCATGATGATAGATTCAAAATATAGATCAAGGCTAGAACTCCAAGTTACTTAAATAGAGTACCGCATTGTAACTATGCCGCGGTATCATAGCCACAATTACATAACTCCACCCAAGTCGCCTAAGTCCTAGAGATAACAAGGAATCAGGTTTCGAATCGATATGCAAATGAAGTTTGCGCATCGTAAAAGATATAATCAGGAAGAATGTGATTCAAGAATGGCAAACGGCAAGGTGGCAGGACATGTTTCCTAAACACGGGTATTCTGATTCGTGTATTGGGTACAATAACCAACTACAAAAGAATCAACCCGACTAACTTATGGCTCTGATACCAAAAGAACCATGTCATGCCCCGCTTCCTAGAGTACGCTAAAATGGGCACGTGACATAGCCAACCATGCTACCTGTGGGTAGGAAGTATCCATCCACAGTCACATTACGGCTGTAGAGATATCAAGAACAAAATAAAACTATCTAAAACATGTCCATAATCCAAGATAGCACGAGTCAAGAATAATAAAATACGGAAGCGAAAGATCCAATACAAAATAACTGGAATGTATGTCCCATAATGCGGGCTCACATCAGGAATTAAATGCAGGAAAGAAAAACTAACTACTACTGACACTCACAGCTCAGCCTGTCGGCTAAAGTACTCCTGCTCGGACTGCAACAGCGGTACAGAATCTGGGCCATGCAAAACCCAGACGTCAGCGCGTCATGTCATCAAGTAATAAAATATAAACAGGGTAACAGGCAATGCAATATAAACATGAATAAAGCAAGGGTAACAATAATATAAGTCAGAGCAGTGCAGGGTAGTGTGCAGTGGGTAAACTAAACTGTTCTATCAGGTTCTAAAGTCCTTGAAACCAAATTGATGAATCATCGATGTAACTCAATAGTATCCCGTACATACTCGGGACCACGGCCCCAGATTCTCGGGCTGAAACCGAGACATGCCGCTAGGCACCAAACAGGAATGTATACAGATGAATGATGTCAGCACCATCATTCCAAGGCTGGCCTAGCCTAAAACTGATCAGAACAGGTAGCGAACTGTTGAGTTACAAGTCAGGTTTCACCTTTGATTTCCCCATACCCCCAAGCTATAAGTGTATGTCAAGTCAGGTATCCCGTAATCAAGAAACTAATGCCAACACATGATCAGGTAAATAGGTTTGTCTGGATAGACAACAGGAACGGTCCATAAGGACTACATGTCAGGTTTGTTGGCATTAGACACAAGATCAGGTAACGGGTCAGGTCATGGTACATCAGGTCAAATCAAGCAGTATATGGTACCATGTCGGGTCAGTCAATATATATGTAGCAAGTCATGTCAAGATGTAAATGATATCATGGGTGTGCTCATAATCAGTTACTATCAATAACATAATCTAAACAATGAATTAAACCATAAGCAGATTCAATTAGTTAGCAGTACAATTATCAGTTGTGTTTTCAGAGATGATTTCAACAACATAAGGATACATTATGACAATTAGGACCGTTAAATCATGTTAACCAGTTTAAGAATTTCATGGATGCAATGATATATATATATATATTGGTTTCAAGGATGAAATCACAGTTCATGCAGGTTAAATGTACACGAGTGTCCGAATGAAGTAAAATGATAGATAACGTGCCATAAGCTACGTCCTTAGTGAAAGTGAAATTAAATCATGTAATTGTGGTTATTAGGTTCAAAATAGTAATTGCATCAGGCAAGTTCCAAGTTGAAAGATAAAATGATATATAACAATATTGTACACGAAAATGGGAAATGATCTTACTAAAGTTAAAACTACAAGTTTAGGGTGTCATCAATGTGTAAGTAAATATTATTTAGCATGTAGCAAGGGGTACTTGCCTCGACGGGTCGCGAATCGGGAAAACGGAACGTTAACCGTCGGCGGGGAAAATCTCGCGATGGGCGCACGGTTCACGGAATGAACCCAAACGACGAACAATGAAGCCACACGGGTCGGGGTACCACGCTGGAACGTCGGGACACGTCGCCGGCACGGCCGGATTCCGGCGAATCCAAAAACAGCGAACGTCAAGAATTGCAACAAGAAAAGAAAAGAAAACAAAGAAGAAGGGAAGGAGGATGGAGAAGGGAATGCTCACGAGGATCTGTGGGACGGGTGGTGATGGTCGACCTCGTCGACGGAGCTCCGGCGGTGGCCTACGACGATAGCGACCAAAACTGCAGATCAAGAAAACCTTGACAGAGAAGGAAAAGAAGAAAGGAAAAGAGGAGGAGAGGAGAAGAAGCTTACTGGGAATGCACGAGGTCGGGGGGACGGAGGCGAGGCCACCGGCGGCGACAGATCCTGCGGTGCAACGGTGTGCAGGGGGTGCACGGGCCTGGTCGGGATTTGCAGGCTCGGCAGGAAGGAGATGGGAGAGAAGGTGATGAGGGTGAGGAGATGAGGAGTCTGGTGGTGGTGTCGGCGTTGGGGCTGCGGCGGCGAGGGGCACGGCGGCGAGGGATGCGTCGAGGTGGGTTCTTCAGCTGAAGGAGGAAATAAAAAGAGGAGGGAGGAAGGAAATTTATATATAGAAGAGAGAGAGAGAGAGAGACGGGGGAGAGAGAGAGAGGAGAGAGATAAAGAGAGGAGAGAAAGGAGAGAGAATTTGAGGAGGAGAGAGAAAGAGAGAGAGAGATAGAGGGATGGGAGAGAGAGAGGAGAGAGAAGTGGGTCCCACGGGATCTAAAGGAATTCTGATTGGTTGGGAGATACAATTTGAAAGATTTTAGAAATATAAAAGATATTATAAGGTTATAAAAATATATTAGATGGTTGAAATTAAATGTACGATGGTTTAAAATATATTAGAAAATGAGATTTTGGCGCAAAGTAAAACATTTCCAAATTGCGCCGGGGTCGGGTCCAAAAATTTGAAATTGAAATAAGAAAATTTTAGGCGGGATCCAAAATTTAAAATGAAGTATTTTATGATCAAAAAGCATACCCCCAAGACGGATACACGTACGTGCGCGTAGCCGTCCAAACTCGCCCGTTTCACTAAACGGGACGAGAACACGATGCACGGACGCTACAACGGGGTTAGGGGTGTCAAGCAGGCCAAGATGAATATTTTTAATTTTATTTTAGATACCATAAATTGTTATATGCAGAATTGAATTGACGGGGTAAAATTACAATAAGTAACAATCAAGCAAGATAAATGAAATAAGTGCCACATTACGTTCAAACGGTAACTGAAATTAGTAGCATTGGGCTCGGGTGTTACAGGACTGTACCCAACTAAAACTTGTTTGCACGATTCCTTTAAGCCGTGGTAGGGTATTAATCAAAGCACAGTGGGAACTCACATGAGACAAATGACGATCTCAGGTCGACAGACTAACCTGTACACATATCACCTGGGAACTGCTATCTGACAATAGGTATAATACCAACTAGTAGATTCCCGGCGAGTCCGTCCAGTGTACTCATAACCCAAAAAGCACATGTATACTATCTTAGGTGAACAAACTAACACCAATGGCTTGTGAGACCTGGCCACCGTCCCTCGTCGGGGTATCGATCAGTATACACTAGTCTACACTGGAGTATCGATGCCCAGTATCGATACTCCCACGACTAGGGACATTTAAGGATGTGCTTATAGACCACTAGCTCTCACGTATATGATCGCCATCATAATGCTGGTAGTCAGGCAAGAATCATATGGGCTCTATCAACATGTACATGATGATAAAGACAAACCAGATAGCATACTATTATCTCGAATAAGACTGTTCTACCGGTATAGGTCCTCCCTCAATCATCATAATCACCTAACTGCGATTACGATAATTGCCTTGAGGGCATTATAACCAACAATCAACGATTGGTCTCCTGGGGTTATGAGAAAATGAAGATGTTAAAGAAGAGAAGAGAGAGAAAAAAACCTATTTAAAAGGAGGGAATCCCCAAACGACTTTCCCCAAAATTTTGGACAATCACACATGTTTGATTCAAATTCAAATATGGGTCGTTGATCTATAATGCAAATATCTGCAAAAGATGGCCCACCTAAATTTTTACCCAAGAGGAAAACAAAAAAGAAGGGTCTCTGCCTCGGATACCCTATGCACCAAGAATCAACTGTCAAACCTTTCTCTGTATAAGACAAAGCAATGTTTACAACCATACAAAGCCAAGTCAACCGAAACTCATTCAAAAAAATACTTCCATCAATTTCATGCACAAGGCTATTTTGTGTGCTTTCATTGATGAGGGCATTTGTTTGACGCGAAAATTTTACCGAACAAAGACAAAACATGTTTTTTTTATTTAAGATAACAAAAAATTCATACATCCGTCTCTGGCCATACAAAAAGATCACCGAACTCGGGTTCTGAGTTACAGGGATGAACAAAACAAATTTCAGAGTTCTGAAGCTATCGTTCGTCCGCCTTCACCATGTTATAGCAATGGCTCTCGTGAAAGGGCTCGCCCCATCTGTCATCGCCACAGCCATAGGCAAAAGAAAACATGATGGCCCTTTAAGCATGAATCTGGCCCAGAAGATGAACGGAGTGGTCCCTCATCGGCTTCGTGATCAGACGTGCCTCTCGGATAGCGTCTATCTTATCCTCCACGGCATCAAGCATCGTCAAATTCATCTCTGTCGGATGAGGAGGGATCGTGTCAAGGATGGCAAAGAACACCATCCAGAGCTAAATAGAGCCTATCGGCAGAGGAGACCTCCCACAGGTTACGAGCTCGTGTATCAGCCTGTCACATTCGTCGTCTGTAAAATCAGGATTCACCAGACGCACAACGAAGTGAGAGATTATGTCTTTGATAGGCATTTCCCAATGCTGACGAGGAGCATGTGGGCGATTGCAAGCCATTGTTCTTTCCTCTGCAAATAAAGAAGAAGATCAACTCCTGCCAATTTATAAGGAAAAAATATTTAAACCCTAGCACACCAAACGTTACATGGGATTTAAGATGGAGCGCTTCTCAAGTATTGACCGAGAAAACGCTCAAAAGGGAGAGAAAATGGTTCAAAAAGCATGAAGAATCATGAAAGATTCAAACAGGGGCCCTTGCCACTACTAAGTCATGCGCCAAGGGTCTTCGCCGCAATCAAATCTTCTATAAGGGCCTCCGCCATCCAGGAACCATGCATCAAGGGCCTCCACCACCAAGGAACCATGCGCAAGAGTCTCCTTACTTCTAAAGCATGCGCCAAGAGTCTCCGCCGCTATCAAAAACTTGCGCAAGGGCTTCCGCCGCGCCAAAGACATGCACCAAGGGTCTCTACCACCAAGGAACCTTGCACAAGGGCCTCCACCACTAAAGAGCCATGCGTAAAGGTCTCTGTCGCACCAAGGTACCCGCTGTGGAGGGTACCTACGAAATGAGAGCTGCGAACTTCATGCGCCACGTTCCAAAACGTGGCTCATGTCCATGGTCACGATCACAAGCTTTTATGAGACTATATAAACCCTTCTTAGTGCACAGAAGAAAGGTTAAGCACTTAAAATTATTCTCGTTTCTTAAATAAATCATTCAAGAACTTCTCTGCTCAATTACTCAAAATAATGCAACAACACTCAAGAAATTCAAGTCCTAAAATGGAAAGAAGAGAAGAGCAAAATGTAAGTATGGAGCAGCAGATCTCTTCTTCTCTGCGGTTTTCTATGCTCCTGTGATAAATACTACGTTTGCGATAATAAGAACGAATAACCAAGGGATAATCGATAAAGAGTAATCTCTGAAACACATAGTTGATGACTCTCATTCTTGAACTGTCCAGTGAACTGAAGATTATATAATAAGCCTCGTGACGGCTCTAAAACTGAATTATGTGATACTTGCAAAAGTTATCTCTTTTTGGATACTCTTCGGAGTTATCCATATGTATGCGAATACTCATTCGAGTTATCCACCCCACAAGATCATCCTAATAATGGACTCCGATGACATATACATGGGCGAAGAATGAACAAACACTTATTCATACATACAGAATATGAAATCATGCAATGAAAACTTAACAAATCAAGACATGGCAGAACCTCCTTCCAGCACCAAAGTCTCGGCGGAAACCCCCTTCCAGCATCAAAGCCCCGGTGGAGACCCCCCAATAGGCCACGCATTCTCTAAAGTCCTTGGCAGAGACTCCCCAATAGGCTTTGCATCCTCTAAAGTTCTTGGCAGAGACCCCCAGATGCCTCCGCACTCCTGCAAACATGTGACGGCACCCTCCTAGCAGGTCTCACGTCGACCAAGTCCTTGGCGGAGACCCCCAGAGGCCTCCGCACCCCTACCAAACTCGCGGCGGCACCCTCTTAACGGGTCCCACGTCAACCAGGTCCTTGGAGGAGACCCCTTAAAGGCCTCCGCACCCTTCACACCCTTCAAGACCTATGTGGTGGCACCCCTAGTAGGTCCCACGGCTACAATCTCTATGGCGGCAACCTCTAGGAGCCTCCTCAATGCACCAAACTCAATGGCGGCAACCTCAAATAGCCTCCTCAAACCTATCAATCCTCCCTAACTCTACCAAACCCATGACGGAAACCACAATAACCTCTCAAATCACTAAAATCCATGATGATAAACCCAATAGTCCTATTCAATCCACTAGAATCAATATCAAACACTTCAAAAGGTCCCTGCATCTACTATTTCATCCATTCTTGACATTCATCTCTGCTAACCCAAACCTCAACCTTGCCCTATAGGAGACTGTATCATAGCAGTTAACCATATACAATCTATGGGTATCTATCATGATACAGAAGTCAATTTGTGACATTAAAGTCGAATACATACACCACCCAAACCTTGCCCTATAGGCCTGACGCTTCAAGCGCGCCGTATACTATCCACAGGAAACCTTCGTGACTTTGAAATAAAAAATCTTAAAGATCATAAACCTTACCTTACGGCTGACGCTTCAAGCGCGCCGTATATTATCCATGGGCAACCTTCATGACAATGAAGTCAAAAATCCCAAAGATCATAAACATTTTCCTACGGCCTGACGTTTCAAGCGCGTTGTATACTATCGACGGGCAACTTTTGTGACATTGAAGTCAAAAATCCCAAACATCATAAACCTTGCCCTACGGGTCTGACGCTTCAAGCACGTCGTATACTATCCACGGACAACTTTCGTGATATTGAAGTCAAAAATCCCAAAGATCATAAATCTTGCCCTACGGGCCTGACGCATCAAGTGCACCGTATACTATCCACGGAGAATCTTCGTGACATTGAAGTCAAAAATCCCAAAAATCATAAACCTTACCTTACGGACCTGACGCATCAAGCGCGTCGTATACTATCCACGGGAAAATTTTGTGACATTGAAGTCAAAAATCCCAAACATCATAAACCTTGCCCTACGGGCCTGACGCTTCAAGCGCGCCGTATACTATCCACTGGAAACCTTCATGACATTAAAGTCAAAAATCCCAAAGATCATAAACCTTGCCTTACGGGCCTGGCATTTCAAGTGTGCCATATACTATTCAAGGGCAACATTCGTGACATTGAAGTCAAAAATCTTGCCTTATGGGCCCGACGCTTCAAGCGCATCATATACTATCCACGGGCTACCATCGTGATATATAAGTCAACAAAACCAAATCTCCAAACCCATTCCATGTGGTCTGAGATGACCTTAAACTACTGCTGGTCTGAGATGACCTTAAACCACTGTTTGGTCCGGGATGACTTTAAACTAACACTGCGTCCGAAACGACTCCAAACTACTACCTGGTACGAGATGACACTAAACTAAAACCGGACCCCCAAGTCCCTAAAGTGGATCCATAGACCACTATGTCTCTAAACTAGAGCCTTTCCCTAAAGTAAGTAAAATAACTTGTCATATGCAATCCACGGGAAACCATCATGGCATAGAAGCCAACTGTCTTTTTTTGTCCCACCAGGTGTGCACCCTATGACATGCACCTTTCTCACCAAGTCTCACCGGACGTGCTGGTCAACCTTCACCATCTTTCAAACAACCATCGTAACATAGAAGTCAATTTCCCAACCTGCTATGTCCGAAACGACTTTAAACTACTACTCATGTCCTATCCTGCTATGTCCGAGATGACTTTAAACTATTACTCATGTCCGAGACGACTTTATACCACTACGTATGTCCGAGACGACTTTATACTACTACGTATGTCCGAGACGACTTTAAACTACTACTCATGTCCGAGATGACTTTAAACTACACCTATGTCCGAGATGACTTTAAACTACTACTTCCCTACGATCATATAATATTATCTACAAGCAATGCCCGCATCCAGCAACATGTTCTATGATGAGATCCCCTGCTGTGACATGGAAGCTAACCGTCCTGCCGAGCATGTCGAACCTGTCTTACGGTCTGAATCATATATTCTATAAAACCGTATACAATCTAGGATCGTAAAGAGCAGCCAGAATGCCTGTCTACTCAATGGTGAAAGCGTATACAGCAAGAGATTCAATTTTGTAGTGCATATAAACAATGCTACCGAATATGTATAAAATGAGCTATATCTTTACTGCAACCGTTTATATGAAATATATGTTGCGATTGTTGCTCCCGCTTTATATCTTGTGTTGTTATTGCCATTTAATACTTGTTAGAAATAAACCGCTCGTAGAAAGTTCTCTCTGTTTGGTGCGGAGGTGTAATTAACTACAGAGCCTTACGCCTGTAGGAAATCTAGTCCCCACAATCAAAAAACCCTTTTCCGAAGGATGAATCTGAGAAATCACATTATATCGGCCGCATCCATCTGGCCCCTCAGCCACACACCACAAACACACTCCGCATCGCGGCAACGCGTAGCATTTCTGAGGAGACAAGCGGATCGATCTGACCCCATAAACCTCCCTAAGGTTCGCAAGATCCTCGGGGATCCCTTCTGGAGGCGAACAAAGGCCTTTAAGATGATCATATGAATAACAATGTACAACGCTCTAATCACATACAGAACAGTTAACAAAACTAAATCAAACAACTTTTGAACCATATCAAAAGGGAAGGTGGGAAAACCCCCAATTTTAAATCCTACCTAAACCCTAGACAAAGTAAAATACAAAATTCAGGGTTTGGTCGTGACCACTATCTTCAAATCAGGTTAAACGCCTCTTAAAAGTGCTCGTTGTCCTCGATCTTGATCGTCGTCGATTTCGCGGATCGTCGTCGATTTCGATGATCGTCTTCTTAACGGCTAAAATCCATGAAGATGATCGCTCAGTTTGATCATCGTCGTCGTCGATTTCGTTGATCTTCGTCTTTGATTATGAGATCGGGAGTGACTTCGATGTCGAAGTTAGGAATGATTTGGTTCTTCTGTTGTTTACTGCTTGGTAAATGTAAAAGTAATAGGATAAATGAGTTAGTAATAGAGAAAAAAGATTAATATAGTTCGAAAGGTACAACGGTCCATTCATGCACCATTTTTAACGCCAAGCCCAAAAATTATTGGATGTTGAATTAAGGAATTTTTCTTTTTGGACTTAATTAGCAATTTTAGGATACTTTTATTGTTTTCCCTAAATAAAAAGTGCATTATGCTTTTAAAAAAATAGCAGACTTAATCGGTGACAAAAGAATATACCTACAAATTACTTTAAAAACATGAGTCAATATGGTAAAATGCAAGAGGCAATATGAATAATCCCTAAAAAAATATTTCCTATTAACCCCAAGAAAACAAATAACCCAATAAGCAACAATGTTCTTTCCACAAAACATGCCACTGGTTTTTTGCCAAATTCATCTCTGATGAAGGTAAATTAAATATTATATTTACTTTACAACAGTAGCAATATATACTTAAATCAACACACAAATATTACTCTCTTAAAATAGAATCATCATACATTACCCAAATTAAAGAGAAAACAGAATAACAATTATCCACATGTACAATTACACAAGAATAAGAAAACTAAACAAATAACAACATAAATTCATATCAATGTGGGGCTTTAGGCATTTTCCCAGACTTCATATCGATATGATGCCTATGATGATACACCGGGTTCATGCATGCAAATATCGACGGCTTCTTGGGCTTCACTGCAAACAAAAACGTCTTCAGCGGAACTCGAGACTTGGTCGAAAAATGCCTGAACTGATTATACTGATGAGGTTGGTTCTTGGAGCTCGAAAGCTCGAATTTTTCCTGCAGTTTTGAAAGGGCTTTGCCAACTTCAACTTGAAGACCCCTTACATGATCCAATCCAGCCTGAAGCTCTTTAGCAACCTTATTGTTCTCTTGCTGCATGTTTATCACTTCGCCTTGAAATTTTGCGGCTTGATAAGGAGTGAATTTTACCTCTTCGCCCTCGTTCGATTTTGTGAATTTCGCGATTTCTTCCTGAATGCTGCAAAGAGAAGCGAAGCGGCATCGGAGCTCGCCTTGAAGGAGGCCGTTGTGTTCTTGCCAGACCTGAAGCTCAGTGTTGAATTCTCTTAGCTTTTTATCGATCGGAATTGAATCTGAACTTGTTGTTTTCTCGATTGAAGCGCTGTCGGTTCCGATTGAAGCGCTGCCGGTTCTGATATCTTTGTTCTTGATATCTGTCTCAGCTTCTGCTTGTAATTGTTTAAAACCCGTTTGAAATTTCTGAATTTGGTGATATGATGTGCTGAATCTCAACCAGAAATCCAAGTTCTCTTCTAAAAGAGTATCAATATCGCCTCTAAATTTTTCTTCAAGGGGCGAAGTGGTAATAACTTGGTCTTTGTTAAACAACTTCACTTCTTCTTCGCCGATTGGATCCAAAGCCTCAGACTCCACATCATCTGCATCTGCTATGAGATCTTCTAGCTTTTGGGAGTTTTCTGCTTTTTTCATCGACCTTTTACGTAAGGACTCGGCAGAGAATAGTTTTTTCCGCAAAGACTTGATTTCTTCGTCCTTGATTGCATTAGCACACCTTAGTTCTTGAATTTGCTGCATTGTTTCAGAGTGGCACTCTTGGTTCTTCTTCTCCATTTCGGTGAGCCTCTTTCTTGTGTCTTGGTAGTTTCGGATAATTGATGTGTACTCGTATAATAAAATCTTATCTCTGCCTGCGTTTCCATTTAAAAGTTGCTGTTGCCAATCCGGGTTATCTTCGTCTTCTTCTGTTAGAGATTTTGCTTCATCATTTTGATCCAAGACCTCATTGTGCACATTTTCAATAGATTTCTCCATTTCCTCAACCGTTTTGATCTCTTTCAGTGGCTCGGTGCTCTGATTTGAAATTTTTACCTCACCTTCTGCATTTGGGGTCTGTAATTTCTCAGAGAGGTTATTAAGACTATTGCAAGCTTCGGCGAAATGGCTTCGAACAACCCCTTTCTCATCATGAACTTTTCTTTCGAGAACCAAAATCCTTTGAAGCTGTTCCTCCACTTGAATTAGTCTCTCGTTTAAACTATTTGGGTCGACGTTAAAATTCTTCTTGTCTTCTTCTACTCCTTTAAGATGCTTGTGTAACTCATCGGTCTCCGCTCTCAAAGAAAGTATTTGTGTTGTTTGTGATGACACGGTAACCTCTAAGCTAATAACTTTTTCGACGAGCTCATCGATCTTCTCTGCAAGTTCAGCTACTGATGACTCCGAGTTCATCACAAAGAGTTCTTTAACTTTATCACATATCGATTGCAGCTCCAACCTCTCATGCTTTAGATTTTCGACTTCTTCCTCAATAGCAGTTGAGATTGAGCTCGAGCTAATTGATACATTTTCTTCACTCTCTTCACCTTTCAAAGCCTTCAATTTTTCTTTCGCCATCTTAATTCTCTCAGACTCGAACATCGACTCCCCTATGGATTTCTTCTGTTGCTCATGCAAACTAAAAAGTGAATCTTCACAAGATTTGAGCGCAGCCGCTGCCATTAAAGCTCGAGCTTCATCATCGTCAATAACACTATGTGTATTGAACTCATCTTGAAGCCCGGAGATTTCTTCTTGCATTTCAGTCATCTCACGCTCGATATCCCAGTACTTAGCCAATCCTCTCTCGTATGAGCTCTTAAAAAACTCTTTCTCAGTTTGGAGAACTAAAATGGTCTTTTGAAGCCGGTCAATCTCTTGTTGAGCCTTTTCATGACTAATATTAGAATGTTCTCTTTTATGTTGAGGATTTTTTGGTTTCTGTGTTTCAGATTCGGGCCTTTTGGTTCTTGAACGGGGGAGCTCAGGGGGTGGCTTCGGCAGTTTATCAGGTTGGATTTTATTTATCGAAGAAATGGGTTTTTGAGGGAAATCATCATCGTCTTCTTCCATTAAAGGGATTTGATCGGGCAATGCAGTGGCGATAGTGTGATTTGCTTTATGAAGCTCTCGTGAGATTCGATCGTAGCGATCGGCTAGGGCTTTGTAGGCCCTGTAGGCTTCTTCTACACTGTTAATGAGCTCAGGGCGCCTTTTGAAGTACATTTCAGCCTTTTTTGCGAAGGAGTCGGCATCTTCGTCTATAAGCTTAATCGTCGATTTTACCCTCTCCTCCATCTCTGTACGGAAGAAAAGCTTTATATATTAAAAAACAGGGAGAAAAGGATTGAAGTTATCTTGCATGCTTTTGCATATTCAAACGATTTGCACAACAAATCATGTTATTCATTTTGTAATTAGTAGGATAATCCTAATTCAAACATGATATGGACTCTTCTAGGACCAATTGCATATTACACCCTTCGTTCTTTATCTCATCTCCAGAAAATCATACATATTTTATAAAACCTGACCAGCTTACTAACACAACACCCTTGGAATTAGTAACGAATCCAGACTGAAAGAACATTTATGACCCCTCGACTGACTGACTTTTGGGAATAGGATGCTAATAAGCTAGTTAAGAGGTATATGTTTCGCTTGAGGTATAGACAAATCGTATTTTTTTTAATAATAAACAAATCGTGTTGCATGCAATTAGGAAGTACTTTGATGGATCAATCGCATCGACCTTATGAAGAAAAGAAGAAATGTTCACAACTCACAATCTACCTAATCGCGGCTCGTTAATTCTCCTTCTCTTCTTCGGCAGAAACTAAAAGGCACTCTTATAATTATTGTGTTATGCCTCTAACTTTAAATTTTTAAGTATAAATAAGAAAAGGAACAAGGACTACACTTTTTATATCAATGGAAATATATATGGAGCTCAATTTAATGCTATAGCTCCGAAGCTCCTCGCCGCTTAAATACTTAATCAACACTGCTTCCACAAAAGGCATATTTTCTTTTTCCAGGACCTACCGGTTTTTCTTCACACTTTGAATAACAAAACAAGAATGATGTAATTCTAAAATTGTCTCTCATTTTGCTGATAAAACAATGGTTCTTAAAGAGAGATATAGGTTTTATCACGGTTGAAATTGCTTTTTAAACTATAGGGAGATGATAATCAAATGGACCACAAATTACAAACAATTCACAAAACTCACAGGGCTATGGACATCTAAATACAAAATGATAGAGTAAAGTAGGTTGCTTTTACATGTCATATGGTTAATAAATAGGTTTGCTACCATGAAATATACCAAAACATAACTCCTCATATTACATCCAATATCAATGTCTTTCATTATGTGCCGTCTCAACTTACAATGAGGTGCCGTTAACCTCAATAAATTTCTTTTGCGAGAAAACCACCATTATATTTTTTGTGTCTATGTAAATCTAACTTACAAATTAGATCTTTAAAGGTTTTATTTAAAATTTAGGCTTAATTCCAAAAAAAAAACAACTACCAAGTTCTTTGCCTCAATTACGATAAACCACCAAATTCTCTCAAAAATTACGACAAACTACCATTTTTGCGTTAGTTTATTGCAATTATTGTTGACATGGCACCTTAATTATGATATTTTTTCGTAGTTTTTGAAAGTTTTATGGCAGTATCGAGTAGTTTTTGAAAGTTTCTGTGGCAGTTTCTCGTAATTTAAAAAGTATTTTATAGTTTTTCATAATTGAGTCAAAGAACTTGGTAGTTTTTTTTTGGGAATTAAACCTAAAATTTAATTAATTATTACTAAATTCTTACAATTTATTTAAAATTTGAGGGGAAAACCCATTATATTTTTGCAACTGATGAAAATAAAATAAAACGATAAATTAGAGCTCCATGATTGATAAAGAAAACATACAAATAGGGCAAATCTAAAGAGCAAACCCTAAATCAAGAATGCTCAGCCAAAAGGATACCCATTAATTTATCATTCCCTCCTTTGCCAACAACAAATAGGGAAATGGGTCACAACAGAATTGGATCATTCACATAAAACCAAGCAACAAAAAATGAAAAAAATATTAATAGAAAAGGAAAATGAAAAATGAAACCTTGGAGATCATTGTCAAGCCATTTGGACTGCTTGGTCCTAATGTGGCTTGCCCACCACCATGTGTATGCGTTGCTTGCTGCTCTCTGCAACATCTCTCTCTTTCCCTCTTCTCTCTCTCTCTCTCTCTCTTCTCTTTCTCTCTCTAGGCTCTCCAAATCAAATCAGCCACAATACCCACTAGAGAATTCATAGAAAAATCAACAATGATGGGAACTCCCTCTCCCTCTCCCTCTCTCTCCAACTTTTCTCTCTCTCTCTTCCATGAGTGTGTGTTTTTTTTTGTTTGTTGTTGGGGATGGATGGAGAGGGTGTGATGGGTTGATCCGAAAGCAAAGGGAGAGCCTTTTGATAGACCGCGCGAGTAGGGGGACATTCAGGTATTAGCGGGTCGGATCGGGTCGGGTACGGATCCGATTTAAAGTAGCCCGACCCGGACCGAATTTTAGACACATGTTTTGGCACACACTTTCATATGCTCCATATTTGCATATAAATTTTTGAGTTTCTTGTCATCTTTTTCTGTCCTTTCCCATGGAAAAACGGGCAAAGATTAGTGATGTCGATCCAAGCAAGGTTATTGACCGAAAATGATATTCTAGTTGGCGTCATGAAATCATTTCCAAAATAACGCAAGTCTTAAAAAAACGGATGTTGTAATTAGTATGGAGAATTATGTTCGGTTCTACAAGACCAATAAAACCAAAAGGAAGACAGAACATGTTCTACCTATGTTAGTCATATTCGTAGAGGACTTCTTATAAAACTTTATGCTATATTGATTCCCATCTTTGAGTGGCAGTGCTGGGGGATGCATGAAGAACACCGATTTATTTAATGTGTCGTTTAATATAAATTTCTTATATTTTATTTATTTTAGTTTTATGGTAAACCATGATTGCTATACATTTTACTCCAAACCCATTTACGTTCATTAACTTCATTAACTACTCGTTAGGACATCACCGTTGTTGTTGTCATCAAAATATGCTGAGATAAATCATAAGTATATCCGACTTTTTAATAGCTGCCCAAAGGTGAAATCATACAGATCTTAATTTCATCAGACCATCGACACCAACTTCAATATTTACATCATTCGCACCGTCACTGTTTACACAAAAAGTGGTGTTCGGTTGAGAGGACCGAATAAAACAGGATATAGAAAGGATAGTTCCGTTCAAATCATTTGGGACCGAATCGTTTACTTAAGAAACCGATCAACGATCAAAGGAGATACGAAGTATCAGAATAAGGTCTTATGAGAGATTTACAATCAATCGGTAGTTGGTTGTTACGGAACTTAAGCACCAAGCAAAAGTGTAATTGATACTTGAATCAAGGAAAATCTAGGGTTTTGAACTATTTCCCAACAAACCGTGACCTTATAAAAGTCAGAGTTGAAGACGAGAAATATAACTCTCTCAATCAATCAACCGATTATCAAATTTTCTAGTTCCAAGGCTTCTAAGCTATCCTACCATAGATCATGTAACCTAGATTTTGGCGACTAACGCCATCTCCATCGAGGCCTTGTCGAGACTTGAGATGATCGGCCTTCCTCGATCAAGTATGCCTCCACGTTCATTTAGATCTAGAGAAAGCAGAGCATGAAAAGGAAAGAACGCCACTCGGTCCTTCTTTCGGCATGCCATCACTCATATAGTGCCGATTAGGGTAGGACGAAGGCGTCGATGGTCGGATCAGGCCTGTAATCATTCCTATGAGAGGTTCAGACGTCCATCCCTACTCTCATAACATGATAATAGAATTGATCTCGGCATCCGGCCGAGTCAAGCTTGGCGATTACAACACAGGGGATTTAGACGTCCATCATGTCCTTGCGTTGTGATCTCGGGATTGGTCTTGGTCTAGGCGAGGTGATCGACCTTCCGCTCGGTCTAGTAATAAACGACCAAGCAATTTAACATCCATTCCTGCGCTAGGATATTGAGAGCAGGCCGAGCGGTGTGGCCGATGTATCATGCTTCGGCTTGAGGCTTGCGGTGTAGGAGATTTAGATGTCCATCCCTACTCTTGCACTCGGTCTTCAAGACGAGATCATGATCTAAAAGTTTGAGAGTTTGTTTTTATTATCAAATCATATGTAACTGTAATCCAATTTTATCAATAGTATGATGGCTTGGTGAATTTTACTTTTGATGTACTATTTATAAACTCTGTATATGCAACCAAGGGGTCTATTTCTATTTATTTAAGGAAGAATGTTCTCCCCTTTCTTTAATGACGGCTTATCCGTCGAGAGAGACAGTTTCGTGCTAATTATTTTTTTCTTTAGTGCATATCTAATTTTAGAGCGAACACCTTTTTGGCACACCCGGTGGGACCCCGCTGTTGTATGGTATAGACCCGATCCGATACCAGTATAGATCCTGATTTCCAGCACCTATCATTAGCGGAAAGGGCCACGGGACGGAAAACCAGATGGTCAGAGAAGACGAGTGACGATAGTAACAACCAGAGTCAAAATGAAGCATCTCCGAACGAAGACGACTTCGCTGCGTCAGAAAGGGCTTCAAGTTCGGCGAACCCTCCGCCGAACAACGGTGACCCACCGACGAATCTCACCAACAACGAACTGCTCGAGAAGATTAACCGACAAATTGACCAGATGGCGGCCGCTTTTGGTCGCCAAATGATGGAAGTGAACCAGCAAGCCTTCCAGGCTTTACCAGCGATGCTGATCCAGGCGCAACAACTTTTGCAAGAAGAAATGAACGCTGCCAACAGAAGTTCTAATCAAATGGTCACGGCTATATATAGGTCGGCGGCAGCCGCTAGGTCTTGGGGAAATAATCCACAGCGCTTCGGTGTCGTAAATCCAGCGGCTCCTACTTCCAGTTCGGCTTTAAATGCAATAAATAACAACCTCGATGGGCACGCGCAGTGTAACACCACCACACTGGGAATTCCCCCATTCCAGGAGCCAAACCACGCTTACACGACCCAAAATCATGGAGGCATTACTGCTCCCCCGCTTATGTTTCAACCTACTGCTCCAAACCAGATCAGGGCTAGGCCGGACGACGGACATGTATTGCCTCCTAGGGAGAAGACTTGGTATGCTTAGGCAAGCGGACAGAATTTCGGCCGACAGGACCGCAATACACCGACCCAAGGACCGTTTAACACGCCAGCTACAGAGTTTAGATGGTTTAGTGACAACTTTGATCCTAACGAATACCAGTGTACCGTCCTCAGCCGAACTGACAACCTTTCCCGAATGCGCCTCAGCTGCGGGATAAAGAACCACGGGAGTGCTATAGAAAACCCTATCCGGATCACTATAATCAGACATATGAGTATCCGAGGGGTTTCAAAGTCCCCAAATTCATGCTATTCTAAGGTGAAAACGACCAATCAGTCGAAGAGCACATCGCTAGTTTTCCCATTCAGTGTAAGGAGGCCAGTATGTAACGACCCTAAAATTCGTGTACCATTGTATTGTTTCTCGTTAATAAAAAACCGTTTACCTTTCGAGTAATGAGTTGTATTTATTTCTTGATAACTAAGTACATGAACAACCTTGTAGCCCATTGGTCAAGTCTTTACACCGCTGTCTTATAGTCCGCATGTTCGAAACTTAACAGCCCTTTTTCTTTTCTTTTAATTTCTTTTTAACGTTTTTTAGTCCAGGGAGTTCACGAGCGATACACACGGGGCCCCGAAACCATATAGGAAAAACAATATATGTTTTTGGATCTTAAAGGATGACACGAGCAGGGGTCGAGGCTCGAGCCCAACGCTCGAGCCAACACCGACTCGAGCGGCCATAAGATCGACCCGGGCGATTCCGTAAGGACCATTCATACTCAGCTTTTGAGCATGAGTCCTTTTGATCGTGGAAGTTTTGTTTTCATATTCCAAAATGCTCAAATCAACTCTGAAAATGGGAATTGATTTAATTCCTCAAATCCAATTCTTTTTAATATCATTTTTACTCCATTATCTCTTTATTTGTTTCTTCCTCCTTCATTTCCACAAAATTCTGCAGCCATCTCAAAACTCTGGTGCACCTACCCTTCTACCTATTGGCGATTTGAAGATCTCTGATACCTCAAGTTGCTGGAAGTCTCTCGATCGAGATTTTTCTTCCAAATCGGCGATACGGTTGTTGTACCGTATCGCGTCGCGAGTAAGTCTCCCTCCTTTGTTTCCTCTATTCGATCATTCTCTCCTACCTTTTAAAAAAACTCAATTCTCCATAAACTAAGTCATGCCGAATCTTGCGATATCGGTTAACCTGTATTAAAGTATTCACCTCCTTTATATGTAAAAATATTAGCATAAGATATGCATACCCAGTTATGTTTTGTTGACTATACATTTGATACATGTTATGTAGTACCCATGAATTCTTATATGTAATCTTAATGGAGGATCTTAATGGAGGACCCATAACCATTAGTCATGAGAACGCGCTATAGAATTTACAGGACATCTTGTAGAATAGTTTGTTCATAAAAGAAATTTTCTTTTAGAATAAAGTTCTAGTATATACTATTGTTATTTTTTTATATATATATGACATGATTCAATCCACATATTTGTTCCGTATACACATTTCACATGGATGGTTCGCTGTATAAACAAGACTCATACAAGGCTTAACGCATTTATTGTCTTTTAGCATTTCAATCATATAGCATTTCAATCGTAGGTATAATTTGAATGAAATCTTATGTCGTGAAAATCAACTTTTCGATGGTAAACCTTTACGGAAAAGGATCAAAATATAAGCGTTATATTCAAGAATTTAAGAGAATTAAGTCTAACAACTGCATAGAATTTTATATGCACTTTTAAAAAAAAATTCAGAAATCGAAACGGGACATAGTTTAGGCTTTACATGATTTTTTTGCCACTGTTTTCTAAAATTAGAAAATTGTTTCTATTATTCATCTTCGAAGACCTATAACTTCGTCTTTCGAGATCCGTTTTGAACAAACTCAAGTGTTTTGGACAACTCGATCGAACAATCTACATTTTCCTGAAAACCGACAGAATTTATAGAATTCCTTCTTTTAAAATTATATGACGAATATGGACAGAATATTCACGCACTATTTTTAAACATGATATAACTCGAGCTTCCGACATCTGTTTTTGACAAACCTTAGATGTATGGATGACTAATTGGCAGTCCTATAACTTTCCTATATATTTGGTAACTCGGAAACGTATAAAATGATCCGATATATGCCCTGTAAGACACCCCATAGTTGTTGTCCTAAAATTATAATTTTTGTTTTAAACCCTGATATTAATCTGACCATAACTAGAGCTTCAGAAATCCAAATCGCTTGGAACTTATTTGTTTGGATAAGTGCACCAAATGATCTAAAAGTTTCTAATAATTTTCGAGACCTGAAAACCAACAGAAAATAACGCAAACTATGTTTTAAAACATGTGTCGGGTCTGGACTGATTCTTATCTGTTCTGGGCAATGATACGAAAATGCGTATATCTCTCAAACCAGTAGTCATAATAAGGCTATACTTGAACCCATGTTTGTATAACACCTAGAGTTACGTTTCTTGTTTATTTCTGAATTCAATTGATTTGAGTAATTAGTAGTTCACAATACTTCTTTACAGTACTGTTTTCTGGTCATTACTTGAATATTTCATGTTATGTGACTTCTCATTTTGTTGTACCTATATGAATCGTGTGAATAATCTACTGCATGCTTGACATGACTTGACTCGAACCATGAATACGTAAGATACTATCTTGAACTGAACTCATCATGAACCTGACATGAAACTTTACTTGAGCTTGACATTAACTTTTAACCCTAACGTATCCATGGATTCGTGTAAGACTTGTGCCATTACTTATAGTTTAACATACGTGGGGGACACAGGGGTAGTTTGAGTTGTGAGTTCGATCAATGGAATTTCAGGAGTCCCAATACTAACACCTGAATCTCTTGAATCTGTGTCACTGAGCTGCCGTGTCAAAACGGTACACTAACCCGGGTCCGTGTTTCCTTACCTCTGGATGATAGCCTTGGGTTTGAGAATACTCTTACGGTGGTTGATGCTCACACTTGAACTGACGTTAGATTAGCTTTGTTTACCGCCGAAAACCGGTCAAACAAATTGGGTTAGAACGTCTTGCCTGAATTTGGGGGCAGATGCATTGGTATGATCCATCCACCTCTCCGAAGACACCAAGTTGATTTATAGCTCCATATATCGAAGGTTTGGAAGGATGCGACCGATATAACTGAATTCAGATCCCTTTCACGAATGAGAGGTTTATTGATTGTGGAGACGAATTTTTCCTACAGGCGCAATCCCTTGTAGTTAATTACATTGTCGCGTACAACAACAACTTTCTACACTTCAGGTTCTTTGCTTCGTGTATCGCATCTTTATTTGTTTATTTTGGTTTGCCCTTAGATTGTATAAAGAGACTAATTTTGTCATTTCCCGTAGGGCGCAGATTGGTACAAATACGTATATATATTTCATGATTTGGGTCAAGCATTTGCTTGAAAAATTCTACGTCAATGTCTTGGTTTGCTAATGAGAGTGAACTTAGGTTTCAGTTATCACATTACATTTGTGAAGTCTATCGGTTCAAATAAAGTTTAAGCTTTATCTAAAAACACATTAGTCTTATCTGAGAACCGAGGTCAACTTAGAGGGTTTGAGTATATAGGCACTGCCTAGGGACACATAATCTCATTTAAAAACTAGATAAACTTAGGTGGCATGCGAATATTATTCTCAAAGATCTTAAAATCATTAAGAAGCTTAAGCTTCAAGACTTAGCCAAATTGTGCTAAGTATGGGGCTTGTTTGGCGCTCATATGTCTTTGGCACTGGTGCGGCTCGTGGCTTAGGATTGGCGCACGGATTTGGCGCATGCTCACATGTGCGGCGCCCAGTGGGAAAAAGTGTATGCTTGGCATAGCTCGGGTCGGCTTGGCGCCAGCGCACGAGCTTTGCACGTGGCACAGCCTGGGTATTGGTGGACCTTTCTGTAACGACGATGTACTCTAGGCATGTAATAAAAATATTTTATAATTTTTCTTAAGTTCAAAACAATTATTTTACTGCTTCTATCGGTAGAAAACACTTTAAAAATATTTTTCCATGATTAAAATGAATTAATATGATTTTTAAGAATTTTGATGAATTTTTGGGAATTTTTATCGAAGGGAAAAGTTTTTAAAACCGACAAAGGGAGTTATTTTAGATCAAATTTGGTTGAAAATGGAAGAAAACATCAAAATATATTTTCTATAATTTTCCCTAAATTTTAATTTTTTAAAAAACTATTTAAAAATAATATTTAAAAGACAAAAACTAATTTTAAAATATTTTTAAATATTAAAAACGAATTTTTATTTATTTTAGAGCGGGAACAAATCTTGTCACACCCCGCTTCCCAGTATACGGAGAAAGAGACGTGACGAGGTCCGCGACGTATTTATCCAGAAGTAAACGCGTTAAGTGTAAATAAGCAATATAAAAGTAAAGCACAAGAATGATAAGAGATGTAATGAAACAACAACTTTTATTTATATTTATTCTTTACATACAACTGGAAAGTAAAATACAATAATGGAAAGCGATGCCTAAACAATGGGATATGAACTGAAAAGTAAAGTAAGTACAAATAAGAACTAGAAATCTGGTTCTTCAGCAAACTGCTCCAAATCTTCCTGACTGGAATCGATCTCCTGAGAGTCGGGTCCTCCTGAAAAAATTCCAAAGAAAGAAGAGATAGGAATGTTGTCAGTGAACAATCGCTCGGTAAGTCCCAATAGAGAGATAAATCAAGTAAAAGGAATAGATCTGATAATTTATCTATTTTTGTTATACCAACGTAGTTGTTTGTAGCTTGGTATAGAATGTATCAGTGTATACGAGATGAGTCCAATTTACTCCGTGGAATAAGGCATATGGAGTACAAGGCCCCGTTAAACCCACGGGACAACAGCATGGATATTCAGGTTAGGTGTATTATAGTGACCGTCTCATTCCACTTGTAATACATTCCGTACCAATCTACCCCGTTAAAAACCCTGTAATGTATATTGTATTGTTTATAGATATAAGACTTGCCAAGACCATGGTATAAAATTTTCATGTAAACGGGTCAGGATATAAACGGATAGTCATGTAGTCAAGTTCATGATATATCCATGGTTTGGTCAAGTCAAGATATGTTGCATGTATTGTTCGGTATTCATGTTCAATTATTCATGTTTGATATATTGGATTCATGTTGAATTGGAGTTATAGTTAGATTCATATTTGGATTGTATTCAGATTAGACCGAGACTCAGATTGAGTCAGACACTTAAACAGATTTGGGTCCTGAATTACGTTTAGGAGTTATCGGTAACTGCTGCACATGAACGATAGGATTTGTGACTTTTTCCAAGCCAATTAACATTGATAACCCCTTTTTAGTTTTCTAGCTTAAATAGGCAAGCATCCACTTTCTCTGGCTCCCTGAAGCTCAAGAGAATTGGTCCCGCTTAAACCTATATTTACTAGGGTCCTTATTATAATTTAATATAACTTGAGGGGTTTTATGAAAATATTTTACATATACTTCCAAAATAATTCTCAAGTATTTATTTATATTCTTTAGAGTTGTCATGGATGTGAATTTTATAAAATGTGGTATATTAGTGAATATATATATATATATATATATATATATATATATTTTGAATAATTCAAGGTATTTTAGTGTAAACTTGACTTGAATGGATTTTTGATGGTATTTTCATGAAACTGGTAATTCTTTTCTTTTGTTTAGAAAAACATGGAATTTATTATATATTTAAAATATATGGTTTGATAACATTTATATATAATTATTAAAATTAAAAATTTATTTGTTAAATAGAAAATCACGTTTTTCTTAAAAATTACATTAAAATTCCATCGAGATCGTATGCTCCATGAGGAGGTCTGTATCTCACCCTACTAGTCCGATGGATGCGCGATAACCTACACCAAACGAATCGAATTCCCCAAAAGTGGGTTGTAGAGGCACAATCGCAAGAAATTTAAATAACACAATTTAAAGAATACAGTTTTTTAATAGTTTATGGTATTTTGATGTAAAAGTCATATTTGCCACAAAATTGTTATTCAAGGGAATCGTGCTATGTCAATATGCGTGTATGTGAGAGGTAGGTCATTATCTCGTGAGATTTTTCTAAAGGTAATATATGCAAGAATGATTAAACGATGTCATATATAACTTCATGGTATTTAAGCGTAAAAGCTTAATAAAAGTTGTTTTACATGGAGTTTTAAATTGAAACTTGTTTCTAAAAATTGTTTAATGATTAACAAGTAAGGTTTGATGATTGGTTCTTAAGAAAAATGCAATTATAAAGAGAATAGAATTTAAAGATCGGTATAACTCCATTTACCGATGTGATTTGAAAAAGTGAAGTTTTATAATAGAAAGAGAAGTATAGAGGTGGGACTTACAAGTTGTTTGGTTTAAAAAAAGAGAGAGGAAGAGTTTGAGGTCATTTTGGCGTCGCGGATTTGCCGGAAACATCTCGAATCTACGCTGTAACTTGACCTAGTGCTAACTCCACTTGTACTCTTCTTTGACTTGGAAATTTTTGAGAATTTTTTCCAAAAGATTTCAGAATGAAGAGGGCTAGGGTATGGGGTTGAATTTATAGGGTAAAATTAAGGTTTTGAGAATTAAAGAGAGAATTTAAATGTATTAAAGTTTGGATTAATGGGTGATTTTAATCTCTCTGTTAATTTACAAAGAAATCAAACAGTACTGGGTAGTGGGGGTAGGCCAAAAAATTGGTGTGCAGAAAATGGGGAGCATTCCCTACGGAGGGCCCGGCGGTGCCGGCCGTAGGCTCCATCTCGCTGGCCAAGTTGGTGAGATGAGGGGTAGGATTTTATCCATGTATCCAAGTCTGTATAAATATTCTTTTGCACATGTTTATTTTCTCAGAATTTTCATTTTTTACGTGCAGTGCACGTGTAAACTTTTGGGCTTCCAAAAAGTTTAAATGAAAAATCAGTAAAAATATATGTGGCTGATAGGATCGAACACAGAGGCTACGTCACAGGAGTGCAAGGCTTTACTAATGAGCTACAAGTTGTTTTTTGCTGTTCTTAAATAAAAAAAATATTTAAAGTATACTCAGGCTTGCAAATACTCCATTCTGTACATTAACTTTAAAATTTTTGTACAATAAAAATAGAGTCTTTACAAATCTGGACCGTCGGATCTGAGAAATAATAACCTAGATCCGACCGACAGTTTTTTGTATAAAGAAAAAGAAAATAAATAAATAAAACTGGTGCCTTAAACTTCAGCCGTTGGATCAACGATCCAACGGCCAAGGATCGCCGCGCCAGCGAGCAAGGGGCACGCGCCAGCTCACAACGTATCACGACGTGGGTCGTTGGATTAGGTACGCAGATGGGCGGATCTGGTCGGCTCATGGGGACACGGCTCCTGTAGCCGGGGTCAAAATAATAGGGATTTTTTTATCCCATAAATATAAATACCCCCGAGCTTGTAAAAATCCTAGAAAAAATCTGCTCGACAAAAAAATCCTAAAATATTTCTAAAGTTTTCTTTTTGAGTCCGCTACATACTGGTTCTATTCCTAGAAGCTAAATAATTCTTAGCTTCAAGATATATCTGTTCTCGTACAACCTGACTATCACCAAATTTCATTTTCCTAGCTCATTTCATATATGATCTCTCAACACTTAACCCTTTGTTATCTTCATTATGATAATATCTACCTATGGAAAAAATTCCAGGATCTAACCACGAGTTTTTAGCTCGATTATCTATTTTATGGGTTATGATGATTAAAAACGATATTAAATCCTAATTAATTAATGAACATTTAGCAGTTATCCTTCACGATAAAATTACGGGGTTATGGACAACCCCCATTTCATGCTTGGACATATGGTACTAAGTCGTTAAGCGACTATTATGACCGTGACAACTTTTACGTGAATAAATGTAATTATTCTACGGTATTAAATAAAAGTTATCAATAATTTTTCCCTAATTATTAAACCATGGAAAAGTCGCAGTAAATTTTTATATATTGGTTACTTTAAATGAATTAATGTTAAACTTGTAAAACCATAGTTTCACTAAAATCGCTATTGCACAAAAATTCCATCAACTTCTAAGAATTTATATTTTCATTATAATACCACGAATGTTGGAAAAATAGTATTTTTCTTAAAATACCCTAAATTTTCTAATTGATATTTGTATTAAAATACTGCGAACTTTTCCAAATCATAATTTTTACTAAAATGCCACAAACTTTGGTAGACTAATTATTTTATTAAAATACCATAACATTTATAAATGATAATTTTCATTAATATACTATATAAATATCATACTCTTTTATAAGGAGATATTTTTATTAAAATATCACAATCTTTATTAAAATATAATTTCCCTAAAATACCATGGTCTTATAAACGAACAATTTCACTAAAATATCATGGCTTCCACATAAATCATAATTACGATAAAATACCATAGTCCATTTTAAACTAAGGTTTTTATAAAATATTATGTTTACTTTACAAACTATAATGGAACAAGACATACCCAACGGCCCTGGAAGTCTATATATCATCTATCTGAATTCAAACTTTTGATACATTACACGACATGACCTACGATACGGTTAGGGATAGAATGTATGAACCTAGGTATGGAATACTATTACAAATAAAGATCCCTGCAGGTAGGGTGAACAGTCCAATATACAGACGCCTACTAATCCGACATTTGGGCGAATGGTATGATACGGTCCTATATACGGATGACTACTAAACCGATATTCGGGCGAATGATATTCCATGCCTAGATGATATACGCACTAACTGTAATTCGTAAAACCTTTACACTGAATAAAACGGGGCTGGGTAGTTTGATTAGGGGCAAGGTGGTATACGGACTCAGATTCCTTTATTACTCGATCAGATCTGTGAAAGTGGAACAGTACATTTCACTTTCCACAACTGTTATTCTGTGGTGTAATGGAATAATCTCGAGAACTCGGTATTCTTGTCTAACAAACTAAACGAACATATTACTTATAGTTACCTTAAATAGTATATCATACTTTACCTAATGCCTACAATACATATATTATACCTTTACACGAATATGATATCATACATTACACACACTTGTTATCTTTACCATTATTTTCTGTTGAGAAAATCCTACCCGAGTGTGACTCGCTGACGGACTTCCTTTTTCCTTTTCTATCCCTGGAACGTTCGTTAGATGAGAACGAGATTTAGGTTGAAGATGAAGGAGTGGTGCTCACCGACAAAGA
Source organism: Agapanthus africanus (assembly GCA_030015575.1). Taxonomy (NCBI): domain Eukaryota; kingdom Viridiplantae; phylum Streptophyta; class Magnoliopsida; order Asparagales; family Amaryllidaceae; genus Agapanthus; species Agapanthus africanus. The sequence continues at coordinate 424,292,644 of JASDDO010000019.1, read as the reverse complement.
CTACGCGAAACTTACGATTAGTTATTAGGAGTAGTTATCTTCCTTTCAGTTGCCCACTTGTTTAGGGCTTTGCTTACTTTCCATCAATGTAATCAAAATATTTAGACTTTCCGTTTCAGCACTTCGGGATGTAATAAATTCTAATTAATGGAAATAAATGCTTCTGCTTTTATTTTTCTATTTTGGTACATAGGCTGCATGTTATTTATACGCTTAATGTAACTGTATCGAGAAAGACCACTCTCGACACAGTTAGGTTGCGGACCTTGGCACGTCACCGTTTCTGTACTTTTGGAAAGTGGGGCATGACAGGTTTGAGTGATGGCCCATGCAGGCTCTCAATGTACTAAAATTAAATTATTAACTGACATTATTATGTTTGAGAATCTTATCCACTTACACCGTCTTCATACATCTTCCATTATTCGTTTTATCTTTCTTTGCATTCTGTGTTCTGACCCTGGCCTTTCCTTTTTGGCTCATAGCCAATCTAGAAGCCGTACCCCTTCCTGGCGAGGACAGTCAATCAGACATTACTTTTGAGGCTACACCTAGGCATTCGAACGATGAGGTCGTAGGCCCCATGCGGTTATTTTAGACAACGACTTGGAAGATGAAGAAATGGATGCTGCAGCTATGGAGCCTATGATGGTCAATGAATTAGAAGATGAAAAAGAAGATCCTATTGAACAAGACCTTATAGAGGGGGAGTCCAAGAACGAGACTCCAATCGAGGAAGAGTTGGAGAATGAAGTTTCGAGTGAGAAGGAACTCGAGGTCGAAAAACCTCAAGCAGCTGTCCCCGCAAGGCGTTTGGGAATGACTGTCCCTACTCTAGTGCGAAAGCCTATCACAACATGTTGAACTTCCATAATCGGGAATGATAGGACTTGTTTTTCTTTTGGCCAAATAAGACGTCGTATAGCAGCATAGCTTTACTTTTCCATTTCTGTTGTACTCTTTTTTGATTGAAATTATGAATAATAAAATTTCAGTCAAGCAAATCTTCTCTTGTGTCACATATCCATAGCATTCCTTACCTTTATATACATCAGTTGTAATTTTTCCTTGCAATAATTATCATATCTTCTTGCGCTACTAGCTCGTCCCATTATTTAACTCCTTGTTAACCTAACTCCCGCCCTCTTTCCAGATAAGGTATGGCAGGACGTCACTTCAACCAAAACGGATGGGAAAACCGAGACGATGATGCCGCTGCTCAGCAGGCAGCAATGGTGCAATTGTTACATGGCCTGCTGGAGAATCAACAACAGCAGACTGCTATATTTCAAGAGTTCTTAAGCGAGCGTTAAGAGAGGCTTGAAGTCATGAAGCAATTGCGAAACAACAAAGAAGGTATCTGTTGGATATGTATGCCCTAGAGGCCTTCATTGTATAGGATGTTAGGGATATATATGTACATGACAATCTTGCTCGATATGATAGTACGCTATTTGGTTTGTATTTATTTTAACATGTAATGTGTTTTACTTTGTATTTCATATCTTGTATACATGTTGATAAAGCTCGTAGGATCTTTGTCTGACTACCGGCATTGTAATGGCAATTATACTTGTGGGAGCTGGATAGTCGATAGGTACATCCTTAAAGTGTCCATAGTCATAAGACTATCAACACTGGGCATCGATACTCCAGAGTAGACTAGTGTATACATATCTAGACCTTGACGAGGGGCGATGGATTGGTCCCGCAACCATTGGTGAGATACACCTAAGATTTTATACAGGTGCTCACAGGGTGTGAGTACACCGGACAGGACTCGCTGAGGACTGGCTAGATGGTATTATACCTAGCGTTAGATAGCAGTTCTTAGGTGACATGGGTGCAGATAGTTTGTCGACCTGAGGTCGTCATTTGTCTCATGTGAGTTCCCATTGTGCTTTGATTATTACCCTACAATGGCTTTACTGAGTCATGCAAACATGTTTTAGTTGGGTACAATCCCGAGCCACATGGAGGCAGTGAGCGACTATTGGGAATTCGTCACTCCCAGTATAGGGAGTCGATATTGCGCTGTGATCGGTTGGTCAACACCATAAGTCCCTGGCCAGGGCGGATTGAGAATTACTGGTGATTGGGCCAGTAGATTCTCGGATGGTCTTGAGCCACACCGACACAACTTGTCTGGTTATTAGGGGTCTGAAGTTTTCCATCCCCCTAGACCTTACATGCGATACTCTCAGACGAACAGATCGGACTGCACGGACATTGTCACGGACATGCTCAGTAGGAGTTCGAATGAGTTTGCTCGTTGGCCTTCTTTTCAACACGTACCTGGGTAGCCATTACGTGCAGCTAGTACCGCTGACGTGCTTGTGGTTAAACCCACTACCAGCATACTGTCGAGTCTTTATAGTCCCACACAGAGGGTTTCCCTGCTTCGGGCGAAACGATGTAGAGGCCTTATAGTCTTACGGCAGGGTTCGATCATATACATGTACTTGTGCATGGATCATGATTTGGACGGATAATACTAGTGGGCTTTGGTCTTACGGCAGGGTTCGATCCTACACTCTCTTCTAGGAGCTTAAGAAGAGGAGGATAGCGAAAGACGAAGGACTTAGTTCACGAAAGTATAAACTTCTTTCATAGTAGTTAAAACCTCATAGTTCATATGTTAGTTAAGATTTCCGTATAGATCCTGGTGTTCAAATCGTTGTTGCGTAGTTCTAAAATCTTCTTTTGAAAATTCCGCCTCCTCGTGAACACGTGGAGTGAGCGACATCGAATTACAGTGATATCAAAGCCTACTAAACCTTAACCAACAGTTTAAACGAAGTGTAAAACTACGAAACCGAAATAACTCTAAAGCACGAAACAAAGATTCCAAGTTTCTATCGAAATTTTCAGAGGCTTTATATTTTTTAAACAATTGTAGAGTGCTCCTTTGGTTGTTAGATGAACACAAAACAAAAACGAGGTAATTCCATCACCTTGTGTCCGGCCAAAACCCTAAAATGACCGGCCCCACCGATTTTGGTATGAGGAATTGATTTGGGTTTTGGTCTGTGTTCTTGTTCCTTAGAATTAGGGTTTCAGGTTATGTTTGTTTTTGCCATGATTGCTCATATTATTATCTTTCTGTTGTGGCAATACGGAGTATTTTGAAATCGCAGTTTTAACGCCGTTTTATAGTTTTCTATTGATATATGTGTTTCGAAACGTCCGCTAATCGCTATACGTCGATTAGTGGGGGTTGCAAATATCTGTGTTGTTGTTGTGTTGGTTTGTGGATATGGAATATTGGATCGTCGATGATGAATAGCCGGGGGATGTGAGAAGAGTGTTTTTTCTTTCATTCGATGTAAATTTGTAATATTGATGTAATATTTTTTTTGCGGGGCACATCCGGATTGAGGTTGTAGCCACCGTTGTATTATTTCATTTACTATTTTTTGCTCCTAGGATAGACCCAAGGTGAGGTGCACAAACTACCGGGTTCTTGAAGTGCCGAGTGGCCTACTCATTTTACTGAGGGAGGTTGCTTCATTTCAGGAATTTTGCGGGTAGTTTGCCGCACCCGTAGGGCTCTAGGGTTTTGGCTATTTATCACGACCATGGAATCTGTCTTTCGTTATAGGCTTAAACGAAATGCGAAATTCCTAGTATATCCAATATATTCATCTATGATCTGAAATGCCTATTATTGCGTGAGATGAATGGATATATATGTGTGTGTGTGTGTGTGTGTGTGTAATAGACGTTGCTTATGTTTTGCATCCACGCTAGTCCTATCCCCGCTCTGCCGTTAGTTAAGTAACCTAATGGTGTATGACGGGACCCCGTGGCGAATGCGAATGGAATAAGCATACTTTATATTTTCGTTTCTTTCTGCAATGGTAGGATTAAATGATGGGATGACATTAATTGATTAATGCAAAGAAAACAAACCAAAGTTAAATTGTCGGAATAGTTACAAAACCACTCGGTTTTCTTCAAAAAGCAACTTTTAAATGCGGAGCCTAAACCACTCCTTTTAAAAAGCTATCATGGTTCCTTCGATTATATCAAGTTCATTACGTTCACGGTTTTCGCTAAAAACCAGCCGTAGCCCTCCGTCGTTTCAAATGAACAACACATCGTATTCATGCTATGTTTGTTGGCCTTTGTCAAGGCATAGTGAATGGTAGCGGTGTGTTGCTTGTTTGTACCACAGACAGATGCATTAGTTTAGGATAGTCATACAACCTTGTTGGCCTTTGTCAAGGGCGAGTATGGATGGGTCTAAGTTAATCAGGACAACGACGGGAAGAACTTGACTTGCATCTTATGATTTGTTGGCCTTCGTCAAGGTCATAAGAGCTTGGGGCAAAAATCACATCGGGAGTTTCAAACATAAAGAAAACTTGCAGATTTAGCATACCTTATGGAGTGTGGTGACTAGAGTGGCTTCCATCTAGGTCATCACACAATGATAGTTGGATCCCGATCCCACTGAGTAGGATTACTCTTGGAAGATTATTTCACTTAACAATCAATACTATAAACCAAGTAGGTGTCTAGAAAAGTGTTAGCGGGGTTACGCCTTCAGGGAAAAGAGGTTACATAATTAAGAAACTTCGTGAAAGCGTTGGAAAACTGTTCAGACCATAATATTGCATTTTTCATCCCCCTATTCTTATCCGTTTTATAAATAAACAGGTACTCTTGACACACGTTTGTTGCATATTACAGGATACAGGTTCTTGGAGCAAATACAGTGAAAAAGACGAAAGTTGATACAGAAAAGCGACTTTTGACCAACAAGTAGACGAATCCTAGTCACGAAGAACAATTTACAATTGTATAAGGCAATGCAGTCCGAAATGTCAAAGTGAACGGTCAAAAGATCCTCACAAGTTTTCACTAAAGATCTGGAGAAGACCTAGAAGCCCAGAAGAGAAAAGAACTGAAGAAATAACCAGACCAAGGAACCCTAAAGCATACCCTGAAGTTTGGTGAGCTAAGCTCACCAAAGGGCCGCGGAACCGCGGCCCAAGGCCCATCATTGCCGCGGTTCCGCGGCCGCTTAGTGCCCGTGTCGGTGCGGTTTTCGGTGCGTCGGTGCAGGGGTTGGGATTTTTCGTGGGCAAATCTGTAATTGCACATGTGCGAATCCCGTAACCCTAAATTCTCCTGTTTGCTTATAAATTGTAATCAAAAATTGTAAAACCCTATGCCTCTTTTCAATCAATAAAATTCAGAATTGCTGGGAGTTTATTCAGATCTGTTCTATATTGCTTGGAGGGAGCCATCAACCTAGTAAGATAATTTTATTTCTTTGTTTTAATTCTTTTAATTAGTATGTCTTTTCATCCCCTAATGAGCGAGTAATCTCCTCGCTTGTTAGGGTTAGCCTTAGGGAAAGGTTTGAGAGATGAGATCTCTCACCCCTTTCATGCCAATCCACACCTAAGAGTTAGAACTCCATGCATGCACGCACAACCGCTCCCTACGGCATCCTACCCCTCGAGGTAACGATGAACCGTAGTATAAAGGGCCGGTTGCGCGTGTTTTCCATGGGGGTTAGGGTAATTATCGATAAAGGAAGGATAAGAATTTAGAGGAAGAAACATCTTCCCAAAAGATTCTAATCCACTTTATTGATAATTACACCAACATCTAATAGATCAAAAATAGGGCAATGAAAGCGGTGAGGAAACCTTTAATCTCCAAACTTCCCCTAAACCTAACCCTAGCAAGACTTTAATTTAGATTAATTTAGTTTAGTGATAGATCTAGTTTTTAGATTTAATCAATTCAAACCACCATCGGAATCAACTCGTAAAAACATAAAAAGGAAATTACCCATTTCTGTGGATCGACCCGTACTCACCGGCTAGCTGCAAAGCGACGCCGTTTCTGATTGCGGTAAATACAAATTTTTGGAATAATCAAATGGCGCCGTTGCCGGGGATGGCGTAATCTTTCTTTTGTGTAATTTCGGGTTGATTTAAATTTTAAAAAAATCATAAAAATCAGAAAATAGAAAAATACAAAAACATTTTATCGCTTTTTATCTGTTTGAAGGGTTTTATGGTTTGAATCTTGTAGGAACAGCGAAGGATTGCGAATCTGGAAATTTACAGAAGGTTAAAACAGAAAAGTGAACATCAGAGCAGAGGAGAATTGGTGAACAGGAGCTACACAAATTTTTCCAGAGGCTGAACCCACTTCCCGACCGCGCTTCTGCGGCAAAAGACCCCCCAGACCGCGGTTCCGCGGCCATTTGGCCACGTCAGCACCTCAAATTTTGTGGGTTTGTTCCTCCTTCTCCCCTCTGTCAACCTCCATATATCTCTCTGTAAAAACTTTCTGCAGGAATTCTTTGCGCTAAAATTCTTTCTCCCCCTTCTAAATAACAGATTTTCTGCAGGTTTCTTTGCGCCGCGCTAAAAATTGATTGCAAGTGAATTTTATTGTTTTGCATAATTTAATCGGACTTTAAGGGGCTAATTGACCAAACTCAGATTGGGTGAGGATTTCATCACCCTTTCCACGACCCCAGAAAACACCTAAAGTATTTTGCATCGACCACAATTAATAAAAAATACTAGACTCAGCCCTAAGGACATCGAGCTCAATAGGAAAAGGACTAGTATAGGCATCGACCGTTTATCCTAACTGATTTTGCGGTGTCTAGGCTAGTGGTTTTTAATTAGGCCCACTACTGTGGTTCCTTCCCACTTACCTGGCCGTACTTGTCGGTGAAGAGGCGGTTTGAGGTCCTATTTCTAGCCCTAGTTAGGAGCTGTCTAGCAGACCTAGGCGACCCTAGATCTAGGCCTGATTGTGCATGTGTGGTTGATACATTTGTGTCACCAGTCTCTTTTCAAAACTTCTTTGCAAAACTCTCACATAAAAAAAAAGGGAAAAAATCTTTTCAAAACTTGCAACTTGTCGCTAAGAAAACTTGCAACTCACTTCCACCACTTCCCTCCATTGACGTTATCTTACCCCCACATTCTGTTTGTCTATTCTTCTGACTACACTACTCTTTTAGTATATGTCACTCTGGACTAGGGATACTAACGCCCGATTAGTCCGTGTTTCGTTGGTACCGACCGACGAACCCTTCGTCGACATTCCGTCCATTTCCTTACCTCCACCTTCAAATTCTTCTTTCGAAGGTATGTAGGGACACGACCCCAACAATACCTTACCGACGGGAATGATTCCACCTCCGTTAGGTGCGAATAACCCGAATCTTCCGCCTGTTGTAGCGCCCGCATGAGTTGCGCTCCAGGATCTCTTCTACCCCGTCCGCACTTCTTTACCTACATGTCTTTCACCCCCACCGGCAAATGGGGACAACTTTGAAATAAAACCACATTTCATCAATATGCTGCCAAAATTTCATGGTTTGGAATCCGAAGATGCATATATCTTTATCAATAAATTCCAAAACGTTTGCGTTATGATGAAAACGACCCAATTAAGTGATGACGCTATAAGGCTAAGGGTCATTCCTTTCACCTTATGTGACCTAGCCGAGAAGTGGCTATACAGCACCGCATCACACTCCATTAGAAATTGGGACGAGTTTGTGAGAGCTTTTTTGAAAAAGTTCTATCCTCATCACAAAACTGCTAGAATCCGTAACGAGATTATACAATTTTCACAGCTTCCTTCCGAACCATTTTGGAAGTGCTTCGAGAGATTTAAAGACCTACTTGTTCAATACCCTCATCATGGGATCGAAAGTTGGCAACTTTGCCAAATATTATACGAGGGATTGAACTCGGCAACGAAGCAGTTGCTAGAAACTATATGTCAAGGTCATTTTCTTTCCAAGTCTAGCGACGAAGCGTGGCAGTTTCTTGAGGATCTTAGTGAGCAAACAATTCAGTGGGAGAGTACCAAGACCACATCATCTTCTTCTGTTGGTCAATCTAGGGCAGGCATACATCAAGTAGATATGTCGATTGCTATGAAGGCCGAGATGGCCGCACTTATGAAAAAGCTAGAAGCCATTGAGACCAAAATCTCATCGTCTTCTCCTGCCCCTGCTTTACCCACATGAACTGTTTGTGCTTGTTGTTCGAATCCATCGCATCTAACCGAAGAGTGTCCTTATAATGCACCTATTCAAGGACAAGATCAAGTCAATGCTGCATTTCAGCAACGACAAAGAAACGATCCGTACTCTTCGACATATAATCCGGGGTGGAGGAGTCACCCAAATTTCGCTTGGAACCAAAATCAACAAGTCCAAGGAAATAACAATTTTCAAAGAACTCCTCCTCCACAACAACAACAAGCACCTTCACAAACTCAAAACCAGCAACCTTTCCAACAACAACCTTATACAAATCAAACGAACAATTTGGTTCAACCAAATGATGATAAGGTTATCTCGCTCGAAAAAAGTCTAGATGCATTTCTCAAGCAATCTACAGAATCCGCAGCAAGATTTGAAAATTATGTTCAATCTTTGATGACTAACAATGCCTCACACGATCAAAGTATCAAATCTATTGAGGCACAAATTGCACAATTAACTGCTGCGTTGAGCGAGAGAGAAAAGGGAAAGCTTCCATCTCAACCATTGCCCAATCCCGGTCACACCCAAAACGCATATCCCAATCACAATGTAAATGCGGTGACCACGTTGAGATCCGGAAGAGAGTTGCAAAATAATGTGGGAACTAGTGATGACATCCCCGCCGGTGGTTCTTCTTCTTCTTCTTTTCTTCCATCGTCATCTTCCCCTTCTTCATTTTCTTCACTTTCTTCTTCACATTTTTCTTTAGAGCCTATTCTCCACCCTTCACACGGCTCTACTTCTTCTAACTCGAACGAACCCATTTCTCACAACATGAACACATCTACACCGGGATCCGTTCCTACTCCACATTCTACTCCACAGACATTTGACTCAACGAATTTTCAAAATGCTCCATTCCCAAACAGGTTGAGTCCTAATAAACCAACTGCACAAGTGGAGAAGATTGTGGAGATATTTAAGCAGGTTAGCATAAATTTACCTCTCTTGGATGCAATCCAACAAGTCCCTTCATACGCGAAAATCTTAAAGGGCTTATGCACCTCGAAGAGAAAAGCATCTCAAGTACCCAAGAAAGTGCTAGTGGCTAGTGCAGTGAGCAATGCTATTAACCACCATCAAACCTTACCCCAAAAACGAAAGGACCCCGGCTGTCCTACGATTTCAATCACAATTGGGGATAAGAAAATTAATCGAGCACTTTTAGATCTTGGGTCTAGTGTTAACCTGATTCCCTACTCCGTGTATGAACAATTAGGGGTTGGAGAGTTGAAACCCACTCGTTGTACTCTCCAAATGGCTGATCGATCAATCACCCATCCAAGGGGTCAGCTAGAGGATATGTTGATCAAAGTTGGGGAGTTCATATTCCCCGTTGATTTTATTGTTATGGATACACAACCTGTTGCTAACCCAAGAAACCAAATTCCGGTGATCCTCGGTCGACCATTTTTGGCCACTTCCAATGCTGTAATAAACTGTCGCAATGGCTCCATGACTCTATCCTTTGGGAAGATGTCTAGTGAGTTCAATATTTATAAGATGGGAAGTCTGCCCCCCGTGCCTAAAACTAGTACACGAGAAGTTTGCTCTGTTCACGAAATCACGCAGGAGGACTGCGAGCTTGAAAGATTCTGGTTTGATGAAAACAGTTTTGACGCCACTAGTGCGTCCCTCCTTGAGCCTACCACCGTTGACACAACCGATATTGATTATGAACGTTTCACTTTTTCGGATGATGACGACTCACAGCCCGAATATGAGTCTTTTGAATTTTTTGATGAGTTAGTTGAGCCATCCGAATCGGTTGTTTGCAGTGATTTCGAACCTGTGTTGGAGTCCTTTGAGTTCGAGTTAGATTCCGCAATGATTCTTTCGCCTCCGAAACTCGAACTCATGTCCTTACCGCCTCACCTTAAATATGCTTACATAGGTGAGAATGAGACTTTTCCCATTATAATGTCAGCCTCTCTAGCCTTCGAGCAAGAGAACGCTATTTTAAAAGTCTTACAAGATAGGCGGCAAGTTTTCGGTTGGACTATGGCGGACATCGAGGAGATCAGTTCCCTTATAATTGAATATCATATAAAATTGATGGATGATGCCAAGTCAATAGAGGACCCACAGGAACATTTTGGGGGTATTGTGGTTAGTCAACCTTCTCCTTCAGAAGTTGAACCACCCCCATTTCTTTTAAGAAGATACGAGAATGCCAACATTCCACTGATTGCTGATCATTCACATTCTCGTTTTGATGCATCACCACCTCATGTATATTCGTTTCCACACCTTCCATACCACCACTTCTATCTTCCCCAATTCTTTTTGGACAGCCACAACTTATTCTTCCACCAACCAATACTCTTTACTGATAAATTGTTCAACTGGTTGGTGTTAACGTTTGGTCTATGTAAGGTTTGGCAGTAATGTCTAACATAGTTTAATGAAGTTTGGGGGAGGGCCTTTCTGTATATATTTTTCTTAACAATAAAAAAAATTATAAATAAATAAACAGGGAAGTGCCGGTATTTTGACCCTCTTGGTTTAGCATGACAGTGAGGACACTGTCAAGTTCAAGTTTGGGGGTATGCTCGGTACGTCTTCTTCCTTCGCATTCATTTGCACATATTTTTGCATTTGCATATTTATTTGAAAACCCATAAAAATTTGAAAAATTTTAAAAAAATTATAAAAATTAATGTATTCAATTTTGGCTAATTGACTTGAGTTTGACAAATAGGTTAACAGGCTAGGAACAACTAGATCTTAGACTTAGTGAATTAAAAACCCTAAAAATAACATTCCTTAAAGTTTAACGATAGAAAGTATATGCCTTGTAGTTTATTTAGAAATAGGAAAATTTTGGTTTCACTTCTTGGCTAAGTCTAAACAAGAGAAGAGTATTGATGTTCTTATTAGAGTATAAGTTTGAAAAATAGTTCCCAGCTTAAGTCTAGATTCTGAAAACGTATACCCTACAATTTGCACAATCACGCACCTTGAAACTTGGAATAGTAGAAGAGACCTTGAAATGTTCTTGTCTAAAGTCCTTAGTACGATGAAATAAAAGAAAAAAAAGTGAATAAAGAATAAAAAAAATGGACACTGGTTTTTGTGATTACTTAAGGCTGAAAAAAAATAGAAAAATATTTAGCGAGGGTGCTTCATCACCTAGTGCCTTAGACCAACTGGTTTGGGAGTCACTGCTAAAAGCCTTGGGTGTGGCAAGACTAGGAATTACGCTTTAATGTACAAACACATCTTGTAATCGGTTGTTGGTACCTCAAGAAGTATTAACGGTCGCATGAAGAATGTGTAAGCAAAATTCAATTAAAAATTCACCTACTGATAAGTACTTTAGACAACGGACAAGGGCATGATTGCTTGATTTGAATTTCCAAGTGTAGGGGTGATTTATACACACACGTGGGGGTATGTGATTGGAATTTAGATAAGAGAGAGGAATGAAGAATAGAACTTGTATCTTTAGTAGAGTTGATAGAAATGCCTAAGTGGAGATGGAAACCTAAAAAGAAAACTTAGGAAATGCCGAAAGCTGAGTAGGTCTACATAACATATATAATCTTAAGTTAGATGATAAGGAAGTATGAAGAATATGGGTGGACAATTTACGAGTCAACGATAATAGAATTCCTTGTTAGAAACCCTAATTGGAGAATTAAAGTTGAAAAGCCGAATTGATTGGATTTTGTGGGTAGTATCCGCTGAAAACCCTCAGGAGACAACACTCCTCCTACTAGGGACACCTAGAGGTTTAACGGCTTGTTGCACATGCTCAGTGCAATCGCGTTTCCCTGCGAAAGTGCGGTTAGGACTTTTAGTGAATAAAAAATAAGTTTGCTCGAGGACGAGCAAAAGATAAGTTTGGGGGTATTTGTTCAGACCATAATATTGCATTTTTCATCCTCCTATTCTTATTCGTTTTATAAATAAACAGGTACTCTTGACGCACGTTTGTTGCATATTACAGGATACAGGTTCTTGGAGCAAATACAGTGAAAAAGACGAAAGTTGAGACAGAAAAGGTACTTTTGACCAACAAGTAGACGGATCCTAGTCACGAAGAACAATTTACAATTGTATAAGGCAATGCAGTCCGAAATGTCAAAGTGAACGGTCAAAAGATCCTCACAAGTTTTCACTAAAGATCTGGAGAAGACCTAGAAGCCCAGAAGAGAAAAGAACTGAAGAAATAACCAGACCAAGGAACCCTAAAGCATACCCTGAAGTTTGGTGAGCTAAGCTCACCAAAGGGCCGCGGAACCGCGGCCCAAGGCCCATCATTGCCGCGGTTCCGCGGCCGCTTAGTGCCCGTGTCGGTGCGGATTTCGGGTGTCGGTGCGTCAGTGCAGGGGTTGGGATTTTTCGTGGGCAAATCTGTAATTGCACATGTGCGAATCCCGTAACCCTAAATTCTCCTGTTTGCTTATAAATTGTAAAACCCTATGCCTCTTTTCAATCAATAAAATTCAGAATTGCTGGGAGTTTATTCAGATCTGTTCTATATTGCTTGGAGGGAGCCATCAACCTAGTAAGTTAATTTTATTTCTTTGTTTTAATTCTTTTAATTAGTATGTCTTTTCATCCTCTAATGAGCGAGTAATCTCCTCGCTTGTTAGGGTTAGCCTTAGGGAAAGGTTTGAGAGATGAGATCTCTCACCCCTTTCATGCCAATCCACACCTAAGAGTTAGAACTCCATGCATGCACGCACAACCGCTCCCTACGGCATCCTACCCCTCGAGGTAACGATGAACCGTAGTATAAAGGGCCGGTTGCGCGTGTTTTCCATGGGGGTTGGGTAATTATCGATAAAGGAAGGATAAGAATCTAGAGGAAGAAACATCTTCCCAAAAGATTCTAATCCACTTTATTGATAATTACACCAACATCTAATAGATAAAAAATAGGGCAATGAAAGCGGTGAGGAAACCTTTAATCTCCAAACTTCCCCTAAACCTAACCCTAGCAAGACTTTAATTTAGATTAATTTAGTTTAGTGATAGATCTAGTTTTTAGATTTAATCAATTCAAACCACCATCGGAATCAACTCGTAAAAACACAAAAAGGAAATTACCCATCTCTGTGGATCGACCCGTACTTGTTAGTTATATGTATGCCCTAGAGGCCATTACTGTACATATGATGTATATTGTAGTGGATGCTAGGACGTATATAGGGAGGACTTTCTTGCTCGACATGATAGTATGCTATCTGGTTGCTCTTTACCTTAACGTGTACACTGATTGTCTCCCTGTTACATGTTGGTAAAGCCCTTAGGATCTTTACTTGACTACCTGGACTATGATGCGGATCATACTAGTGGGGACATGGTAGTCCATAAGTACATCCTTCAAAGTCCCTAGTCGTGGGTGTATCGAGACGGGGCATCGATATACCAGTGTAGACTAGCGCATACCTTCTCGACCCATACAGATGGGCGATGGATGATCCCATATCCATTGGTGTTTGACATCAGAGATGATATACGGGTGCTCAGTAGAGACTGGGTACACTGGACGGACTCGCCGAGAACTCCCAGATGGTATTATACCTCACGTCAGATGGCAGTTCTCTGGTGACACTGGTACAGAGTAGTCTGTTGACCCGAGATCGTCATAGAGTCTTGTGTGGTTCCCACTGTGCTTTGATTTCCATCTTACCACGTCCAAGAGGGCGTGCAAAACGGTGGTTTTTTGGGTACAGTCCCGAGTCACATGGAGGCAATGAGCGATAGGAGGGGATTCGTCTCTCCCGGTATAGGGGGTTGATGTTGCGCTGTGTTCGATTGGCTATAACAGGAAATCCCTGGCCAGGGTTGCTGAGATTTACTGGTAAGTGTTACCAGTAGTTTCTCGAATAGTTATAGACCTCATATCGACACGACTTATCGAGCTATTGGGGTCTGACGTTTACCACCCCTAGGCGAGATATGCGACATATCAGACGATCTGACCGGACTGTACGGTAGTGTTACTGGTCGGATTCACTGGAGTGTGAGCGGGCTTGCTCGTCGATCTTCAGATCGCTCAATACCCGGGTGGCCGTTACGTTTAGCAGACCGCTTGCGGCTTATGGATGTTTGATATGATCATCATCCGCTGCCGGCGTATTGACGAGTCTTTAGAGTCCTACACAGAGGTTTCCTGGCTCAAGCGAAACGAAATAGGAGCGCATATGAGATATGTACGGGACCGAGAATAATACCAGTATGTGATACTGTATTCGATTCTCACGATTTGTGACATTGATCGGTTATATGCGATATAGCCGGGTTATCGGATCAAGTGTTGATTCGATAAGTTGTTACTGTTGATATTAGTCGGTTATATGCGATATGACCGGATCATTAAATCAAGTGTTGATTTAATGATTTAATGCATAATTATATATTTGATATATTACTTTGCATTAACTAGTATCGGTTCACTTAAGATGGATTTTCTCACTCGGATGTGCGCATTGTATATGCGATATACTTTTGTGCACTTGTTTGTATCATGTTTGATGATGCATGTTTAACTATAGTTAAGTGTAATGAATTAAGCCATGGTTAAACTAATGATTAGGGTTTTCTTTTCTTACTTATTTATTTATTTATTTATTTTGAATAGATGAGAAAAGAATGGTTGCTAGTTTTGGAGTTTAGTTGAAGCTTCATGAAGCTTTGACTTTGTAACCATTCTTATCTCATTCTTAACCCTAACCATTAAACTAACCTTGGTCAATTCTCTACACATAACCATAGTTAGGATTATGATAAGTTTGGATATTCTTTTCTTTTTTAAATAACTTATCATAACATTATCTTCATCATCTTCTTCTTCTTCCTCACAAGAAGAAAGCTCTCTTCATCAATGGTGATTGATGTTTTAGAGTGAGAAATCCAAATCTAAAGTCTACCCACTTCCTATTTTTCTTCATCCTCTACCTCTTGCCAAGTAGTAGAGTGTGTTTTCTTCACAAGTTTCTTGACTTGGTGAAGTCGGAGCTTGATTTAGCGATGCCTCGACGTAGATCATCTTCGGCATGGACATCGACGACCTAGCTCGCTTATTCTCCGATGAAGTCGACGCTAGAGCCCGGATTCTTTTTGGACAGCGGAGAGGACTTCGTTGCGGAGCTATGGAGGTGGAGAACCGGATCTACAAAGGTTGTATTTCCGATTCTTATAGTTAAGTGTTAACTAGTTAGCTTTTTCGCCTAGTTTTCTAGCAAACGATCCGTAGTCGGGTCTCTCGGCACCCATAAATTTTTATATTGGCATGTTCGATGCCTTGTGAGACTTCACTAGGGTGTCTAGGAACCCTACAGTGGTATCAAAGCCTAGCTAGAGCCTTAGGCGAAGTCTAGACGCTATTTGAAGTCCGAACGAACCCGAAACCCGATCACAAACTTGCTCTCTGTCCTTTTTTTTTGAAAACGTGGATTTTTCCAAATTAAAAATATGCAGAAAAGCCAGCAGGAAAATATAAGAATTACGGCGCAAAATTGGGGTCATGAACAGTGCAACGTGGCGCGGAACCGCGGCATAAGCCTTCCTTAGGCGGCGGTTCCGCGGCATATTAATGACGTCAGCCTTTAAAAGTTGCACAGTAATTCATTGTTTTCAGTGCTGAATTCTCTGGGTATTTTTAAATTTTATTCAAGAGTTGAATTTTCTGGAGTTGTTTTGGGGATTCGGTGTTTTGATCGGAGTATCAAATTTTGTTTGTATGGCTTTCCGGATAAATTTTAGAATATGTTAAAAAGTTCGACCGGATATAAATACCCAATTTTTCCCCTGTCGGGAAATTTCCAAGTGTTGGATTTTTCCGTAAAAAAAATGTAAAAGGTTTGTTTTAAGACCTCGTAGTTTAACGACGTTCTAAGTAGTGCAAGTAACGCGATGGACCCTCTAGAAGACAACAAACCTTAACTCGATTATGTGACCGTCTTGAACTGCCCTTTGAACCTTCGGGTTTGGGGCAGTACGGCGTGCCACATGTGAGGCGTTGGCTTGACCCTTCTACGGCTGGACCGTCGGTACTGAGGCACGAACTGAATGTTGTTAGACTTATTTCATGTGTTGATCTGTATCGGGAAAACTTGGGTGTTCGAATGTTCAATCGGAAAGTTTAACATTTTCTAATTATCTGGAATGGGATACAATAATTGGAATTCACAAAAAGTTATGAGATAACTAAATGAATGTTATAAACATAGCACTTTAGTCTCACTTGATCGGTTGCCACGGAATTTTGATGCGATCAAAAGTCCGTCGCAATCACGTAGCGTACGCGGATACTCGCCGGGTAAACTTAATAGACAGCCTCACTCCATAGCCCCGACCAAGTGACTGTAGGAGAACCCCGTCGCCGAAAGCATCCGTTCGGGTGCTCGCGGTAGCGGTGTTCCGCCTTGGTGCACTTCGTCGACGGTATCAGGGGTGCGGCCGCCTACTAAAGTTTGCGACGAGCATTCGATCAGTTTTTCGGGAATCTTGTTGAATTGCCCGACTTGATATTGAAAAGTGTTTTCGATAATGAGACTAAAATGCGGGGTTTATAATTGTTAGGCATGCGATGTCTAAGGAATTCATTTGATCAGGCATACGATGTCTGAGGTGGTTGCGGATTCCAACTGTTGTAGTTTTACACTTTCTTTTCTGTGACCGTAAGTGTAATATGTGATATCGCCAGTTTCGTTGCTATATGTCAACGACAATTGGGATGGACATATTTACTTACGTTGATGACATGTGATGTTATGTGTTGCTGGATATGTTATATTGGATCGTCGTGTTTGAATAGCCGGGTTTTTTTTATGTGAGATGAGTGTTTTTCATTTTCATTCATGTAAAAACTTGTATGTAATATTCTTTTATTGGGGCGCTTCCAGGTTGCGGAAGTAGTCACCGTTTGTATATTATTTACTTTTCCGCACTAGGATAGACCCAAGGAGGGGAGCACAAGTAACCGGGTTCTGGAGTCCAGTGGGAGACCAACTCGATGAGTCGAGTCCGGGTCTCCTAACTCTAGAATTGGTAGGGTTGATTGCCGCTCTCGTAGGGGTCTAGGGGTGTGGGTTTCGCTATTCATCGCGACCGTGGAATCCGTGTTTTATACTGGCTCGTATTGAAAACACGGACGTCCTAGTATATCCAATATTTCATATGTTTCTTCTGCTGCGATATCTGTGATGTGATCATGTGATGTTCTGTGATAGATACAGTATATAGTATATATGATATATTATATAGATGTTACTTATGTTTTACACCCGCGCTAGCCCTGCTCCGCTCTGTCGTTAGTTACCTAACCTAACGGTGCACGAGGGGACATCGAGGCGAATGCGGATGGCATAAGTGTACGTCGTATTTATCTGTGATGTTTAGGTACATTTAATGATGGGACTTCATTAATGTGATTAATGAAATAAAAGAAACCTAAGATGTTGTAGAATCGAATTTCAAAATAAAACAGGTAGCTACAGTTCTTGCTTTGCACAGCGGTATATGTGATATATCCTGCACCTTATTCGATAAGGAAAGGACCGAGATCCCTTCACCGGGAGTGACTCCTTTAGCAATAACTGGCAGATGCTACACACTCGGTTTGTCATTTGATTGCTTTTAAGTGTTTTTGCTTTGCACAGTGATATATATGATATATCCCGCACCTCATTCGACGAGGAAAGGACCGACGATCCCTTCATCGGGAGTGACTCCTTTAGCAAAACTAGAAAAGCCTCAAAAGCACTCCATTTCAAAATCATTTGATTCTACAACGATATCAAGTTCATTACGCAATAGGTTTTCAGAAAAACCTGTCGTAGCCCTCCGTCATTTCAGATAAATCCTGTTTAGTATTCGTGCTGCGTTTGTTGACCTTGTCAAGGCGCAGTGTGCGGTAGCTAACCAGTATTTATCTGCTTATGCATATGATGCAGATTGGGTTAGGGTAGTCGTGCGGCCTTGTTGACCTTGTCAAGGGTCGTGCGGGTGGGTTTGATTCAATCAAGAAATGACTGGTTGAACTTGACTTGCGGTCTATGGTTTGTTGACCTTGTCAAGGTCATAGATCGTTCGGGGAAAAATATTATCGGGAATTTCAAGTGTTGAAATTTGCAATGGGATTGCATACCTTCTATGAGATAGTTGGATCCCGATACCCGCTGCGAGTAAGAGTTACTCCTGGGAGAGTTTTATTCATTACAATTAGCCGATCAAGTAGGTGTCTAGAAAGGTGTCAACGGGGTTACGCCTCTGGGAAAACAATGTTTACATTAATTAGGTTCGTGCGAAAACACGGGGGACCTCCCTCAAAGTACCGACACTGGCCTGGCTGAAAGATTGGCGAACTTGTAGTGTGCAATTAATCCCGGCTAGTCTTTCCTTTTAAGGTTTGAAGGAAGATTTGATAAAAAGCAGTGGGAGCCATCCTGATTAGATAAAATAATAACCAATCTATTCTTGCAAGAGCGCACGCTGAGTGTTTTCTTCTCTCTCTCTCCTGGTAGCGACCATATCACGCCTTAATCAAGATAATAATACGGAATATTGACCGAACCCGCTTGTTATACTGAGCTGGGGAACGTTGGTCCCGCTCCAACTTATAATTGTTATAAGACAGAGCAGGAAATTGGGGAATACCAGATTTCCCGTGCCGCCCAAACGAAGAGAGTGCATGCTGATGCATCATCTTCGGGTGTGTTCATTATACAGAGAACTGTTTCTCAGTAACCTTTACGTCCTGGGTATGTGATACCAGATCAGGATCCCAGATATATAATCTGTTACATAGGGCTACAGATAGGTAGAGAACTGAGAACGGGTGATAAGTTTCATGAGGCAGAAAACGGGGCAAGTGTTGCAGCCAAGTCTGTTGGTCACTGTCACCCTGTATTATCAGTACATTGATTCTGAACAAATGTTATTAGATACCGAACCTGATATACAAAATCATATCTATCTCTTTAGTAGTAAAGAAATGATAAAATTTTGTATTGTTGGATAATGTTTTGAACATTTCCTATATCAAAAGTTGATCGGTTCAGGCACGTTATCTAAAAGCATTGATGTTCTAAATCAAACTACAGTTCTTAGTATACGGATCACACATAAGAGGAAGAGTTCAGAAATGAACGAATTCTTCTTGAGGCATTGTAGACTAGGTCAGATCAATGTGACCCGACTAACTAGAGTTACATATAGATGCATATTTAAATCAGTTTGAATTTATATCTTGTGAAACTCGCCAGTCATGTCACAAAGATAAGATGACCATAGCTCTGTTTACTGGAAACAGAGAAAGAGTTAGTAAACTCTTGGGATGATACATGTTGATGTATGTAAGTCCCCTGTCTACATATGCCAGGACTGTTTCTTTTACTTCATTACATTCTCTGATGATCTCTCAAGATTCAGACATACGTTCCTGTTGAAACACAAGTCCGAACCTTTTGAGATATTCACAGAATATAAGTTAGAAGTAGAGAACCAAAATACGGGTATAAGTATTATGTCCTTTGATGTGATCAAGGAGGAGAATACTTGAGCACGGAAATACTGGACTATTCTAAAGGAGAATGAGATTCTCTCTCAGCATTACTCCTCTGTATACACCATAGCACGATGGTATATCGGGGCGGAGCAATCACACCCTATATGATATGGTGTGCTCTATGATGAGTATTACTGAGTGACCTGTTTCCTTTTGGGTGTTATGCACTTGAGAAGTTGCATACCTATTGAATAGGGTTCCAATCAAATCAGTTGCCTACCACTTCATATGTGATATGGAAAGGGAAGAGCCCATGTCTTAAGCTAGTTAAGATTTGGGGTTGTCCGGCCTATGTTTAAAAGCAAAATCCGGACGAGCTCGAGGCAAGGTCTGTTATGTAGAACTGGAAGTGTTCCAGCTATACAAACTACAGCAGATGATTTGGTACAACCATAGGATTCAGTAGAAACCAACGAACCTCAGCCTCTCCGCCGATCTAGTAAGGTTCCTCACCCACCTGAGAGATACTTCGGTTTCTCTATGACAGTGGGAGCGAGGATTGCATCATGATATGATGACCCAACTAGCTTCGAGCAGGCCATCGAGAGTAAGACTCTGTAAGAATGGCTGGATGTTTAGCGATCTGAGATGGAATCCTTATACACCAACAAAGTATGGACTTTAGTTGCTATATCTGAAGGGTTAAATCCCCATCAGGAGCAAGTATATCTTGAGAAGATTACTTGGTGTAGATAGAAAAGTTGAGACTTTCAAAGCTAGACTTGTTAAAGGTTTTCTTCATTGACCAGGCGTGGATGATGATGAAACCTTTTCTAAGTAGCTATGCTTAAGTCCATCCAGATCCTACTTGCTACGGCTACGTACCATGACTACGATATCTGGTGGTTGGGTGTCATGACAGCTTTTCTAAATGATGTTTAGAAGAGAGTGTCTATAAGTACACAGCCAGAGGGCTTCGTAGACAGTGGGAGCAGCGGAAACGTGTGCAAGATGCTTTATAGGATAAAGTAGGCATCGCGGAGTCGGAACATCTGTTTTGATGAAGTAGTCAAAGAGTTTGACATCATCAAAATGGTAGATGAACCTTGTATAAACAAAAAGGTAGTAGGGAGTATGGTGACGATCCTCGTAGAGTACGTGGATGACATACTCTTGATAGGGAAGTAGTTTCCTATGCTACGCTCGATCAATCTCCGATTATCACAATGATTCTCCATATAGGATCAAAGTGATACCTCCTAAATCCTGGATTTTGGATCTATGAGATAGATTTAATTGGATGTTAGGATTCTCACTAGTTGTAGTGAGACGGTATCAACCGATCCTGGGGAGAATCACTGGAAGGGTTCCAGGGTGATAAAGACGACTGAATTTCAGTCGCAGGCATTGTCTTTACCCTCAGTAAAGGGACGGTATGTTGGAAGAGTTCCAAGCTAGATACCGTGGCATACTAGACGATAAAGGCAGGATACATCGCTACTAAAGATGCTACCAAAGAGGCTGTTTGGATGTATAATGGTTCATGAGATGAACTATGTTCCTACCATTGTGAGACAATGGAGTTGTGGCTTATGCCAAGGAACGCCGGTCCCATCAGTGATCCAGACATATTCTAAGGCAGTGTCACCTGATCATGGAGATGGATGATCTCCAGGGTGATCGAGGTCAGGAGAGTAGATTCAGAGGACAACACAGCGGATCCACTCACAAAGGCCTGTTCCCAGAGAGAGACTTTTATGGGATGGTTGAGTATGAGATACTTCAAACCACTGCTACAGATGGCCCTAGTGCAAGTGGGAGATTGTTAGTTATATGTATGCCCTAGAGGCCATTACTGTACATATGATGTATATTGTAGTGGATGCTAGGACGTATATAGGGAGGACTTTCTTGCTCGACATGATAGTATGCTATCTGGTTGCTCTTTACCTTAACGTGTACATTGATTGTCTCCCTGTTACATGTTGGTAAAGCCCTTAGGATCTGTACTTGACTACCTGGACTATGATGCGGATCATACTAGTGGGGACATGGTAGTCCATAAGTACATCCTTCAAAGTCCCTAGTCGTGGGTGTATCGAGACGGGGCATCGATATACCAGTGTAGACTAGCGCATACCTTCTCGACCCATACAGATGGGCGATGGATGATCCCATATCCATTGGTGTTTGACATCAGAGATGATATACGGGTGCTCAGTAGAGACTGGGTACACTGGACGGACTCGCCGAGAACTCCCAGATGGTATTATACCTCACGTCAGATGGCAGTTCTCTGGTGACACTGGTACAGAGTAGTCTGTTGACCCGAGATCGTCATAGAGTCTTGTGTGGTTCCCACTGTGCTTTGATTTCCATCTTACCACGTCCAAGAGGGCATGCAAAACGGTGGTTTTTTGGGTACAGTCCCGAGTCACATGGAGGCAATGAGCGATAGGAAGGGATTCGTCTCTCCCGGTATAGGGGGTTGATGTTGCGCTGTGTTCGATTGGCTATAACAGGAAATCCCTGGCCAGGGTTGCTGAGATTTACTGGTAAGTGTTACCAGTAGTTTCTCGAATAGTTATAGACCTCATATCGACACGACTTATCGAGCTATTGGGGTCTGACGTTTACCACCCCTAGGCGAGATATGCGACATATCAGACGATCAGACCGGACTGTACGGTAGTGTTACTGGTCGGATTCACTGGAGTGTGAGCGGGCTTGCTCGTCGATCTTCAGATCGCTCAATACCCGGGTGGCCGTTACGTTTAGCAGACCGCTTGCGGCTTGTGGATGTTTGATATGATCATCATCCGCTGCCGGCGTATTGACGAGTCTTTAGAGTCCTGCACAGTGGTTTCCTGGCTCAAGCGAAACGAAATAGGAGCGCATATGAGATATGTGCGGGACCGAGAATAATACCAGTATGTGATACTGTATTCGATTCTCGCGATTTGTGACATTGATCGGTTATATGAGATATAGCCGGGTTATCGGATCAAGTGTTGATTCGATAAGTTGTTACTGTTGATATTAGTCGGTTATATGCGATATGACCGGATCATTAAATCAACACTTGATTTAATGATTTAATGCATAATTATATATTTGATATATTACTTTGCATTAACTAGTATCGGTTCACTTAAGATGGATTTTCTCACTCGGATGTGCGCATTGTATATGCGATATACTTTTGTGCACTTGTTTGTATCATGTTTGATGATGCATGTTTAACTATAGTTAAGTGTAATGAATTAAGCCATGGTTAAACTAATGATTAGGGTTTTCTTTTCTTACTTATTTATTTATTTGTTTATTTTGAATAGATGAGAAAAGAATGGTTGCTAGTTTTGGAGTTTAGTTGAAGCTTCATGAAGCTTTGACTTTGTAACCATTCTTATCTCATTCTTAACCCTAACCATTAAACTAACCTTGGTCAATTCTCTACACATAACCATAGTTAGGATTATGATAAGTTTGGATATTCTTTTCTTTTTTAAATAACTTATCATAACATTATCTTCATCATCTTCTTCTTCTTCCTCACAAGAAGAAAGCTCTCTTCATCAATGGTGATTGATGTTTTAGAGTGAGAAATCCAAATCTAAAGTCTACCCATTTCCTATTTCTTCATCCTCTACCTCTTGCCAAGTAGTAGAGTGTGTTTTCTTCACAAGTTTCTTGACTTGGTGAAGTCGGAGCTTGATTTAGCGATGCCTCGACGTAGATCATCTTCGGCATGGACATCGACGACCTAGCTCGCTTATTCTCCGATGAAGTCGACGCTAGAGCCCGGATTCTTTTTGGACAGCGGAGAGGACTTCGTTGCGGAGCTATGGAGGTGGAGAACCGGATCTACAAAGGTTGTATTTCCGATTCTTATAGTTAAGTGTTAACTAGTTAGCTTTTTCGCCTAGTTTTCTAGCAAACGATCCGTAGTCGGGTCTCTCGGCACCCATAAATTTTTATATTGGCATGTTCGATGCCTTGTGAGACCTCACTAGGGTGCCTAGGAACCCTACAGTACTCACCGGCTAGCTGCAAAGCGACGCCGTTTCTGATTGCGGTAAATACAAATTTTTGGAATAATCAAAAACCTCACTCGAAGTACCAACACTAGCCTGGCTGAAAGGTTAAGCAAGTATTGTGACGTGCGATTAATCCTGATTAATTATTTTTTAATGGTTTGAAGAAGAATTTGAGGAAACAGTGGGAGTCATCCTATTTAGATAAACTATTAACCAATCTAAACTTCCAAGAGCATACGCTGAGTGTTTCTTTTCTCTCTCTCTGGCAGCTACCAATGACAGGACTTAAACTACTACTCGAAAAAACATACTAACAGAGTCAAACTATAAAGACTGAGGAACGTCAACATTACACTTACTTATGAAAAAGTGGCATATGTTATCACCAGTACTGCTCCCTCTGTCCTAGGACCAGATTCATCAGTTGCGGACAAAGAGGTCCGCAAAACTTGGGATCTGGATTGCGAGAAAGCTAAGTGAATCGTGTTGGCGTCCATGAATAATGAACTCCAGAAATAACACAAAAATATGGATATCAAATCCATTTTTCTCCATTGCAAGTAATTGTATGGAGAGCACCCTAGTATCGCAAGATACGAGACCTCAAGGAAGTTATTCCAGATGATGTTAGCCCCAGGATCACCTGTAGGAGAGAACGTCCTAAAGATGATCAGTCTCATTGAGGAACTCGCAAACCTAGGATGCGTGCTAGAGAACGAGTTATACATTAACTTGATTCTGCAGTCCCTTCCCTACACCTTCTCTCAGTTCGTGCTGAATCTCAACATGCATGATATGGAAGCTGACCTTCCAAAGCTCCTCAACATGTTGAGGGTAGCGGAGAGCTCCTTGAAAAAGGAGAAGACACCTGTTCTTTTTGTTGGCGGATCATCCTCTTCTAAATCCAAAACGAAAACTAAGGGGAAGAAGAAGATGACCGCCACCAAGACGAAAGGAGGTATTAAAAAGGTGCAGGGAACGGACACTTCGGAGAGAGTAAAAGCTGACAAGAATGAGTGCTACTACTGTCATAAGAAGAGGCACTAGAAGAAGGATTGTAGGGCTTTCATAGTCAAAAGCGAGGACACGAAGAAAGCTGATGCTTCTGCTTCTGCTTCAAGTGTGTTCGTATTCGAAAACTATTTTTTAGTGAACTCTACATCATGGGTCCTAGATACTGGTTCATGTTCTCATATCTGTAATTCTTTGCAGGCTCTGAAAAACCGTAGAGCACTGAAGGCAAGTGATATGACCCTCAGGGTTGGAAACGGAGCAAATGTTGGTGCTATTGCATTAGGCGATTATCACCCGGGGTTGACTAGTGGGCACATTTTGGTGCTGTATAGCTGTTTTTGTGTACCCAGTATGCTATGTAATATTATATCAGTGTCTTTATTATTTAATGAAGGATATAATTTTGCACTTGAAAGAAATGTCATGAACATTCACCTAAATAAAGAACTGATTGGGTCTGGCACACTGGAAAACGACATCTACATACTCAATCAACATCAAGTTTTCAATATCTAAAACACATTCAAAAGAAGGGCTCCAGATTCAAATCAAGCCTTCTTATGGCATTGTAGATTTGGTCATATTAATGAAATAAAGTTGTCTAAGTTGTATAAAGATGAATACTTAGATTTGTTTGAATATGTATCTTATGCAACTTATCAATCATGTATCAAAGGAAAGATAACCAAATCTTCGTTCACTGGACACGGAGAAAGAGCCGCTGAGCTCTTGGAACTCATACACAACGATATATGTGATCCGATATCTACACATGCACGAAGCGGTTACTTCTACTTCATCACTTTTACTGATGATTTCTCAAGGTATGAACATGTGTTCTTAATGAAGCATAAATCCGAGACCTTTGAGAAATTCAAGGAGTATAGAAATGAAGTGGAGAAACAAATTGGTAAAAATATCAAGGTACTTCGATCTGATCGAGGTGGAGAATACTTAAGTACCGGTTCCTTGAATGTTTAAAAGAGAATGGAATTCTCTCTCAACTTACTCCTCCTTATACACCTCAGCATAACGGTGTATTAGAAAGAAGTAATCGAACGCTACTAGATATGGTGCGTTCCATGATGAGTAGTGCTGAGTTACCACTTTCCTTCTGGGGTTTTGCGCTGGAATCAGCAGCATACCTACTGAATAGGGTTCCAACTAAGTCTGTGCCTACCACTCCATATAAAATGTGGAGTAGGAACAGAACATATCTCACGTATCTAAAGATATGGGGGTGTCCAGCTTTTGTCAAAAAGAAAAATCCGGACAAGCTCGAGGCGAGATCGGTTTTGTGCAAGTTTGTGGGATACCCCAGGAATTCAAGGGGATATCTAGTAAACCATACTGAAGAACAAAAGGTGTTTATCACTCGCTACATAGCCTTTTTAGAGAGAGAATTTCTTGAAAAAGAAATTAGTAGGAGCGCGGTAGAACTGGAAAAAATTCCAGAACCCCAAACTACTGCCGAGTACTTAGTAGAACCTCAGGTTTCAATAGAGCCCGACGAACCGACGCCACTCTGCAAATCTAGTAGGCTTTCTCGTCCGCCTGAGAGATACTATGGGTTTCTCATAGATGGGGATCGAGAGGATTGCATTATCAATGATGGTGAGCCTACTAATTTTCAGCAGGCTATCACGAGTAATGACTCGGTGAAGTGGCTGGATGTTATGAGATCCAAAATGGAATCCATGTACACCAATAAAGTATCGACTTTAAATGTTGCTCCTCCTGGGGTTAAACCAGTTGGATGCAAATGGATCTTCAAAAAAAAGATTGGTGTAGATGGACAAGTAAAAACCTACAAAACTAGACTTGTTGCAAAAGGTTTTCGTTAAAGACCAGGATTGGACTATGATGAAACCTTTTCTCCATTGGTTATACTTAAATGGATTCGGATCCTGCTTGCCGTAGTTGCCTTCCATGACCATGAAATCTGGAAGATGGACGTAAAAACAGCCTTTCTGAATGGAAATTTAGAAGAAAGTGTTTTCATGGATCAGCCAGAGAGTTTCTTAGACAGTGGGAGCAATGGAAAAGTATGCAAATTGCTTAAATCCATTTATGGATTAAAGCAAGTATCGCGGAGTTGGAACATCTGCTTTGATGAGACAGTAAAAGAATTTGACTTTATCAAAAATGTAGATGAACCATATATTTATAGGAAGATTGTAGGGGGAGCAGTAGTCTTCCTGGTGCTATATGTGGATGACATACTCCTTGTTCCCCTCCGAAAGACGGCCAAGACATGGACGGTCTTGCCAGAAATTCAGGACAGATGCTAATTGGTGCTATCCGTCTACCTCTCTGAGAATGCCAAGTTGATTTATGGCACCATGTATCGAAGGTTTAAACGGATGCGTCCGATGTAGCAGACTTCGTCATATTCCTCCTCGCTTGAGGGGTTTTTGATTGTGGGGACGCTCTTCCCTGCAGGCGCAAGCCCCTGCAGTTAATTACGCTACCGCATTGCGGTAACAACTTTCTCCTTCTCCAGATGATCACTTCGTATCGTGTGTGTTTGTTTCATGTTCGGTTGCCCGTGGATTGTATACGGAGACTGAGTTATGTCGTCGCCCGTAGGGCATGGACTAGTCCAAATCCGTATCTTTCTTAGATTTGGGTTTGAGGGTTGTGTTTAAGGATACGCTAGCCTCATTTGAGACTAAGATCGACTTAAACGTTTGTTAAGGACACGTTAGTCTAGTTTTTAGACTAAGATCAACTTAACGGGATCGTTTAGATCCAACAAGAGAGCAATCGGGGGAAGAGGCTCTATTGTTTAGTTTAATGACATTACGGTCGATAGGTAGTTTAAGGACATTGCGGTCCATTGTTAGTTTTAAGACATTGCGGTCAAGGTTAAGGACGTCATAGTCCGTGGATTTAAGGACCCCACAGTTCGGCATTAGTTTTAAGACATCACGGTCAAGGTTAAGGACGTCATAGTCCGTTGTTAGTTTTAAGACATTCCGGTCAAGGTTAAGGACCTCATAGTCCATGGATTTAAGGACCCCACAGTCCGGCGTTAGTTTTAAGACATCCCGGTCAAGGTTAAGGACCTCATAGTCCGTTGTTAGTTTTAAGACATTCCGGTCAAGGTTAAGGACCTCATAGTCCATGAGTTTAAGGACCCCACAGTCCGTATCAATGTGTGGTCATCGGGATCCGTCACCTCTTTGAAGACGTTGAGGAATTACAACGCCAAGTATCAAAGGAGTGAAGAGATGTACCCTTGAACCAAGGTAGATTAAGTGATCTGTAGTCCAATTTGGAAACTAAGATCAATTATTATATTATGAGCCCATTGACCCAGTTAAGTTTGAATTGAGGACTTATGGCCAGCTTGGGCTAAGTCCAATCATGTTTGGAATATTGGCCCTCTATTGGTCCATTGAAGGAGAGGCTTTGCATCTAGAAACATAGCCAATTGGGCTAAAGCTAGTGTTAAACACTAGAGACCAACAGTGTTGAACACCGGGAAATAAGATTATCAGATTAGTGTTAAACACTAAAAATAGCGATTCTCGAATCGGTGTTAAACACTAATAAATAACAGTGTTAAATACTGACAACCAAGTTATCAGTTTGGTGTTAAACATTAGCAAAGAGGAGATCACATGGGAGCACGTGATGGCATCCAAAAGGTGAGGCCAGATCCCCCTCATTTTGTTATACAGATAAGTGTTTAACACTTTTTTATTCTGACAGCCATCACGTGTGGGCACGTGATGGGGGCTCATGCTTTGATCTGTTAGAATGTTCATTAGGGGTCACGTGGTGACACGTGAGGGCGCCCTGCTTCCCTTTATTTTGTTCTGCCAAAAGCATTGAATACTTTGGAGTATCACGTGCTGTCACGTGATGGAAATTTGGGTGTTTGTCTGTTAGAGCCCCAGCCAAGGGGTCACGTGGTAGCACGTGAGAGCGCCCTAGAGCTCTTTTCTGTTTCTTTTGCCTTTTTCTCTTTGTGCTTCAGGGGTCACGTGGGGTACGTGAGGCATTGCCTCAAAGTTCTTTTCTATGGATCTTTGCAGGGGTCACGTGGTAGCACGTTACTCTGGCTCTTTGCATGTTTTAAAGATTCGTTCATCTTTTAAGAATTAAATTCTTCATAGGGTCAGAGCCTAACAATAAACTTTAGAGGAATTAAATTCCTGTTTTCTTCTCAAGAATTATATTCTTAAATAGGGTTAAACCCTAATTTCTTTTCTGTAAAGAATTAAATTCTGGTATAGGGTGAAACCCTAATTCTTTTTTCTTTAATGGAATTAAATTCCTGTGAGTTTGAGAGAATTAAGTTCTCAATTAGGGTTAAACCCTAGTTCTGTCCATTCTGAAGGAATTAAATTCCTAGGGTTAAACCCTAATTTTATCTCAAAGGAATTAAATTCCTGTAATTCTGTGAGAATTAAATTCTCAAAACTCAATTCCTCCTCTATATTTTAGATCTGCATGGCAGGATCTCAACCCAATGAGAATTAAATTCTCAATTTATGGGGAGATGTGCACTTTGCAGATCTTCAACCAGAGAAAGAACTAAGTTCTTTTCTTTATATAAGAGTTAAACTCTTTTTGAGAATTAAATTCTCTTTTGAAGCCTCTCTTTTCTTATGTAGGGTTTTTCTTCTGTAGAGAATTAAATTCTTCCTAGTGAATTTTCAAGATTCCAAGACTCTATCTCTCTCTCTCTGTATCTCTATCTCAAAAAAAAAAGCTCCCCCCCTCTTCTTTTCTTGGCTTCTATTTATAGGAGAGGGAAAAGAATCAATCTGTTTGGTAAATCTCTCATTGAGAGATTTGATTTGTTCATTGAGAGATTTGATTTATATTTATCATTAATCTGGGCCTTTAGATTATAAGGTGAATTTTATTCACCATTGGATTTTAAATCCAAAGATATCTCTTTGTTATTTCGGTTAGATTTAGGGGGAAATCTTTCCAAGTCCAAGATTTTTCCATAAATTGGTGATATTTAATCACCTTTAGATTTTTTAATCCAACGGTTTCAGATAATCCTTTTTCATTTTGGAAAGATTTGAAAGATCTTCCCTCAGAATTTAATTCTGTCAAAGAATAAGGCTTTTAAAGCCGGTCACGTGTGGCCACGTGACCCCTGGTCACGTGTGGCCACGTGACCCCTGGTCACGTGTGGGCACGTGACCCCTGGAATGGGCTTCTCTTCTTCTGCGCTCTGTTCTCTGGCCTCTGCTTAACTATCACGTGCCAACACGTGACCACTGGTCACGTGTGAGCACGTGATGCCTGTTTTGAAGCTTCTTCTGATTTTTTATCAGGGAACAAATGCCCCCACAGCGTTGTTCTCACGTGTCTGCACGTGAGTGCAATGCTGTCACTTTTGTGACCGTCGGATCTGCTTTGGGAGTAGGGTAGATGAATTGTCCTTTCAGAAGCGCCTTCACTTTTTCATCCTTTTCTTTTCAAACCTTTCTTTTAAGAATTTGATTCTTGTTCTCAGAGCTTAGTTTTCTGTTGTGTCTGTGCAGTGCCGCTTTATCTTCCAATCAAAAGCTAGTGCTCACGTGTTGCGCATGCATGGCTCTGCTTGATGGGGACGTTTCATTTCCCTGATCTGATTCCAATGCGTCGTTGGATTTCATTTCCAACGCTCTCCCCTTCTTTCCGGGCTTTGAGAATAGTCCCACCATGCACAACATTTTTTGTGCATAGCATTAAATGCTCCCCTTTATAACCTGAACCCATGCCTTACCTCTTTTCCTCACAGAGAAACCCATTTATACCTTAAGGTGATCATCTTTGAGAACCTGATCAATCGCCATGGCTTGCAATGGTCCCCATGCTCGTCGTCAACCATGGGAGGTGCCTATTGAGGAGATAATCCCTCGCTTCGCTGCGCGGCTGGCGGATCCCCTTCTCACCGACGCTCAATGTGACACGGTGATGTATGAGCTACTGACTCGTCGGGGCTCTCCTCTTCCCATGGGCTCCATTTGGCTCCGGATGATCTTCCTGTCTGTGCTTGCCGATATACCCCCTCATCCGGCAGAGATGACTTCGGCGATCCTTGACGCTGCGGAGGACAAGCTTGAGTGCTTTCACGAGGCTTGTCTAATCACTCAAGCTCTGAAGGATCACTCAGTTCATATACTGAGTCAGATAAGAGCCCGTCGGGCCATCATATCTGCTTTCGCTGATGAGCATGGCTCCAACCGATGGGGAGCGACTCCTCGCGAAAACCGTCGTTTTGACGTGCTGGAGAGGGCGGAGAGGGAGCTAGAGAATTTTATGTTTTGCTTTGTTAACCCTTGCATTTCTGATCCCTTGTTTGGTGATCTTTTCCCGGTAGTGTAGTATGTTTGAATCAATGTACTCCTTTTATCATTGGCGGTTTGCATGCTTTCTGTTGAATTTTCATGTTTATCAGATAGTCGTACGTGTGTCTTGCTTGCGTAAATGAGCTGCCCTTTTTTTGTGGGAATTTTCTTTAATTGCGAGCACCATCGTTACGTTACATGCACATCAGTGCCTCGGGTAACATTTCCTTTTAAACATTCGTACAGATGCAAATGCGCGCCTGATAGGATATAGATCATAAACTTTCCTTGTTATCTCCCATACCGGGTGATTCGTGCTGAATTTAGATCGAGTATTGTCATCGAAGGGAGGCTTGTATATATATAGTCTTGAGTGTACGCGTCTTCCTTCAGAGATTATGGACGCGAAGGCGAGCTTACGGGGCTTAATCGAGCGGTGCGCGACAAACATGGTGTCGTGCGAGAAGAGGCTCGGCCGCAAATTCTCGGAGAAGGAGCTGGCCTCTAATATGCTGCACGAGCTCCAAGACAACCTTACAGTCAAAGCCAATAAAGCGTATGAACTCTGGCGAGTGCTTCAAGAGTCTATCAAAGAGGTGGTGGCCCTCGATAAAGTTGCCGTGTTTACTCGCGAAAGGTTTGAGGCTCACAGGGCTGCCGAGAAAGAGCTCGAAGGCCGGCTTGCCTCGTATCAGGCCCAGCAGGCTCAGGCGGAGGCCCGTCTTCTGGCGATACTGAATCGTGAAGTTGTGGCCCAGCAAAAGAAGGATGAGCTAGCAAAATTGCTAAATCGCCCGCCGGCTTGAAGACTTGTATCTTTTCCTTTCTTTTTATACATACTCCTGAATGAGAGTATATTCTTTTTGCTCTTTCATGAATTGTACTTTGTATCCATTTTGGTTTATGAATAAAGACGCATTTTTCTTCTCAATGGCGTGTTTCTTTTTATTGAATGTGTTCTGCGGACAATTTATCTTGGTCTCCCTGCAGGGTAGCGATGGCTTAGGATTCAGGGTTAAGATCTGTCTCCTAAGACTTTTGAGCTTTATGAACCGTGAGGGTCTCATAAAGAGTTTTCTCCTTACAAGTCGAGAGGATCCCGTAGGTGTAAGTTCTTCTTAAGAATCGTGAGGATTCTTAAGCGGGTTTTCCCTTGGTAGTCGTATGGATCTCACAAGAGAGTTTTCTTCCTTACGGGTCGTGAGGACCCGCAAGTGCTGGGTGCAGTCGTCTTTATTCGTATTTCACGGGGTCAGGGGTTGCTTTGGGATGTTTTTCAAGGTACCGTAGTATAAAGACATCGCGGTCAAGGTTAAGGACATCATAGTCCATGGATTTAAGGACTCCACAGTTCAATGTTAGTTTTAAGACATCACGGTCAAGGTTAAGGACATCATAGTCCGTGGATTTAAGGACTCCACAGTCCAATGTTAGTTTTAAGACATCACGGTCAAGGTTAAGGACCTCATAGTCCGTGGATTTAAGGACTCCACAGTCCAATGTTAGTTTTAAGACATCACGGTCAAGGTTAAGGACCTCATAGTCCATGGATTTAAGGACTCCACAGTCCAATGTTAGTTTTAAGACATCACGGTCAAGGTTAAGGACCTCATAGTCCGTGGATTTAAGGACTCCACAGTCCGGACTATGGATTTAAGGACTCCACAGTCCAAATGTTAGTTTTAAGACATCACGGTCAAGGTTAAGGACCTCATAGTCCGTGGATTTAAGGACTCCACAGTCCAATGTTAGTTTTAAGACATCACGGTCAAGGTTAAGGACCTCA
Organism: Agapanthus africanus; assembly: GCA_030015575.1. Lineage (NCBI taxonomy): Eukaryota > Viridiplantae > Streptophyta > Magnoliopsida > Asparagales > Amaryllidaceae > Agapanthus > Agapanthus africanus. Next base: position 424,259,997 of record JASDDO010000019.1, on the reverse strand, counting down.
TAGTCCGTGGATTTAAGGACTCCACAGTCCAATGTTAGTTTTAAGACATCACGGTCAAGGTTAAGGACCTCATAGTCCGTGGATTTAAGGACTCCACAGTCCAATGTTAGTTGTAAGACATCACGGTCAAGGTTAAGGACCTCATAGTCCGTGGATTTAAGGACTCCACAGTCCAATGTTAGTTTTAAGACATCACGGTCAAGGTTAAGGACCTCATAGTCCATGGATTTAAGGACTCCACAGTCCAATGTTAGTTTTAAGACATCACGGTCAAGGTTAAGGACCTCATAGTCCGTGGATTTAAGGACTCCACAGTCCGGTGTTTGCTCTGGATGCTTCACACGGGTTCACTGCCGTGCTTGGCGAGGACCAGGCTCCACTCTGGGCGTTTTCCGCGGGGTCAAAGAGTGACGTTATCCGCGTTCCACGTGACCAGGAATTTTGCACTAGATGCTTCACACGGGTTCACTGCCGTGTTCGGCGAGGACTAGGCTCCGCTCTGGATGCTTCACACGGGTTCACTGCCGTGCTCTGCGAGGACCAGGATCCGCTCTGGACGTTTTCCACGGGGTCAAAGAGTGATGTTATCCGCATTCCACGTAACCAGGAATTTTGCTCTAGATGCTTCACACGGGTTCACTGCCGTGTTCGGCGAGGACTAGGCTCCGCTCTAGATGCTTCACACCGGTTCACTGCCGCACTCTATGAGGACCAGGATCTGCTCCGGACGTTTTCCACGGGGTCAAAGAGTGACGTTATCCGCGTTCCATGTGACCAGGAATTTTACTCTAGATGCTTCATACGGGTTCACCGCCGTGTTCGGCGAGGACTAGGCTCCGCTTTGGATGCTTCACACAGGTTCACTGCCGTGCTCTGCGAGGACCAGGATCCGCTCTGGACGTTTTCCACGGGGTCAAAGAGTGACGTTATCCGCGTTCCACGTAACCAGGAATTTTGCACTAGATGCTTCACACGGGTTCACTGCCGTGCTTGGCGAGGACTAGGCTCCGCTCTAGATGCTTCACACGGGTTCACTGCCGTGCTCTGCGAGGACCAGGATCCGCTCTGGACGTTTTCCACAGGGTCAAAGAGTGACGTTATCCGCGTTTGACGTAACCAGGAATTTTGCCTGAATCTATCCGCATTTCACGGAATGAGGGTTTGACTCTTGGTGATCTGTATATCGTCGAGCCATGAAACTGGGAGTTGCCGCTGTTCCGCTTTGCTTGATGTTGTATCCGCTGCAACGAGACGAACGTCAAGATGATCTCTAGGCCATCTGCGACTTATCGAGATTTGGATTCTTCTTCTGATGAAACCTGGGAGAGGAGGAGTGCGATTCCTTCTTTGTTTGCGCCCCTGGATTGTATACAGGGATAGATGTAATATCGCCTGTAGGGCGTAAATTTCATTTTTGTTTTATTTCTTTTTCCGCGATGCTCTATCATTTCAGCTTTTATATCGCGAAGGTCGCGATTGCCCCATCATTTCGGCTATTTTTCGCGGTGCCCAATCATTTCGGCTATTTATTTTACTCGCTGCTTTTTATTGCGAGTTTCCCAATCATTTCGGCTATTTTTCATGCATACATTTTTACTTGCTTCTTTTTATTGCAAGTTGCCCCATCATTTCGGCTATTTCGTATGCATATGTGGCTCGCTAGCCTTTTCGCTGCAAGCTTGGATTTTAGACACCGAGATTTTGGCATCAACACCGCTACAACTGGGATGTTGTCAGGAGCGAATCATCATTTGCCTCTGTCGATGTTGAACAAAGGTGGCTTAGTAAACAGGGTTAAGGGTCCTGTTGACTAAGGCTTTTGACTTCATGAGCCGTAAGGGTCTCACAATGGTATTTCTCCCTATAAGTTGTGAGGATCTTGTAGGTGTGTCTTCTCCTTGGGAATCGTGAGGATTCCTAAGTGCATGTTCTCTTGCAAGTCGTAAGGATCTTACAAAAGGGTTTTCTCCTTATAAGTCGAGAGGACTTACAAGGGTTGTTCACCATATGAACATATCCCTAGTCACGGATGGGACTTGGTTAGGGAAATGTTTATTCACGCCCGTGGATTGTATACAAGGGTCAGTATGAGCCACTTGTAGGGCATAAATTGAAGGTTGTGGGGGTTGCTTAAGCACAGGTTTAGGTCTCTGTGACTTAAGACTTTCAAATCCTATGAGCCGTGAGGGTCCCATAAGAGAGTTCTCCTTACGAGTCGTGAGGATCTCGCAAGTGTAATTTCTCCTTAGGAATCGTGAGGACTCCTAAGTGTGTTGCTCCCTTGTGAGTCGTAAGGATCTCACACGGGTGGTTTCTCCTTACAGGGTCGTGAGGACCCTGCAAGTGTCCTTTAACGAGGTTGCGCCCTTTCGAGTTTTCACAAACACTCGCCGGTAGCCCTGCTGTTTTTACTCACGGAGCCCTTTCGGGTTTTCATCTGTGCCCATTTCGCTTATGGACATACCGTTTTTTATTTTATTATATTTTTTTCCTTTTTTTATATATTTTTTTGTATCGGCTTTGAGATGCTGCAATCCGTCGTAGTTTATCGACATCTCGGTCAACAGCTAGTTTTGGGACATAGTGGTCCATTGTTAGTTTAAGGACGTTTCGGTCCATTATTAGTTTAAGGAAGTTTCGGTCCGTCGTTAGTTTAAGGACATTTCGGTCCGGCGTTGAAGAAGGCCGGTTACTACTTAGAGTTCGGGCTTAGGAAGATAGCGAGCGGACATAGTCGTCGTCATCTATCATTGACCTAGGGCTTGACCCGTTAAGCGTAGTATTTCTTCAGGAAACGACCGTTTATTGGCCTGAAAGGTCTTTCACCGTGCATATCCATGAGTAGATACGCTCCGCCCTGGTAGACCTTGTCTATGATGTACGGGCCTTCATAGTTCGGCTCGAATTTTCCCCGCTTGGCGTGATTGGGGATCATAGGTCTTTTGACCACTACCACGAGTTCGCCTTGGCGGAATGTCCTCGGCCTGGTCAATATTTCGTATGAGCGTGTCATCTTTGCTTCGTAAGCTTCCAGATTTTGTTGCGCTATGAGCCGGGTCTCATCAAGGGCATCAAGCTCCTCAAGCCGAAGGTGAGCATTTTCTTCGTCCGTCAGCTCGTAGTGGACTGACACTCGTAGAGAGGGTAGCTCTATCTCGAGGGGGAGTACTGCTTCCGTACCGAATACCAACGCGTAGGGCATTGTGTTCGTGGCCGTCTTGAACGTAATCCGATATGCCCAAAGAGCTTCTTGCAGTCTCTCGTGCCAGTCCTTTTTGTTTCAGGACACCGTCTTCTTCACGATCTTTGTCAAGGTTTTGTTGAAAGCCTCGGCTAGACCGTTAGCTCGCGGATTATAAACTGAGGAATATCTCCAGTCTATGTTGTATTGCTGCGCGAAGCGACTAATCTTGTGGCTTCTGTAGGCTGGACCGTTATCGGAGATGATCCGTCACGGAGTTCCAAACCGATAAATGACGTGCGTCTTGAAGAAATGGAGAATATTCTCCGTCTTCACTTCCCTTAACGGTACTGCTTCTGCCCATTTGGAGAAGTAATCAGTGGTCGCTAGGATGAAACGATGTCCCCTGGACGATACTGGTTCGATGGGGCCGATTATGTCAGTTCCTCACATTTCGAACGGCCAGCTAGCCACTGTTGGATGTAGAGGATTTGGGTGCTGATGGATGAAGTCCCCATGAATTTGGCATGAGTGACATTGCTTCGCATACTCGAGGCAGTCCTGGATCATTGTGGGCCAATAGTACCCCATTCGTTTAATCTTCAACTTCATCTTCGGGCCCTCTTGATGAGAACCGCAGAGTCCGTCGTGAACTTCCTGAACGACTCTTTTTGCTTCGTCAGGTCCCATGTATCTCAACCACAGAGAGTCAAATGACCTCTTGTACAGAGTATTATGACGAAGGCGAAAGATAGGGCTCGCTTCATGAGCTGATGTCTTGAGGACGCATCTTCAGGCGTTCGACGAGATTTAAAGTAATATATAAAGACTTCTCTCCAATCCTCTGCCTTTCCCCGGTTATTTATTTACATAGCCATTTGCTCAGTCGCTCCCTTTTCTTCGGATGATTCCGGAGATATTTCTGCTGGGGCAAGCACCCAACGGCTTTGTACCATGATTCTTACGTCATCGAGGTTCTCATCGGCTTGCTCCTTGGCGAGCTTGGCCAACGCGTCCGCCTTGCTATTTTCTGCACGCGGTATGCTTTCCAGAATGTAATAGGGGATTTGGGTCAACAGTCGCTGCACCCTTTCGCCGTACTTTACCAACTCTGGTTTGCACGTCTGGTAGTCGCCATTTACTTGACTGACGACCAGTTGAGAATCTCCATATATGAGGAGGTTTTCAATTCCCATGTCGATGGCGATCTCGAGGCCTGCTATTAAAGCTTTGTATTCGGCTTCATTGTTTGTCCTCGGCTCTGTTAAGGAGAAAGCAAAGCGCATTATCCCTCCTTGTGGAGTTACGAAGATGAGACCCACCCCTGATTTGATTATAGGGGTGCTTTGTTTGCGCTTCTTCACGGAAGATGCTCCATCGAAATAAAGCTCCCATCGGATATTACCACCGTCGATCGCATCAAACGCGTGTTCGTCTGGCAGTTTGCAATTCAGAGGGGAATCGGCCGATATCGGATGCTCAGCGAGGAAGTCGGCGATGGCCTGGCCTTTGACTGTTTTAAGAGGTTGATAAGTTATCGAGAACTCCATCAAGAGAAAGGCCCATTTAGCGAGTCGTCCCGTCAATATGGCTTTTGACATCAAATATTTGAGAGGGTCCACCTTCGAAATGAGACGGATTTCATGCGCCAACGCATAGTGCCTGAGTTTCGTTATCGCGAAGATCAACGCCAGGCAGTGTTTTTCAATGGGGGAATAGTTGCCTTCTGCCCCCAGTAGGACCCAACTCAAGTAATAGAGAGCTCTTTCTTTCCCTTGGTCGTTCTCTTGTGCCCATAATGCGCCTAAGGAACCTTCAAGGGAGGTTGTATACAGAATGAGAGGTTTTCCCCTGACCGGAGCAGCTAACAATGGCAGGATCTGCAGGTACTGCTTGATCTCATCCAGTGCGCCTTGGCATTTGTGATCCCAGACGAAAGGGGTTCCCTTCTTCATCAGGTGGCTATAAGGACGACACTTGCCTGAAAGATTGGCTATAAATCGCCGGATATACGCGAGCTTACCCTGGAGAGACCGCAATTGTTTGAGAGTCCTTGGCGGTGGCATTTCCATGATCGCCTTGATCTTCGACGGATCTATCTCGATACCCCGGTGCCGGACGATGAACCCTAGGAATTTGCCTGAGGAAACTCCGAATGCGCACTTGAGAGGGTTCATCTTCAAGTTGTATTGTTGAAGGCGTTGAAATACGGTCTTCATATGTTCAAGGTGTTCCTCGTATGATATGCTTTTCACCACGAGATCGTCGATATAACATTCGACGATTTCATGTATGAGGTCATCGAAGATTTTCGTCATAGCCCTTTGATAGGTGGCACCGACGTTCTTTAGACCGAAGGGCATCACCTTGTAGCAGAATATACCCAAAGGGGTCCGGAAAGCGGTGTGCTTCTGGTCTTCTGGATGCATTTTTATCTGATTGTACCCTGATGAGCCGTCCATGAAGGAGAAGACTTCGTGAGTGGACTTATTGTCTATCATCAGCTCGGTGACTGGTACTGGGAAGTCGTCTTTCGGGCAGGCTTTATTGAGATCCCGGAAGTCCACGCATATGCGCACTGTCCCATTTTTCTTCATTACCGGGACGATGTTGGCGATCCAGTCAGGATATTGAACTTCTTGGATAAACCCAGAATCGATCAGCTTCTTGACTTCGGCGTTGATGCTCATCTCAATCTCGAGCCGCATTCTTCTCGGCGCCTGTTTGACTGGCTTAACGTCCGGAGATATCGCTAATTTATGGACAGCTATTTTTGGATCTAGTCCTGGCATTTCGGAATAGTTCCATGCGAAGCAATCTCTATGCTGCATAAGCATGTCTTTTAACGCAGCCACCTTTTCTTCAGATAGCAGCTCGCTGACGAATGTCGGTCGCGGGTCGTTTGCCATTCCTAACTCAATCTTCTTAAGGTTATCTGCAGTAGTATGTATGCCATCTTCCAGCTCTTTTGGAGCTGGCGGAAATTCTGAGATTACCTAGTCGTCATTGCTGTTTTCAAAGCACCAGGGAAGGTCATTCATGTTCTCGGGCTCTTCTTTTGATATCCTTATCATATGATAGGTACGAGCTCGCTTCCAAGACCGATGTGGATCTGGTTCCGCTCTTGTGGCTTTGGGTTCGTGCTTTTGTGGCGGCGTTCCCTCCAGCTGCTGGATAGAGCAAACCTGCCTTGCTGGTATTGGTGTTCGACCCAGTTCTTGAAAGTGAAGCAGTCTTCGAGGGGGTGTCCTATGGCCCGGTGATAGGAGCAATAACCCGAATGAGAGACCTTGTTAGCTTGCTCACGGTGCTTAGACTCCGGAAGTGTCATCATTCGATGCTTTAAAGCGAGGTCAAGTATCTTCCGTGTTTTATTCTGAGGAAAAGAATATGCCTGACTCATCTTTTTCATAAGGGACAAATCCGGACCGCTCGATTTTTGATCGCGTGACTCTTTGATCCCGCGTTGTCGTTGTCGAATCCCTTTTCTTCTCTTTGACTTATTTCTGCCTCTGCGTCGGGTCTTTTGCATAACAGGTTGACGGGGAGGAGCATTTTCGTCTTTCGCAGCCTGTTGAAGAAGACGTTGCGTCCTGGCTTTCTCGTAGATGGCCATTTCGCGGTTATGGTCGTTCCGAGCTTTTTTACCCGCTTTCCTGATAAGCTTGTCCATTCGTTCTTCAAACGACGGACTCGGCACTTCGATTGTGGGATCTAGGTTTGATGAGGGGTTGGCATTCCCTGACAGGGCGTCCTCTTCTTCATCGAAGTTATATATGGCGTAGCTATCGTGGACTCGTTCCCGTTTCCCGGATCTCACATATCCAAGCCCAAGCATTTCCATTCTCCCGTTGGGCAATTTGCGCTGAGTCCCAGGGACATCCCAAATCCTGTTGTAGAACCGAGCTTGTCGAATAGTCTGTTTTAAGGGTACCCCTTGGCGCTTCAATAGCCTTTTCAATCCGTTTGTGTAATATCTGGACAAACGGATGGGTTGGAGTCTGTCAAGTGTAGAATCCGCGCCGTGCCAGATTTCTTTCTCTACTCTTATTTCCGTGGACCGGTAGAACAGGATCGCCTTTTCACCCTTTCGCTTGGGAGGGATGTAAAACATCTGCAGGTCTTGCACATTGTAAGCTTCAAGTGCATCAAGGTCTTTGTAGTGCTCCCGCGGAATCATGGTAACTTGCAAACTCCGATCATTGCCGGGGGATGCTTGTATTGATGGCCGACTGGAGAATACGGCATTAACCTCATCTTCCGAGTCACTTCCGAAGATCAGTATGGGGGCGGACGGTTCTGGGTTGTTGCGTCGAGATGGCCCAGCGTAAACTATCTCTTCTTCTTCGGTATCACTCCCGAAAACAGGAATGGTGGTGGCGGCTTCGTTCTCCGGTTTGCGACACCTCTCCGTGTCCTCGAAATCTGGCAAAAAGTACTTTGCATCTTCGTATTTGTGGACTTCGTTCACGGAGAATGGGTTCAGCTCGCCTGTCACGGTGTACTCGAGACCATCCTTGAAATACTTCATACACTGATGTTGCGTAGAAGGGATGATGTTATCCTCGTGTAACCAAGGACGACCGAGCAAGGCGTTGTAGTAGGTCTTGGCGTTAATGACGTGAAACTTAATGTCTGTGACGAGTAGGCCGAAGGTAATGTTAGTATCACTGATCCGAGAGTCCGTGATGACTGAGAATCGAACCCGGAGATGGTAATTTTATCACGAGCGAGGTGCTGAATGCTCATGCAGATTTCCTTCAACACCCGAACATTAAGGAGATTGACGGAGGATCCATTATCAACCAGGATTTTGCCTATCTTGATATCGTGGAAGTATCCAGAGACGTATATGGGACGGTTGTGGTCACACGTCCCAAGGAGAAGGTCTTCATCACCGAACGTGACATCGGCTATGCGCACTTCTTCCAGTTCATCTTTCATCCTTTCTTTGGTGAGAAAGGCTTAGAATTGCTCGGGCTCTTGCAGCGCCTTGATTAATGACTCTCTCGCTTCTTTTGATAATAAGAGGGCGTCAAGAATAATGAGCTGCGAGGGTAGCTTCCTCAGGTGCGCTAGGATGTTGTATTCCACCTTACTCCTCTTTGGCGGGTCCTTGGTAGTCAGCTCTTTCATAACTTGGTCATTTAAGACGGTATCCCCAGCGATCATTTATCCACACAAGTGTACGTAAATGATCGCAGCCCTGCCGTAAAACCATACGGCCTCTACACGTTTCGCTCAGTGCAGGGAAACTCTCTGTGTGGGACTCTAAAGACTCGACACTACGCTGGCAGTGGGTTTAACCATAGACCGCAAGCGGCACTAGCTGTACGTAACGGTCCCCAGGTAGATGTCGATAAGAAGGCCGATGAGGTAAACCCATCCGAACTCCTACTGAGCCTGTATGTGACAATCTCCGTACAGTCCGGTCTGTTCGTCTGATACATCGCATGTCGGGCCTAGGGGGCGGTAAACGTCAGTCCCCTAAAAGCGGTACAAGTCGTGTCGGAGTGAAGCCCAATACACCCTGAGATAACACTGGAAACCCACCAGTATATCTCGCTTGCCCTGTCCAGGGACTACTCGTGTAATGGCTCTCCTAGACACAGCGCGATGTCAACCCCCAATACCGGGAGAGACGAATCCTGTCTAACCGTCACTGCCTCCAAGTGCTTCGGGACTGCACCCAACTACTACCTGTTTGCACGACTCAGTAGAGCTGTGGTAGGGTAGTAATCAAAGAACAGTGGGAACACACTCGAGGCGAAGTGACAGTGTCAAGTCAGCGGACTAAGCTGTACTCATGTCACCTGGGAACTGATAACTGACGATAGGTATAATACCAACCATCAGTTCCCGACGAGTCCTGTCCAGTGTACTCGTAACCTAACGAGCACCCGTATACTATCTCAAGTACGACGTACTGACGGCTGTGGGACAGACCGTCTCCCATGCTGGGATGAGAAGCGCATACGCTAGTCTACTCCGGAGTATCGATGCCCTATCTCGATACTCCCACGACTAGGGACGTGTATAAGGATGTGCTTGTAGATTACCCAGCCCCCACGAGTGTGATCGCCATCACAACGCCGGTAATCAAGCAAAGACCCTAAGGGCTCTACTAATGCGTATAGGTGATATAATAAATAAACACACATGTACACATTAAAGCAGAGATAAACCAAGTAGCATACTACTATATTGAGCAAGATTGTCTGTACAACTGTGAATATCCCAAGCTTCCATCAAGTAATATACATACTAGTATGATACAGTAATGGCCTCTAGGGCATATACACTAACAATCTCCCACTTGCACTAAGGCCATGTACTGGCGTATCGAAGACCTATCATCTCGATCAGCCGCTCGTACTGAGTCTGGGGTAAGGCCTTCGTGAATGGGTCCGCTGTGTTGTCCTTTGTGTCCACTCTCCGCACCTCGATCTCCTGGCGATCAATGATCTCCCTGATCAGGTGATACCGCCTTAAGATGTGCCTGGATTTCTGATGGGACCTTGGTTCCTTCGCTAAAGCTATAGCCCCATTGTTATCGCAATACAAAAGTATTGGGTCAACAATGGACGGAACCACCTGAAGTTCACTAATGAACTTCTTCATCCAGACCGCCTCTTTTGCGACATCGCTTGCAGCAATGTATTCAGCCTCCATCGTCGAGTCTGCGACGGTATCCTGCTTGGAACTCCTCCAACATACCGCCCCTCCGTTGAGGATAAACACAAAACCCGAGACAGACTTGCTGTCATCTTTGTCACTCTGGAAGCTTGAATCGGTAAAGGACTCGACCCTGAGGTCTCCATTACCGTAAACTAGGAACATCTCCTTAGTCCTTCTCAGGTACTTGAGAATGTTCTTCACTGCTGTCCAGTGGTCCTCACCTGGGTCTGACTGATACCGGCTTACCGTGCTCAGCGCGTAAGCTACATCTGGTCTTGTACATAGCATCGCATACATTATAGATCCTACCGCCGAAGCGTAGGGTATAGTGCTCATGCGAACCCTCTCCTCGTCAGTCTTAGGAGACATCTTCTTGGAGAGGGTAATTCCGTGCAATGCGGGTATGTTACCGCGCTTGGAACCCTCCATACTAAATCTCTTTAGTACGGTCTCTATGTACCTGGACTGCGATAGTCCCAATAGTTTCTTGGATCTATCTCTATAGATCTTGATCCCCAGAATGTACGAGGCATCACCCAGGTCCTTCATGGAGAACCGTTGTGACAAAAATAGCTTGATCGATTGTAGCATAGGAATGTCATTTCCTATCAAGAGAATGTCGTCCACGTACAAGACTAGGAATACGACAGTTCATCCTACAATCTTCTTATAGACACAAGGTTCATCTTCGTTCTTGATGAAATCAAATTCCTTGATTGCCTCATCAAAACAGATGTTCCAGCTCCGCGATGCCTGCTTTAATCCATAAATGGATTTAAGCAACTTGCACACCTTCCCGCTGCTCCCACTGTCTACGAAACCTTCTGGTTGATCCATGTAAACGCACTCTTCCAAACAACCGTTTAGGAAAGCCGTTTTAACATCCATCTGCCAGATTTCATAGTCATGGAAGGCAGCAATGGCAAGTAAGATCCGAATGGATTTGAGCATAGCCACCGGAGAAAAAGTTTCGTCATAGTCCAAACTAGGTCTTTGACGAAAACCTTTTGCAACGAGTCTAGCTTTATAGGTTTCCACCTGCCCATCTACACCAAGTTTTCTTTTGTAGATCCATTTGCATCCAATGGGTTTTACCCCAGGTGGAGCAATATCCAAGGTCCACACTTTATTGGCGTACATGGACTCCATTTCGGATTGCATTGCTTCCTGCCACTTATCAGAGTCCCTACTGATAATGGCCTGCCTGAAACTGGTAGGGTCATCTTCTTCCAAGATGCAATCCTCTCGATCCCCGTTTATGAGAAAACCGTAGTATCTCTCGGGCAGATGAGAAATCCTACCAGATCTGCGGAGTGGCTGAGGTTCGTTTGGGGTTATTGAATCTAGCGGTTCCTCCAAATTTTCAGTTACATTTTGTGGTCGCTGAATTTCTTCCAGTTCTACCGAACTCCCACTAGTTTCTTTTGCAAGAAACTCCCTTTCTAAGAAGGTAGCGTGGCGAGATACAAACACCTTCTGTTCCTCAGTGTGGTAGAACAGATATCCTAGTGAGTCTTTAGGATATCCCATAAATTTACACAGAACTGATCGTTCCTCTAGCTTGTCCGGTTTCTGTGTTTTCACATAGGCTGGACAACCCCATATCTTAAATCGCTTAAGATACGGATTTCTCCCACGCCATATTTCATATGGAGTCTCAGGCACAGATTTGGATGGAACATAATTCAGTAGGTATGCTGCTGTCTCTAGCGCAAGTCCCCAGAATGAAAGAGGTAACTCAGCATTACTCATCATGGATCGAACCATATCCAATAGGGTACGATTCCTTCTCTCCGATACACCGTTGTGCTATGGTGTATAAGGAGGAGTAAGCTGAGAGAGAATACCATTCTCTTTTAAGTAATCTCGGAATTCCGTGCTTAAGTACTCCCCTCCCCTATCAGACTGGAGAATCTTGATACTTTTGCCTGTCTGGTTCTCTACTTCCTTTCTGAATTCCTTGAATTTCTCAAAAGCTTCAGATTTGTGTTTCATCAGATACACATATCCGAACCTAGAGAGATCGTCAGTGAATGTGATGAAGTAGGAGAACCCACCCCTTGCATGTATAGACATCGGACCACATACATTATTATGTACGAGTCCCAAGAGCTCTGCTGCTCTTTCTCCATGTCCGGTGAACGGAGATTTGGTCATCTTTCCTTTGAGACAAGACTGACAAGTTTCATAAGATGAAAACTCGAACGCATTCAAGAGTCCATCTTTATGCAACTTACTCAGTCTTTTCTCTCCGATATGACCAAGTCTACAATGCCACAAGTAGGATTCATTCGTATCTGAATTCTTCCTCTTGCGTGTGTTTTGTATATTGAGAACTGTATTCTGATTTAGAACGTAGATACCATTACACAGTGTACCCTCTGCAACCAGTATCTTATGAAGGTAAATGTTCATGATATTCTTGTCAAGAACAAAGTTATATCCATCTTTATCGAGTAAAGAAACTGATATGATGTTGCAAACCATGGAGGGTACATAGTAGCAATCGTTCAAAATCATAGTCTTGCCATTTGGCAATACTAGGTGATATTCACCGACGGCTGCCGCATTAACTTGTGCTCCGTTCGCTACTCTGAGCGACATATCACCCGGTGCAACTTTCCTACTTTTTCTCAGTCCCTGCAATAAATTACAGATATGAGATCCTGATCCGGTATCAAGTACCCAGGAGGTAGGGCTGACCGTAAAACAGTTTTCAATTACAAGAACACCTGAAGTAGATGCAAAACCATGCATCTTCTTCAACTGGGTATCCTGGAAATCCATACAATCCCCTTTCCCTTTCTCATACTTATGACTGTTGTCACAAGTTAGAGCTGAACCAATGTTCCCCAGCCCCGAATAAGAAATCAGATCGGTCAAGCGATACATTTTATTATCTTGATTAGGGCGTGAAATGGCTGCTACCTGGAGAGAGAGAAAAGAAACACTCAGCGTGCGCTCTTGCAAGATTAGATTGGTTTATTAGTTTATCTAACCAGGATGTCTCCCACTGTTTCCTCAAATTCTTCTTGAAACCTTTTAAAAGAAGAACTAGTCGGGATTTCATTCACGTCACAATACTTGTTTAACCTTTCAGCCAGGCTAGTGTCGGTACTTCGAGGGAGGTTTTCCAACGCTTTCGCGAAGTTCCTTAATTTAAGAACCTCTTTTCCCTGGGGGCGTAGCTCCGCTAACACCTTTCTAGACACCTACTAGGTTTATAGCATTGATCGTTAAGTGAAAGTAATCTCCCGAGAGTAATCCAACTCATCAGCGGGATCGGGATCCAACTATCATTGTGTGATGACCTAGATGGAATCCACTCTAGTCACTACACTCCAGAAGGTATGCTAAATCTGCAAGTTTCAGTTCTTTTGAAACCCCCGATGTGGTTTTTGCCCCTAGGACCCAAGTGATCTTGACGGAGTCAACAAATCAAAGAGCCCTAGTCAAGTTCAACCCGTCATTATCTGGATTGCATTAAGCCTACCCGCATAACCCTTGACGGAGTCAACAAGGTTATACGACTGTCCTAATCAATCCCATATACCGATACAAACAAGCAGCACTTAGCTACCGTACACTACGCCTTGATGGAGTCAACAAACGCAGCACGAATACTAAGTGTTACTTGTAAGAAATGACGGAGGGCTACGGCTGGGTTTTTGGCGAAAAACCCGTTAACGTAATGAACTTGATGTCGTTGAAGGAACCTGGTAATCTTTTTTTGAAAACATAGTGGCGAAAACTCTTGCTAAAGAGGTCACTCCCTGTGAATGGATCTCGGCTCTTTCCTCGTCGAGTGAGGTGCTGGGCATTCGTAAGATGAATACCTCGATGCAAAGCAAGAATAATCGACTATGGTGAAGTTATTACCCTGACGCAAACTTTTTGTCCTAGGGGTCACTCCCGATGAGGGGATCTCGGCCCTTGCCTCGTCGATTGAGGTGCTGGGCATTCATAACCGAATACCTCGATGCAAAACAAAAAGATGAACGTCCTTGTAATAACAGCTTTTTGAAAAACTTTTTCCAACAACGTCTTTTAGGTTTATTTTCTTGCATTAGTTCTTTTAATGCGTCCCATCATTTAAATCCTACCATTGCAGAAAACAACCAAAATATGATGTACGCTTATGCCATTCGCATTCGCCACGGGGCCCCGTCATCACCCGTTAGGTTACTTAACTAACGACAGAGCGGGGGCTGGGCTAGCACGGCTGTAAAACATAAGCAACGTCTAAATAGTTATTATATATAGATATACAGCAATGATAGCCAATCCAGATCACAGATGAACACTTTGGATATACTAGGAACCCGAGATTCGTTCGAGCCTGCAACGAAAAGCGGATTACACGGTCGCGATGAATAGCCAAAACCCCACCCAAGACCCCTACGGGTGCGGCAAACTACCCGCCAGTACCCGAAGCGAAGCAACCTCCCTCAACTCCGTGAGTAGGCCACTCGGCACTTCGAGATACCCGGTAGTTTGTGCACCCCCTCCATGGGTCTATCCTAGGAGCAAAAACAGTAAAAAGAATTATACAATGACGGCTACAACCCCGACCCGGTTGTGCGGCCATACAAATAATATTACATCAATTTACAAATTTATTACATGAATGAAAGAAAAAGAAACTCTCATCTCACATCCACCCCGGCTATTCATCCGCGACAATCCAACGAGTTCATATACACAAACCATCATCAACACTGATCACAGATATGTATAACCCCCACTAATCGACGTATAGCGATTAGTAGACGTTCAATACACATATAACATTACAGATATAACCATTAGCCAAAGTCTACAGAACATCGACCAAAAATACGGACTTTTAAGCCCCAAAAACAAATTTTGCTTTCTGGAAAATCTGGGCAGAAAAGTCATATACCAAAAATCCCAAAATACCCAAATATGAAAACTGCAAGAAAAAGATTCCCCAACAGAGCCAAGGGAGCCGCGGTTCCGCGGCATAAGCAAGCTTATGCCGCGGAAATGCGGCGCTTTGGATGAGTTGGGGGATGAAATTTTTCCAGTTTTCAAATAAAAGCCTGAGCCGATTTTTAGTGTATAAATTTTTAATTTTGGAACAGTTCTAAAATTCGGCAGAAACTGAATTTTCCGGGGTAATTTTGCGGGTTTTTATCCGGTCGATATTCTTAATACTTTGCTAACATGCTAGGGTGTGTTTAGTTAGGCTCTGATACCACTGTTAGGTCCACGTTACCTCTCCCGGTACTTTCGGGGTTGCGGAAACGGTAAAACAAAAATTTTCTAAACTTGGCAATATGGACCGTAAAAGCCGGATCTTTGCTAAACAAAACACTAGCATCCTAACTAGAGATCTATCTACTCGGTTAGGGGTTATACCTCGACTTGAACTCCTTCTCTTCTTGTTGTTCTTCTCCTTGCTTGCTCCGAGGGTTGATCCGGACTTTGGTCACCTCCGCGGCCTCCTTGAGTCGTAAACGATCCACCTGAGAGATGTGCACCGAGCTCCACCTCGAGCCGAGGTAACTAGGGCAAAGAGATTGCTAATCTAAAAGCCCTAGGTTGTGTAGAAGTGATGAAGGGATGGATTTGACTTTGTGAGATCTTTATCTCTCAACACATGAGATCAAAAGATAAAACAAGAGGAGGAAGAAGAAGGAGGAAGGTTAGCAACCATGGAGCTTTTCTTTTCTTCTCACTTCCAAAAAAAAAAGAGAGAGAGTGAGAAAGAAATTATGATACAAAGAAAAGTAACCATGGTTGCAATAATGCAAAAAACAACATCATTGCTAATCCCATCAAGATAAAGTTTGATGGCTACAAATGACATGACCATTATCATAACAAAAAGAAAAGAAAACCAAAGAATACTTTAGATCTTTCAAGAAGATCCTAGTCAACTTTGGTCAAATGGTCAACAAAGTCAAGATGGTCAAATGGTCAATGTAATTAGCCATAACATAATTATCAATGAAATGATTAGTAAATAATGTTCCCGGCTCATAATGGTTTTGACCAAACGAACTGTCAAAACCCTAATGAGCCTGCCACATAACGGTTTTGGCCGAACCAACTGCCAAAACCCTAATGAGGCACCTCCTCCTTCATCGCTCCGGAAAACTGTGCATACACACCTGCATCCGCATTCCGTAGAATGCGGATGCGCAGAAGACAAAACAAATCCATCCATGCAATACTAGGATCCGGCTTAAACCAAAGCCCACTAGTACTGCCTGCCCGAACACCATACGCACACAAGTGTACGTAAATGATCGCAGCCCTGCCGTAAAACCATACGGCCTCTACACGTTTCGCTCAGTGCAGGGAAACTCTCTGTGTGGGACTCTAAAGACTCGACACTACGCTGGCAGTGGGTTTAACTACAGACCGCAAGCGGCACTAGCTGTACGTAACGGTCCCCAGGTAGATGTCGATAAGAAGGCCGATGAGGTAAACCCATCCGAACTCCTACTGAGCCTGTATGTGACAATCTCCGTACAGTCCGGTCTGTTCGTCTGATACATCGCATGTCGGGCCTAGGGGGCGGTAAACGTCAGTCCCCTAAAAGCGGTACAAGTCGTGTCGGAGTGAAGCCCAATACACCCTGAGATAACACTGGAAACCCACCAGTATATCTCGCTTGCCCTGGCCAGGGACTACTCGTGTAATGGCTCTCCTAGACACAGCGCGATGTCAACCCCCAATACCGGGAGAGACGAATCCTGTCTAACCGTCACTGCCTCCAAGTGCTTCGGGACTGCACCCAACTACTACCTGTTTGCACGACTCAGTAGAGCCGTGGTAGGGTAGTAATCAAAGAACAGTGGGAACACACTCGAGGCGAAGTGACAGTGTCAAGTCAGCGGACTAAGCTGTACTCATGTCACCTGGGAACTGATAACTGACGATAGGTATAATACCAACTATCAGTTCCCGATGAGTCCTGTCCAGTGTACTCGTAACCTAACGAGCACCCGTATACTATCTCAAGTACGACGTACTGACGGCTGTGGGACAGACCGTCTCCCATGCTGGGATGAGAAGCGCATACGCTAGTCTACTCCGTAGTATCGATGCCCTATCTCGATACTCCCACGACTAGGGACGTGTATAAGGATGTGCTTGTAGATTACCCAGCCCCCACGAGTGTGATCGCCATCACAACGCCGGTAATCAAGCAAAGATCCTAAGGGCTCTACTAATGCGTATAGGTGATATAATAAATAAACACACATGTACACATTAAAGCAGAGATAAACCAAGTAGCATACTACTATATTGAGCAAGATCTTCTGTACAACTGTGAATATCCCAAGATTCCATCAAATAATATACATACTAGTATGATACAGTAATGGCCTCTAGGGCATATACACTAACACGTTGTTCGCATTTTGACCATAAGTTTCGCCAGCGTATAGCGTACTGGACCCACGACTTGCCTGGTTTCACCCTGGCATTAATCAATGCCGTTATCGGGGTACGTTCGCTGGCGCTCGCGAATCGCTGAGTGAATAGCAACTCCATCTCCGCAAATGTTTTGACGGAGTCGTTCGGGAGCTCAGAGTACCACTCGAACGCCGTTTCTGACAAGCTACCGACGAACTGGCGAAGCAACAATTTATCATCACCGCCGGTGTTGCCGCAAAACGCCCAGAACTGGGCCACATGTTGATGGGGATTGCCTGTCCCCTTATAGACATGAAATTTCGGTATTGTATAGCCCGGCGGGTACTTGATTTGATCATACCAGCTCGGATATGGTCGCCCCGTTCTGACAACTTGACCAGCTGCCTCAGTCGCCTGGTGAACCCGTATCTGCTGATCTATATTTTCGTCCAAGTCAGCTCTGGAGATTGTCCCCTCCTTGGCTGTTGAAAGAGCCGGAGGTGGATTTGATGTCTCCCCTATATCGTCCTCAACAATGATCGGAGGATCTTCAGCAGGAGGATCTTGTTGGATCATCATACCCACCATATCCTGAAACAGAAGGGCCATTCGTTGTATATTGGCTGCTTGTTCCGCCGCCTCTTTATCCTTCTTTTCCAGTATCCTACGAAGGAATTCAGCGTCAGTTTCCTGCTCCTGGCGTTGATCCGCGGATACTTCGGGGCTTTCTTTTGGCCCAGTGAGTGCGGCCATCGCGTTCATCATTTCTTGGAGCTTCTGCTGTTGTTCCTGAGCTTTGGTCACTGACCGTGTAATCGGTCTTTGACCCGTGGATGCACGGCTGTCCTCCTTTCCCTGACGCCATGTAGACCGTATGCACCATCATGCCCCCAGACTTAGGGCGTTTAGGCTTATTGTCCTTGACATTTGCTGCAGGAGTGGGACTTTCTCCGGCCTCCTTCTCTTTTGAGTAGTCGACGTGGAGGGAGCCGTTGCAGCGGGCACCCAAGCGGTTGTTGTCCTTTGTTGTTTGACCTGACGGTTCTTTTCTTCCTAAACCTTCACCCTCTTCTGCCGGTGAGAGTGATCTTGAATGATTACCGAGTCCTGAACCCGTCGCCAGACCTTATAAATCTTGGAGGACAGCCGTTGAGGGGGCTGCTCTGGCCTTGTTTCTGTAGCATTCTCCGTGGGTGGGGGAGATATTTTCAGCGCGGCAGTCGGAGAGTTCTTGCGTACCCTCCTTAGTGGTTCAAAGCTGTTCCTAGTTGGAACAGCAGCGTTAACTTCTACCACTGGAGCAGGCGGAGTTAGCCATGAGGGGGAGTTGCCCCCGGCTTTCCTTACTCGGCGCCAGTGGCGACGTCGAGCATGTCGAGCTGTTGGGACTGGCTCAGCGATAGGGATAATTTCATTTTACCCCCTGTCCGGATGAGGCGCTGCTGGTGCCAGCCTCTTAAAGACTGATGTTGTCCTTCGAGTGACGATGTTCAATCTGTCAAAGACAGATCCTTGAGTAGGAGTAGGAGCCGGGCTGGTCAACCTTGAAAAGACTGACTTTTTAACAGGAGAAGCCGCCTTGACGACTTCAGGAGCAGAGGTGTCTGTCTTCCTCGGGACGGCCATTTCAGGGTTCATGGGCTTCCTGGCGGGCCCATCAGGGTTCTGGTTCAGCCTGGCAAAGACATAGGCTACCGGTTTGATATCGGACGACCTATTGGAAGGGGCCGTTATAGCGGTGAGCCGATCGAAGACTGACTTCTTGTTCGCCTCTGGTGCGGGCACCGGCATGGTGAAGCTTGCGGGCGGGAGCATGGTCCCGAAAAATAGACCGGTGGTGGCCCTGGTCACCTGTTCCACCGGCATGGCAAGGATGGAGGACGCTTGAGGCCCATAGGCTACACCTCCAGGTGAGGCGGAGCGTTGGTTGCACTTGCATTTTGAGCAGCTGGAGCAGTTGGAGGCCATTGATGCTTGATTTCTGCGCCAGGCAAAAGAACAAATCTTAGTAACTTGAAACCCAAGGGCAACCATTAACAAACCGTGATTCATTCGCGAAGACGACACACGAAGTGTGGAGTGGAAAGAGGAAAAGGTCCCACCGGGCGTGCCAGAATCTGTTCCCCTTTGAAAGACGGCCAAGACATGAACGGTCTTGCCTGAAATTCGGGGCAGATGCTCATTGGTGCTATCCGTCTACCTCTCCGAGAATGCCAAGTTGATTTATGGCACCATGTATCGAAGGTTTAAACGGTTGCGTCCGATGCAGCAGACTTCGTTAGATTCCCCCTCGCTTGAGGGGTTTTTGATTATGGAGACGCTCTTCCCTGTAGGCACAAGCCCCTGCAGTTAATTATGCTACCGCATTGCAGTAACAACTTTCTCCTTCTCCAGATGATCACTTCGTGTCGCGTGTGTTTGTTTCGTGTTCGGTTTCCCGTGGATTGTATACGGAGACTGAGTTATGTCGTCGCCCGTAGGGCGTGGACTAGTCCAAATCCATATCTTTCTTAGATTTGGGTTTGGGGGTTGTGTTTAAGGATACGCTAGCCTCATTTGAGACTAAGATCGACTTAAACGTTTGTTAAGGATACGTCAGTCTAGTTTTTAGACTAAGATCAACATAACGGGATCATTTAGATCCAACAAGAGAGCAATCGGGGGAAGGGGCTCTATTGTTTAGTTTAATGACATTACGGTCGATAGGTAGTTTAAGGACATTGCGGTCCATTGTTAGTTTTAAGACATTGCAGTCAAGGTTAAGGACGTCATAGTCCATGGATTTAAGGACCCCACAATCCGGCATTAGTTTTAAGACATCACGGTCAAGGTTAAGGACGTCATAGTCCGTTGTTAGTTTTAAGACATTCCGGTCAAGGTTAAGGACCTCATAGTCCATGGATTTAAGGACCCCATAGTCTGGCGTTAGTTTTAAGACATCCCGGTCAAGGTTAAGGTCCTCATAGTCCGTTGTTAGTTTTAAGACATTCCGGTCAAGGTTAAGGACCTCATAGTCCATGAGTTTAAGGACCCCACAGTCCGTATCAATGTGTGGTCATCGGGACCCGTCACCTCTTTGAAGACGTTGAGGAATTACAACGCCAAGTATCAAAGGAGTGAAGAGATGTACCCTTGAACCAAGGTAGATTAAGTGATCTGTAGTCCAATTTGGGAACTAAGATCAATTATTATATTATGAGCCCATTGGCCCAGTTAAGTTTGAATTGAGGACTTATGGCCAGCTTGGGCTAAGTCCAATCATGTTTAGAATATTGGCCCTCTATTGGTTCATTGAAGGAGAGGCTTTGCCTCTAGAAACTTAGCCAATTGGGCTAAAGCTAGTGTTAAACACTAGAGACCAACAGTGTTGAACACCGGGAAATAAGATTATCAGATTAGTGTTAAACACTAAAAATAGTGATTCTCGAATCAGTGTTAAACACTAATAAATAACAGTGTTAAACACTAACAACCAAGTTATCAGTTTGGTGTTAAACATTAGCAAAGAGGAGATCACGTGGGAGCACGTGATGGCATCCAAAAGGTGAGGCCAGATCCCCCTCATTTTGTTATACAGATAAGTGTTTAACACTTTTTTATTCTGACAGCCATCACGTGTGGGCACGTGATGGGGGCTCATGCTTTGATCTGTTAGAATATTCATTAGGGGTCACGTGGTGACATGTGAGGGCGCCCTGCTTCCCTTTATTTTGTTCTGCCAAAAGCATTGAATACTTTGGAGCATCACGTCCTGTCACGTAATGGAAATTTGGGTGTTTGTCTGTTAGAGCCCTAGCCAAGGGGTCACGGGGTAGCACGCGAGAGCGCCCTAGAGCTCTTTTCTGTTTCTTTTTCCTTTTTCTCTGTGTGCTTCAGGGGTCACATGGGGCACGTGAGGTATTGCCTCAAAGTTCTTTTCTATGGATCTTTGCAGGGGTCACGTGGTAGCACGTGACTCTGGCTCTTTGCATGTTTTAAAGATTCGTTCATCTTTTAAGAATTAAATTCTTCATAGGGTCAGACCCTAACAATAAACTTTAGAGGAATTGAATTCCTGTTTTCTTCTGAAGAATTATATTCTTAAATAGGGTTAAAACCTAATTTCTTTTTTGTAAAGAATTAAATTCTGGTATAGGGTGAAACCCTAATTCTTTTTTCTTTAATGGAATTAAATTCCTGTGAGTTTGAGAGAATTAAGTTCTCAATTAGGGTTAAACCCTAGTTCTGTCCATTCTGAAGGAATTAAATTCCTAGGGTTATGTTGGTAAGTGCTGCATGCTCCCACAACTCTTGTGGCGCGGCGGAAGCGATGAACGAAAATTTTCTTTGCATACAACACGCACTTAACCGAAGATCTTGTCTAAACCACAACTAGTAAACCCTAACTAGAGATCTTATTTACTATGTTAGGGATTATACCTTGATGATACGGTCCTTCGGGTCTTCTCTTGGATGCAACTCCTTTGCTCCTTTCTCCTCTTTTGGTGAACTCCTTGGCTCCTTTAGATGTTGCCGACGTTTTCGATCTCCGGCCACCAAAGACCTAGATGATCCACCCGAGAGTTTTCGTGCAAGCTAGAAACTCTTCTCAAGAGTTTAACCTAGAGACCAAATTTGCTAGAAGAGGTCACTAGGATGATGTAGAGATAATCATATTGGATTAACTTGAAATCCTAAGCTTTGGATTCACATCTCATGTGAGGGTTTAAGCTAGGAAGAATGATAACCATCATTTTCTTTCTTTCTTCTTATACACTTGTTATGATACACTTATCATAATTTTGTGTAGGATTGGAATGCCTTGATTTCACATCTCATGTGAAGCTATTTATAAGAAGAAGTGGAGGAGAGAATAAGTGCATTTCATAATTAAAAAGTTTAAGCATGATGAAAAAGAATATAGCACTAACTAAAGCATGTATTATGAAAGAAGTATAATGCTTTAATAGTACATCCACTTCAACAACCACATTATCATGCTTATACCTTTTAATTTACACCTCACTAATTTATTTTCACAAAATAAATGATGTCATAATTATGTCATTATGAGGTGGCACCTTCTAGAAAGTATTCTTGTAACAATTACAAAAATACCCCTCCTCTGTATACCGTATACCGTATACTGTATACCCGCATCCGAATTCCGAAAAATACGAATACCATTAATCCAATAATATAATACCGGTATCCGGCCAGTATTATTCTTCCGATTATTATTCCTGTAACAATTACACAAACATAATCGAAAACCTGCCGCAACACCTTACGGCTGCCGTAACAACTTACGGTCTCTACATCTTTCGCATGAACGAGGGAACCCTCTGTGTGGGACTCTAAAGACTCGTCAGTACGCTGGCAATGGGTTTAACCACAAGCACGTCAGTGGCACTAGCTGTACGTAACGGCTACCCAGGTACATGACGAAAAGGTGGCCGACGAGCGAACTCATCACAACCCTTACGAGCCTGTAAGCAACACTTACCGTACAGTCCGGTCTCTTCGTCTGATACGTCGCATATGAAGTCTAGGGGTGGTAAATGTCAGACCCCAGTAACTTTATAAGTCATGTTGATTTACGGCTCATAACAGGTCGAGGAACTACTGATAACACTTATCAGTAAACCTCGAGAACCCTGGCCAGGGATTTAGGTGTTATAGCCGATCAAACATAGCGCGACATCAACTCCCTATACCGGGAGAGATGAAACCCCTCCTATCGCTCACTGTCTCCATATGATTCGGGACTGCACCCAAAATCCACCTGTTTGCACGACTCAGTAGAGCCGTGGTAGGGAGGAAATCAAAGTACAGTGGGAATCACACAAGACTCTATGACGATTTCGGGTCTACAGACTAACCTGTACAAGTGTCACCAGAGAACTGCTATCTGACAATAGGTATATATACCATCTAGGAGTTCTCGGTGAGTCCGTCCAGTGTACCCAGTCTCCACTGAGCACCCGTACACCATCCTTGATGTCAAACACCGATGGATATGGGATCATCCATCTCCCATCATATGGGTCAAGATGCGTATACGCTAGTCTACTCTGGTGTATCGATGCCCTGTCTCGACACACCCTCGACTAGGAACAGTTATAGGATGTACTCATAGACTACCGTGGCCCCACTAGTATGATCTCATCATAGTCCCAGTAGTCGAGTACAAATCCTAAGGGCTTTATCAACATGTAACAAAAGAGACAATCAGAGTACATGTTAAGATAAAGTACAACCAGATAGCGTACTATCATGTCGAGCAAGAAAGTCCTCCCTATATATGTACAAGCATCCACTACAATATACATCGTATGTACAGTAATGGCCTCTAGGGCACACATATAACTAACAATCTCCCACTTGCACTAGGGCCATCTGTTGTGGTATCACATACCAAACAATCAGCTGTGGTTTAAGTATCTCATACTCAACCATCCCGTAAAAGTCTCTTCTGGAAAAAAGCCTTAGTGAGTGGATCCGCTCTGTTGTCCTCTGTATTTACTCTCCTAACCTTGATCTCCCTGGAGATCATCCATCTCCATGATCAGGTGGTGTTGCCTAAGAATTATATCTGGATTTCTGATGGGACGGTAGTTCCTTGACTAAAGCCATAACCCTATTGTCACATAATGGTAGGAACGAAGTTCATCTTATGAACTTTTATATATATCCAGACTTTATCTTTGGTAGCATCCTTAGTAATGACGTATCTTGCCTTTCTAGTATGTCACGGTATCTAGCTTGGAACTCTTCCAACATACCGTCCCTCTACTAAGGGTAAAGACAATGCCTGCGACTGACATTCAGTCGTCTTTATCACCCTGGAACCTTTCCAGTGATTCTCCCCTGGATCGATTGATACCATCTCACTACAACTAGTGAAAATCCTGTAAGGTTTGTCTAGCACCCTATGAAGAGTTTTGAAGCATCACATGACCCAAAGTTTAAATTTTTATGGTGCTAAACGAACATGCAAAGGAATCGATCCTAGAAAATTAGGGTTTCGAAATATAAAGCGAACTAATCTAGGGTTTCGAGACTACAACCTTTGTAGCTCCCTTTCGCTGGACTCCTTGTTCTCTAGGGTGTTGAACGGAGGTCCTCTTGAAGTCCTCTTGTGTCCACGACGATCCACCACGGAGATCTCCGTCCAAGCTCGCAACTTCGTAAAACCGAAGAGAACACTCTAAACAAAACGGCTAAGCTTGTGTAGAATGAAGTTGTGGTTAAGTTTCTCACTTCAAAAACCTATCTTTAAGTGGTATTTGCTCACTAGAAAAAACTAGAGAGCAAAAGAGAAAGAGGAAGAAGATGGTGGCAATTTTTAACAAGAGGTAAAAAGATAACTCATGAGAAGAAAAAGAAATATATCAATATATATTTTTATTTCTTCTCACTATGAACCATGGTTAAAGTGATGGAGACATTATTTAACTTGAGTTTTAAATGATAAAGAGAAGGATAACCCTAGGTTAGTGGTAGTTGAGCATGGTTAGGTCAAAGGAAGAATGTAGAAGCAAGAATGATTATCCTTTCCTTTTCATTTTCTTTTAAATCCAAAATCAAATAATAATCCATTATATAATCCATGGTGTGAGTCTTATATTGCCACCATTTCCATATACTAACAACCATGATGGATGAGTGTATGTATGTGTGCATGTATGCACATCCACATGTGCATGAAACTAGCATGAAAGAAAGAAAGAAAAGCACACATGCATGCACACATCCATCATCCAAGAAAAGGTTTTAAGTGAGAAAACTAATGGTTAAATGATAAATCAACACTTGATTTATCAATCCGGTCATATCTCATATGACCCCACCAAAAGCAGTTCACCCGATCAATGTTCGGTATCATATACGCACATTTCAATCGGGTGCATGCGCATATCGCATACGCGCACCACAACGTTTCGCCTGGACTGGGTAACTCCTTTGTGGGACTCTAAGACTCGTCAATACGCTGGCAGAGGGTGATGATCATATCAAGTACCCTCAAGCTGCAAGCGGTCAGCTAAACGTAACGGCCACCCGGGTATTGAGCGATCAGAAGACAACAAGCGAACCTGCTACAACTCCCGTCGAGCCATCCGGCAACACTACCGTACAGTCCGGTCTCTTCGTCAGATATGCTGCATATCGAGCCTAGGGATGGTCACGTCGACCCCAATAACTCAATAAGTCGTGCCGGTGAATGGTCTATAACAGATCGAGAAACTACTGATAACACTTATCAGCAAATCTCAGCAGCCCTGGCCAGGGACTTGCTGTTATAACCAGTCGGGCACAGCACAGCATCAACTCCCAATACCGGGAGAGACGAAACCCCTCCTATCGCTCATCGTCTTCGTGTGTCTCGGGACTGTACCCAACGGCCACCTGTTTGCACGACTCAGTAGAGCCGTGGTAGGGTGGCAATCAAAGTACAGTGGGAGAACACACAAGACTCCATGACGATCTCGGGTCTACAGACTAACCTGTACTAGTGTCACCTGAGAACTGCTATCCGACGATAGATATAATTCCATATAGGAGTTCTCGGTGAGTCCGTCCAGTGTACTCAGTCACCACTGAGCACCCGTATGTGATCTTGATGTCAAACATCGATGAATGTGGGAACATCCATCGCCCATCGTATGGGTCTAGTATCATATACGCTAGTCTACTCTGGTATATCAATGCCCCGTCTCGATATACCTACGATTAGGGACGTTCCAGGATATGCTTATAGACTACAGATGTCCCACTAGTATGATCTCCATCATAATCAGAGTAGTCAAGCCGATATCCTCAGGGCTTTATCAGCATGTATGAATGAATAAAAGCATGATCAAATCAACATGTCAGATAAAGAAGAACCAGATAGCATACTATCATGTCGAGCAAGAATGCAAACTGAATATATATACATGTATAGATACATCCACTATCACATAATGGCCTCTAGGGCATACATATATCTAACAATCTCCCACTTGCACTAAGGCCAGTTATTGGCGTATCTCATACCCAACATCTCAAAAAGTCGCTCATGCTGTGGCTGAGGGAGGGCCTTGGTGAGTGGATCCGCGGCGTTGTTCTTTGTATCTACTCTCTTAATCTCGATCTCGCGGCGATCTACAATCTCCCGGATCAAATGAAAGCACCTCAGGATATGTCTGGACCGCTGATGGGATCTGGGCTCCTTGGCTAACGCCATCGCCCCATTATTGTCACAATACAAAGGTATTGGATCAATAATGGTTGGAACTACTCCTAGCTCCGAGATGAACTTCTTCATCCAGACGGCTTCCTTGGCGGCATCATTTGCAGCAATGTACTCAGCTTCCATCGTAGAGTCTGCAACGGTATCTTGTTTGGAACTCTTCCAACTTACCGCCCCTCCATTGAGGGTAAATACAAACCCTGAGATAGATTTGCTGTCATCCTTATCGCTCTGGAAGCTCGAATCGGTAAAGGCCTCCATTTGGAGATCTGTATTGCCATACACCAAGAACAATTCTTTAGTCCTTCGTAAGTACTTAAGAATGTTCTTCACAGCTGTCCAGTGGTTCTCCCCTGGGTTGGATTGATACCTGCTTACAACACTAAGTGCATAAGCTACATCTGGGCGTGTACATAACATCGCATACATTATAGACCCTATTGCCGAAGCATAAGGTATAATGCTCATGCGAGCTCTCTCTTCATCGGTCTTTGGACAAGAATCCTTGGAGAGAGTGACTCCATGGCAAGCGGGTAAGGCACCCCGCTTGGAGTCTTCCATACTAAACCTCTTTAGGATGGTGTTGATGTACCTGGTTTGGGACAATCCCAATAACTTTTTGGATCTATCCCTATAGATCCTTATGCCCAGGATGTATGTGGCATCACCCAGGTCCTTCATGGAGAACCTTAGTGATAAGAATGATTTGACCGACTGTAGCATAGGAATATCATTTCCTATCAGAAGAATATCATCCACGTACAATACGAGGAATGTGACAGCTCTTCCTACAGCCTTCTTATAAACACAAGGTTCATCTGGATTTTTGATGAAATCAAACTCTTTGATAACATCATCGAAACAGATGTTCCAACTCCGAGATGCCTGCTTTAACCCATATATGGATTTAAGCAATCTACATGCTTTCTCGCTGCTCCCACTGTCAATGAAGCCCTCTGGCTGATCCATATAAACGCATTCTTCTAAATCTCCATTTAGAAATGCCGTTTTAACGTCCATCTGCCAGATTTCATAGTCGTAGTGAGCAGCAATAGCAAGTAGGATCCGAATGGATTTAAGCATGGCTACGGGCGAAAAAGTTTCGTCATAGTCCAAACCTGGTCTTTGACGAAAACCTTTTGCCACAAGTCTTGCCTTATAGGTCTCTACCTGCCCATCCACACCAATCTTTCTTTTAAAGATCCATTTGCACCCTACAGGTTTTACCCCAGGGGGTACTACGTCCAAAGTCCATACTTTGTTGGTGTACATAGACTCCATTTCGGATCTCATGGCATCCAGCCACTTCACAGAGTCACCACTCGTGATAGCTTGCTGAAAACTGGTAGGATCATCATCATCCATGATGCAATCTTCTCCGTTACCATCAATGAGGAAACCGTAGTACCTCTCCGGTGGGCGAGAAGTCCTACCAGACCTACGGAGTGGCCGAGGTTCTTTAGTTTCTGTTGCAACAGCCGGTTCAACCAAATCGTCATTTGTAGTTTGTGTCTCCAGAACCTCTTCTAGATCTACCACCTTGCCATCATTTTTATCTGTGAAAAACTCTTTTTCCAAGAATGTGGCATACTGAGAAACAAACACTTTTTGTTCCTCTTTGTAGTAGAACAGATATCCATAAGAATTCTTTGGATATCCCACAAAGTTACACATGACTGACCGTGTCTCGAGTTTGTCCGGATTCTGCTTTTTAACATAGGCCGGGCAACCCCAAATCTTAATTCTCTTAAGAGATGGTCTCTTCCCATTCCATATCTCATATGGCGTGGTAGACACGGCTTTGGTTGGAACCCTGTTTAGCAGAAACACTGCAGTCTCCAATGCATGCCCCCAAAACGAGACTGGTAACTCAGCGTCACTCATCATGGACCGGACCATATCTAATAGGGTCCTATTCCGTCGTTCTGACACACCGTTGTGCTGTGGTGTGTAAGGAGGAGTGAGCTGAGAGAGAATCCTATTCTCTTTTAGGAAGTTTGCAAATTATGTACTGAGATACTCTCCACCTCGATCTGATCAAAGCATCTTAATACTCAAGCCGGTTTGTTTTTCTACTTCTTGTTTATATTCAACGAATTTCTCGAAAGCGTCGGACTTGTGCTTTAATAAAAATACATGACCGAATCTTGAGAAATCGTCGGTGAATGTAATGAAGTATGAAAAACCGCCTCTAGCCTGTGTAGACATTGGCCCACATACATCACTATGTATGAGGCCAAGGAGCTGAGTAGCTCTTTCTCCGTGTCCGGTAAACGGAGTTTTGGTCATTTTACCCTTGATACAAGACTGGCAAGTCACATAAGATTTATATTCAAAAGGGTTTAAATATCCATCTTTGTGTAACCTGTTTAGTCTTGTTTCGTTAATATGACCAAGTCTACAATGCCAAAGAAAAGCTTCATTTAATTCTGAAAGTTTTCTTTTATTAGTGTGTTGTATACTGAAAACTGTGTGTTGATTTAAGACATATATTCCGTTATTAAGCGTACCATACCCAACCAACATTTTATTTAGGTGAATGTTCATAACATTGTTCTGCAACACAAAATTATATCCTTCATTGTCCAACAAAGAAACGGATATTATATTACATAGCATACTTGGTACAAAATAACATGGATTCAAAATCAAAATACATCCAGATGGCAACCCCAAGTGATACTCTCCCACTGCGACTGTATGTACATTGGAACCATTTCCAACGCGGAGAGTATGGTCACCTGTCTTCAAAGCCTTGCTATTTCTCAGCCCCTGCATAGAATTGCAAATGTGAGAACCTGAACCGGTATCCAATACCCAGGAAGCAGAGTTTATAGAAAAACAGTTTTCAATCACAAACGCACCTGAAGCAGAAGCATCACCATGCTTCTTCTTGAGACTTAAGTACTCCGTGCAATTGCGCTTCCAGTGTCCTGTCTTGTGGCAATGGAAACATTCGCCCTTCCCTGAGTCTCCAGCCTTGGACTTTCCCTTTCCCTTCACCTTTTTAACTCCCCCTTTAGGATTAGTGGGTTTCTTCTTTTTCTTTCCCTTGGCCTTGGCTTTCGGGCGAGAAGAGGAAGACTGTCCAATAGTCATAACGGGAGTTTTTGCTAACTTCATAGTGCTCTCTGCACTCCTTAACATATTAAGGAGTTCAGGGAGGTCCTTCTCCATGCCATGCATGTTGAAGTTCACTATGAACTGAGCAAAGGTGGAGGGGAGGGACTGCAGAATAATATCTATATATTGTTCATTGTCCATCGTCCATCCAAGGTCCTCAAGCTCTTCTATAAGAGCTATCATCTTCAGAACATGGTCTCCTACTGGTGTGCCAGGGGCCATTCGCATCTGAAACAATTTCTTTGATGCTTCGTATCATAATACGCGGGATTGCTCCCCATACAACTCCTTTGTATGGAGCAATATACCGTGAATGTCCATGTCCTTGTGCTGCTTTTGATGTGTGTTATCCATCGATGCAAGCGCGAGGCATGTGGCCGTGGCACAGTCAGCGTCCCATGTCTTGCGGACTTCAATGTCCGCAACTGAGGATTTTGGACCAGGGACGGGCGGGGCTGAAGCCGTGAGGACATATGATACTTTATCATAAGTCAAGGCGATTTTTAGATTCCTCAGCCAGTCTTTATAGTTGGTCCCATTCAGTTTGTTTTTATCTAGTAGAAGCTTAAGTCCAGTCATTGGTATCTGCCATTAAGAGAGAGAAAAGAATACACTCAGCGAAAGCTCTTGCACAGATTAGATTGGTTTATTATCTTGTCTAATCGATGTTTCCCACTGCTTTTTATCAAGTTTTTCTTTCAAACCTTAAAAAGAAAAACTAGCCAGGATTAATTACAGTCTACAACTTCGCTAACCGTTCAGCCAGGCCAGTGTCGGTACTTTGAGGGAGGTTCCCCGTGCTTTCGCACGGACCTAATTAGAGTAAACCTCATTTTCCCAGAGGCGGAGCCCCGTTAACACCTTTCTAGACACCTAATGAGTTAGCTAATTGTAAACTGTAAAACTCTCCTAGGAGCAACTATTGCCCACAGTGGGATCGGGATCCAACCATCACATGGAAGGTATGCAATCTCATTGCAAATTTCAACACTTGAAATTCCCGATGTAATTTTTACCCCTAGTACTTATGACCTTAACTATGGTCAACAAATCATAAGTACCAGTCAAGTTCTACCCGTCATTTCTTGATCAATTAGACCCACCCATATGACCCTTAACTATGGTCAACAAAGTCGCATGAATGTCCTAATTAATCTGCATCATATGCAGTGTAGGAAGACATCACTTAGCTACCGTACACTACGCCTTAACTAAAGTCAACAAACGTAGCACGAATACTAAGTACTCTACTTCCTAAAATGACGGAGGGTTGCGAATGATTTTTGAGAAAATCTTTAACGCTTTGAACTTGATATCGTTGTAGAATCAAACAGTTTTCAAAAGGAGTGGCTTAAGCTCCGCAGTTTTGAAATGTAGCTTTTTCATAAATAGCCAAGTAGTTTTTAAATCCGATTCTACAACATCTTTTTAGGTTTATTTTCTTTACATTAATCACATTAATGTAATCCCATCATTTAAGTCCTTAAGCCAATCACAGAAAAGAAACGAAAATAACACGTACGCTTATGCCATCCGCATTCGCCGCAATGTTCCGTTATGCACCGTTAGGTTACTTAACTAACGGCATACCGGGACGGGACTAGCGCGGGTGTAAGACATAAGCAACGTCTACTATATATCATATATATAATATGTCATTCGTCTCAGATATCACAGAACACAGGCAGCAGAAACATAGATATAACGTGGGATATCCTAGGACGTCCGTATTTAGTATTTAGCCAGAATAGAAAATACGGATTCCACAGTCGTGATGAATAGCCAAGCCCACACCCTGGACCCGTACGAGAGCGGCAAGTGACCCTACCAATCCTGGAGTTTAGGAGACCCGGTCTCGACTCCTCGAGATGGCCTCCCACTGAAACCCCAGAACCCGGTCACCTGTGCTCTCCTCCTTGGGTCCATCCTAATGCGGAAAAGTAAATAATATACAACACTGGTGACACAACCTCAACCTGGAAGTGCCCCAAATAAAAGAATATTATATTACATTTGAATTTACATGAATGAAAATATAAAACTCTCATCTCACAAAAACCCCCAGGCTATTCGATCGCGACAATCCTGCACATCATATCTCAGCAACACATAATATCACATATCATCAACGTAAGTAAGTATGCGTACCCCGATTTTCGTTGATGTATAGCAACGAAACCGGCGATATCGTACATACTACACTTACGATCACAGAAAAGAAAGTGTAAAACTACAATATTTGGAATCCAGATTCTCTTTAGACATCATAAATGCGAAATATCACATATTTCGTATTTCATGCCTAAACTATATGAATTCCACATATTGTATCACATTCCAGACAAACAGACAGTATTAAAGTTTTCGAACGAACGATCAAGCACCCAAGATTCACTAAAGCTCAACACTTGAGCAGGGTTCAAAAATCCGGAGTGTGACACAGTAGTAGCAGTCCAGCCGTAGAAGGGTCAAGCCAACGCCTCACATGTGGCACGCCGTACTGCCCCAAACCCTAGGGTTCAAAGGGCAGTTCGAGACGGTCACATAATCGAGTTAAGGTTTGTTGTCTTCTAGAGGGACCACCGCAAAAAGACTTGCACGTATCTCCAAAGTATATAAACCCCGTGAATAGTGAGTAAATGATACTCGTTCAAACACTTCAATACTTTCTAATTTACCCGGAAAAGCTACGAAATAAAAATCCCGATCGAAATGACGAGTCCAAAACCATCTCCAGAATTTTTCAAAACCAAATACAGATTAAAAATATCCAAAAATTTATACAAGCAGATTCATGAATTACTGTACAAAAAGTATTCATCAATTCATATATACGGCCGCGGAACCGCGGCCTAAGCAAGCTTAGGCCGCGTTTCCGCGGCGAGAATCACTGTTCATGGAATAATTTTTGTACCGTAACTCTTATTGTTTCCTGCTGTATTTTTTACATATTTTTAATTCTGAAAAATGTCAATTTTTAGAAAATTTCCAGAGAGCACCCTAAAAAGTCGTATTTCGGTTCGATCGGAGTTTTAACTTCGTAAAAAGGTCGCCTAATGTTCTAGGTCGGCTCTGATACCAATGTAAGGTTTGTCTAGCACCCTATGAAGAGTTTTGAAGCATCACATGACCCAAAGTTTAAATTTTTATGGTGCTAAACGAACATGCAAAGGAATCGATCCTAGAAAATTAGGGTTTCGAAATATAAAGCGAACTAATCTAGGGTTTCGAGACTACAACCTTTGTAGCTCCCTTTCGCTGGACTCCTTGTTCTCTAGGGTGTTGAACGGAGGTCCTCTTGAAGTCCTCTTGTGTCCACGACGATCCACCACGGAGATCTCCGTCCAAGCTCGCAACTTCGTAAAACCGAAGAGAACACTCTAAACAAAACGGCTAAGCTTGTGTAGAATGAAGTTGTGGTTAAGTTTCTCACTTCAAAAACTTATCTTTAAGTGGTATTTGCTCACTAGAAAAAACTAGAGAGCAAAAGAGAAAGAGGAAGAAGATGGTGGCAATTTTTAACAAGAGGTAAAAAGATAACTCATGAGAAGAAAAAGAAATACATCAATATATATTTTTATTTCTTCTCACTATGAACCATGGTTAAAGTGATGGAGACATTATTTAACTTGAGTTTTAAATGATAAAGAGAAGGATAACCCTAGGTTAGTGGTAGTTGAGCATGGTTAGGTCAAAGGAAGAATGTAGAAGCAAGAATGATTATCCTTTCCTTTTCATTTTCTTTTAAATCCAAAATCAAATAGTAATCCATTATATAATCCATGGTGTGAGTCTTATATTGCCACCATTTCCATATACTAACAACCATGATGGATGAGTGTATGTATGTGTGCATGTATGCACATCCACATGTGCATGAAACTAGCATGAAAGAAAGAAAGAAAAGCACACATGCATGCACACATCCATCATCCAAGAAAAGGTTTTAAGTGAGAAAACTAATGGTTAAATAATAAATCAACACTTGATTTATCAATCCGGTCATATCTCATATGACCACACCAAAAGCAGTTCACCCGATCAATATTCGGTATCATATACGCACATTTCAATCGGGTGCATGCGCATATCGCATACGCGCACCACAACGTTTCGCCTGGACTGGGTAACTCCTTTGTGGGACTCTAAGGCTCGTCAATACGCCGGCAGAGGGTGATGATCATATCAAGTACCCTCAAGCTGCAAGCGGTCAGCTAAACGTAACGGCCACCCGGGTATTGAGCGATCAGAAGACAACAAGCGAACCTGCTACAACTCCCGTCGAGCCATCCGGCAACACTACCGTACAGTCCGGTCTCTTCATCAGATATGCTGCATATCGAGCCTAGGGATGGTCACGTCGACCCCAATAACTCAATAAGTCGTGCCGGTGAATGGTCTATAACAGATCGAGAAACTACTGATAACACTTATCAGCAAATCTCAGCAGCCCTGGCCAGGGACTTACTGTTATTACCAGTCGGGCACAGCACAGCATCAACTCCCAATACCGGGAGAGACGAAACCCCTCCTATCGCTCATCGTCTTCGTGTGTCTCGGGACTGTACCCAACGGCCACCTGTTTGCACGACTCAGTAGAGCCGTGGTAGGGTGGCAATCAAAGTACAGTGGGAGAACACACAAGACTCCATGACGATCTCGGGTCTACAGACTAACCTGTACTAGTGTCACCTGAGAACTGCTATCCGACGATAGATATAATTCCATATAGGAGTTCTCGGTGAGTCCGTCCAGTGTACTCAGTCACCACTGAGCACCCGTATGTGATCTTGATGTCAAACATCGATGAATGTGGGAACATCCATCGCCCATCGTATGGGTCTAGTATCATATACGCTAGTCTACTCTGGTATATCAATGCCCCGTCTCGATATACCTACGACTAGGAACGTTCCAGGATATGCTTATAGACTACAGATGTCCCACTAGTATGATCTCCATCATAATCAGAGTAGTCAAGCCGATATCCTCAGGGCTTTATCAGCATGTATGAATGAATAAAAGTATGATCAAATCAACATGTCAGATAAAGAAGAACCAGATAGCATACTATCATGTCGAGCAAGAATGCAAACTGAATATATATACATGTATAGATACATCCACTATCACATAATGGCCTCTAGGGCATACATATATCTAACAAATCCTAACATCCAATTAGATCTATCTCATAGATCCAAACCCCAGGATTTAGGAGGTATCACCTTGATCTTATATGGAGAATCCTATGTGATAAGCGGAGATTGACCGAGTGTATCATAGGAAACTTCTTCCCTATCAAGAGTATGTCATCCACGTACTCTACGAGGATCACCACCATACTCCATACCACGAGGTTCTACCATTTTGATGAAGTCAAACTCTTTGACTACCACATCAAAACAAATGTTCCAACTCCGCTGTGATTCTCCCCAGGATCGATTGATACTATCTCACTACAACTAGTGAGTATCCTAATATCCATTTAGATCTATCTCATAGATCCAAAACCCAGGATTTAGGAGGTATCACCTTTTGATCCTATATGGAGAATCTTTGTGATAAGAGGAGATTGACTGAGCGTAGCATAGGAAACTCCTTCCCTATCAAGAGTATGTCATCCACGTACTCTACGAGGATCACCACCATACTCCCTACTACCTTTTATGTATATACAAGGTTCATCTATTATTTTGATGAAGTCAAACTCTTTGACTACCACATCAAAACAGATGTTCCAACTCCGCGATGCCTGTTTTATCGCATAAAACATCTTACACACTTTTCCGCTGCTCCCACTGTCTACGAAGACCTCTGGCTGTGTACTTATAGACGCTCTCTTCTAAAACTTCATTTCGAAAAGCTGTCATGACACCCAACCACCAGATATCGTAGTCAAGGTATGTAGCAATGGCAAGTAGGATCTGGATGGACTTAAGCATAGCTTTGAAAGTCTCAACTTTTCCATGTACACCAAGTAATCTTCTCAAGATACACTTGCTCCTGATGGGGATTTAACCCTTCAGACAAAGCAACCAAAGTCCATACTTTGTTGGTGTATAAGGATTCCATCTCAGATCGCTAAGTATCCAGCCATTCTCACAGAGTCCCACTCCTGATGGCCTGTTCGAAACTAGTTAGGTCATACCACTTTGGTCAGGCAACAACCCCATCCCATAGGGTCGCTGTGGCACCAAAAGGTCCCTCAGCAGCTATTTTCTACGCATACCCCCTTGCGAGGACTACAACCCGCCGGAACACCTTCCGGTCTCGGGACACGCTGGGGTAATATAAAATCCTCGCTCCCACTGTCAAAGAGAAACCGAAGTATCTCTTAGGTGGGTGAGGAACCTTACTAGATCGGCGGAGAGGCTGAGGTTCGTTAGAGACTATTGAATCGTTTGGTTTTACCAAATCATCTGCTATAGCTGGAACTCCTTCCAGTTCTACCTCATGACCATTAATTTCTTCACAAGAAATTCCCTTTCACAAAGGTGGCATGCTGAGAAACAAAACAACTTTTGTTCCTCTGTTAGGTCATCTGTTGTAGTTTGTATAGCTGGAACGCCTTCCAGTTCTACCTTATGACCACTAATTTCTTCATAAGAAATTCCCTTTCACAAAGGTGGCATGCTGAGAAACAAAACAACTTTTGTTCCTCGGTTAGGTAGAAGATATTCCCTTGCTAATGCTTGGGATATCCAACAAACTTCCATAGTTTTGACATTGCCTCGAGCTTGTCCGGATTTTGGTTTTTAGACATAGGCCTGACAACCCCAAATCTTAACATCTTTAAGATATGGGCTCTTCCCATACCATATCACATATGGAGTAGTAGGCACCTGATTTGATTGGAACCCTATTCAATAGGTATGCAGCTTCGCAAGTGCATAACTCCCAAAAGGAAAATAGGAAACTCAGTAGTACTCATCATGGAGCACACCATATCACATAGGGTGCAATTGCTCCGTCTCGATATACCATCGTGCTATGGTGTATACGGAGGAGTAATGCTGAGAGAGAATCTCATTCTCCTTTAGAATAGTCCAGGATTTCCATGCTCAAGTATTCTCCTCCTTGATCTCATCAAAGGACATAATACTTATACCCGTTTTTGGTTCTCTACTTCTAATTTATATTCTGTGAATATCTCAAAAGCTTTGGACCTATGTTTCAACAGGAACATATGTCTGAATCTTGAAAGATTATCAGAGAATGTAACGAAGTACAAGGAACCGGTCATGGCATACATAGACAGGGGACTTTTCATACATCATCATGTATCAATCCCAAGAGTTCACTAACTCTTTCTCTGTTTCCAATAAACAGAGCTATGGTCATCTTATATATGTGACATGACTGGCAAGTTTCACAAGATGTAAATTCAAACTAATTTAAATATGCATCTACATGTAACTTCAGCTAGTCGGGTCACATTGATATGACCTAGTCTACAATGCCTCAAGAAGGATTCATTCATTTCTGAACTTATCCTCTTGTGTGTGTTCTGTATACTGAGAACTGTAGTTTGATTTAGAACGTCAATGCTTTTAGATAACGTGCATGAACCGATCAACTCTTGACATAGGAAATGTTCAAAACATTATCCATCAATACAAAATTATATCCTTCTTTACTAATAAAGAGACTGATATGATGTTGTATATCAGGTTCGGTATCTAATAACATTCGTTCAGAATCAATATGTTTGTTAATACAGGGTGATAACTGCCAACTGTAGGGTTCCTAGGCACACTAGTGAGGTCTCACAAGACATCGATCATGCCAAATTAAAATTTTAACGGTGCCGAGAAACCCGACTACGGATCGTCGGCTAGAAATCTAGGCGAAACACAATCTAGTTAACAACTTAACTAATGGGATATCGGAAATACAACCTTTGTAGATCCGGTGATCCACCTCCATAGCTCCGCAACGAAGTCCTCTCCGCTGTCCAAAAAGAATCCGGGCTCTAGTGTCGGCTTCGTCGGAGAAATGGCGAGCTAGGTCGTCGATGTCCATGCCGAAGATGATCTACGTCGAGGTATCGATAGATCAAGCTCCACCTTCACCTAGCTTTGAAAACTTGTGAAGGAAACACACTCTACTACTTGGCAAGAGGTAGAGGATGAAGAAATAGGAAGTGGGTAGACTTTAGAATTGGATTTCTCACTCATTTCATCAATCCACCATTGATGCAATCAAGCTTTTTTCAAGTGAAGAAAAGAAAGAAGAAG
The DNA here is from genome assembly GCA_030015575.1 of Agapanthus africanus. NCBI lineage: Eukaryota > Viridiplantae > Streptophyta > Magnoliopsida > Asparagales > Amaryllidaceae > Agapanthus > Agapanthus africanus. The sequence goes on along the minus strand of JASDDO010000019.1, from coordinate 424,222,169 downwards.
AAGAAGCTTGTTATGATAAGAATTTATTTAATTAGAAAAGAAACTCATTCTTATCATAACATGACCATGGTTAGTTGTAGAGAGTGAACTAGGGTTAGTGGAGTGGTTAGGGTTAAGCATGAGACAAAATGGTTAACTAAGTCAAAGCTTCATGAAGATTCATGAACAAAACAAAATAGCAACCATTTTTCCCTTTTTGCTTTTAATTTTCTTTTCCAAATGAATAACTAATAAATAAATAAATGAAAAAGAAAACATAACCCTAACCATTCACAACCATGGTTTAATCTTTACACTTAACCAATTTAGCATGCATCATCAAACATGATACAATCATGTGCACAAAATCATATCGCATATATAATGCGCACACCTGAGTGAGAAAATCCATTTTAAAGTGAACCGATACTAGTTAATGAAAAGTAATATATCAAATATATAATTATACATTAAATCATTAAATCAACACTTGATTTAACGATCCGGTCATATCGCATATAACCGACTAGTATCCAATGTATCAGCTGATCGAATCAATCCTTGATTCGATAACTAGGTTATATCACATATAACCATTCGATACATTCATCGCGAGAATGGAATACGGTATCACATACACGTATTATTCTCGGTCCCGCACATATCTCATATGCGCTCCTATTTCGTTTCGCTTGAGCCAGGAAACCTCTGTGTAGGACTCTAAAGACTCGTCAATACGCCGGCAGCAGATGATGATCATATCAAACATCCACAAGCCGCAAGCGGTCTGCTAAACATAACGGCCACCCGGGTATTGAGCGATCTGAAGATCGACGAGCAAGCCCGCTCACACTCCAGTGAATCCGACCAGTAACACTACCGTACAGTCCGGTCTGATCGTCTGATATGTCGCATATCTCGCCTAGGGGTGGTAAACGTCAGACCCCAATAGCTCGATAAGTCGTGTCGATATGAGGTCTATAACTGTTCGAGAAACTACTGGTAACACTTACCAGTAAATCTCAGCAACCCTGGCCAGGGATTTCCTGTTATAGCCAATCGAACACAGCGCAACATCAACTCCCTATACCGGGAGAGACGAATCCCCTCCTATCGCTCTTTGCCTCCATGTGACTCGGGACTGTACCCAAAAACCACCGTTTTGCACGCCCTCTTGGACGTGGTAAGATGGAAATCAAAGCACAGTGGGAACCACACAAGACTCTATGACGATCTCGGGTCAACAGACTACTCTGTACCAGTGTCACCAGAGAACTGCCATCTGACGTGAGGTATAATACCATCTGGGAGTTCTCGGCGAGTCCGTCCAGTGTACCCAGTCTCTACTGAGCACCCGTATATCATCTCTGATGTCAAACACCAATGGATATGGGATCATCCATCGCCCATCTATATGGGTCGAGAAGGTATACGCTAGTCTACTCTGGTATATCGATGCCCCGTCTCGATACACCCACGACTAGGGACTTTGAAGGATGTACTTATGGACTACCATGTCCCCACTAGTATGATCCGCATCATAGTCCAGGTAGTCAAGTACAGATCCTAAGGGCTTTACCAACATGTAACAGAGAGACAATCAGCATACACGTTAAGGTCAAGGGTAACTAGATAGCATACTATCATGTCGAGCAAGAAAGTCCTCCCTATATATGTCCCAGCATCCACTACAATATACATCCTATGTACAGTAATGGCCTCTAGGGCATACATATAACTAACAATCTCCCACTTGCACTATGGCCATCTGTAGCAGTGGTTGTAGTATCTCATACTCAACCATCCCATAAAAGTCTCTCTCTGGGAACAGGCCTTTGTGAGTGGATCCGCTGTGTTGTCCTCTGAGTCTACTCTCATATACCTCGATCTCCCTGGAGATCAACCATCTCCATGATCAAGTGATACTGCCTTAGAATATGTCTGGATCACTGATGGGACCGGCGTTCCTTGGCATAAGCCACAACTCCATTGTCTCACAATGGTAGGAACTAAGTTCATCTCATGAACTAATATACACCCAGACAGCCACTTTGGTAGCATCTTAAGTAGAGATGTATCCTGCCTTTATCGTCTAGTATGTCACGGTATCTAGTTTGGAACTCTTCCAACATACCGTCCCTTTACTGAGGGTAAAGACAATGCCTGCGACTGGCATTCAGTCGTCTTTATTACCCTGGAACCCTTCCAGTGATTCTCCCCAGGATCAACTGATACCATCTCACTACAGCTAGTGAGTATCCTAACATCCATTTAGATCTATCTCATAGATCCAAAACTCAGGATTTAGCAGGTATCATCATGATCCTATATGGAGAATCATTGTGATAAGCGGAGATTGATCGAGCGTAGCATAAGAAACTCCTTTCTTATCAAGAGTATGTCATCCACGTACTCTACGAGGATCACCTCCATACTCCCTACTACCTTTTTGTTTATACAAGGTTCATCTACCATTTTGATGATGTCAAACTCTTTGACTAATCCATCAAAACAGATGTTCCAACTCCGCGATGCCTGCTTTAATCCTATAAAGCATCTTGCACACGTTTCCGCTGCTCCCACTGTCTACGAAGCCCTCTGGCTGTGTACTTATAGACGCACTCTTCTAAAACATCATTTAGAAAAGCAGTCATGACACCCAACCACCAGATATCGCAGTCATGGTATGTAGCCGTGGCAAGTAGGATCTGGATGGACTTAAGCATAGCTCCTTAGAAAAAGTTTCATCATTATCCACGCCTGGTTGATGACGAAAACCTTTAACAAGTCTAGCTTCGAAAGTCTCAAATTTTCCATTTACACCAAGTAATCTTCTCAAGATATACTTGCTCCTGATGGGGATTCAACCCTTCAGATATAGCAACCAAAGTCCATACTTTGTTGGTGTATATGGATTCCATCTCTGATCGCTAAACATCCAGCCATTCTTACAGAGTCTTACTCTCGATGGCCTGCTCGAAACTAGTTGGGTCATCATCTCATGATGCAATCCTCGCTCCCATTGTCATAGAGAAACCGAAGTATCTCTCAGGTGGGTGAGGAACCCTACTAGATCGGCGGAGAGGCTGAGGTTCATTGGTAACTATTGAATCCTTTGGTTCTTTCAAATCATCAACTGCAGTTTGTATAGCTGGAACCTTTCCAGTTCTACATAACAGATCTTGCCTCGAGCTTGTCCGGAATTTGTCATTCAGACATAGGCTGGACAACCCCAAATCTTAACCAACTTAAGATATGGGCTCTTCCCTTTCCATATCAAATATGAAGTGGTAGGCAACTGATTTGATTTGAACCCTATTCAATAGGTATGCATCTTCTCAAGTGCATAACTCCCAAAAAGAAATAGGTAACTCAGTAGTACTCATCATAGAGCACACCATATCAAATAGGGTGTATCTGCTCCGCCCCGATATACCATCGTGCTATGGTGTATACAGAGGAGTAATGCTGAGAGAGAATCTCATTCTCCTTTAGAATAGTCCAGGAATTCCATGCACAAGTATTCTCCTCCCTGATCTCATCATAGGACATAATACTTATACCCGTATTTTGGTTCTCTACTTCTAACTTATATTCTATGAATATCTCAAAAGGTTCGGACTTGTGTTTCAACAGGAACATATGTCTGAATCTTGAGAGATTATCAGAGAATGTAATGAAGTACAAAGAACATTTCCTGGCATGTGTAGACAGGGGACCTTACATACATCAACATGTATCATCCCAAGAGTTCACTAACTCTTTCTCTGTTTCCAATAAACAGAGCTATGGTCATCTTATCTTTGTGACATGACTGGCGAGTTTCACAAGATGTAAATTCAAACTGATTTAAATATGCATCTATATGTAACTCTAGCTAGTCGGGTCATATTGATATGACCTAGTCTACAATGCCTCAAGAAGGATTCGTTCATTTCTCAACTCTTCCTCTTGTGTGTGTTCCGTATACTAAGAACTGTAGTTTGATTTAGAACATCAATGCTTTTAGATAACGTGCCTGAACCGATCAACTTTTGATATAGGAAATGTTCAAAACATTATCCAATCAATACAAAATTTTATCATTTCTTTACTAATAAAGAGACTGATATGATTTTGTATATCAGGTTCGGTATCTAATAACATTCGTTCAGAATCAATGTATTGGTAATACAGGTTACAGTGACCAACAGACTTGGCTGCAACACTTGCCCCGTTTTCTGCCTCATGAAACTTATCACCCGTTCTCAGTTCTCTACCTTTCTGTAGCCCTATGTAATAGATTACATATCTGGGATCCTGACCTGGTATCACATACCCAGGACGTAAAGGATACTGAGAAACAGTTCTCTGTAATGAACACACCCGAAGATGATGCATCAGCATGCACTCTCTTCGTTTGGGCGGCACGGGAATTCTGGTAATCCCCAATTTCTTGCTCTGTCTTATAACAATTATAAGTTGGAGCGGGACCAACGTTCCCCAGCTCAGTATAACAAGCGGGTTCGGTCAATATTCCGTATTATTATCTTGATTAAGGCGTGATATGGTCGCTACCTGGAGAGAGAGAGAAGAAAACACTCAGCGTGCGCTCTGTCAAGAATAGATTGGTTATTATTTTATCTAATCAGGATGGCTCCCACTGCTTTTTATCAAATCTTCCTTCAAACCCTAAAAGGAAAGACTAGCCGGGATTAATTACACACTACAAGTTCGCCAATTTTTCAGCCAGGCCAGTGTCGGTACTTTGAGGGAGGTCCCCCGTGCTTTCGCACGAACCTAATTAATGTAAACCTCGTTTTCCCAGAGGCGTAACCTCGTTAACACCTTTCTAGACACCTACTCGATCGGCTAATTGTAATATGTAAAACTCTCCCAGGAGTAACAATTACTCGCAGCGGGTATCGGGATCCAACTATCTCATAGAAGGTATGCAATCTCATTGCAAATTTCAACACTTGAAATTCCCGATAATATTTTGCCCCTAGCTCGCTATGACCTTGACGAATGCCAAACAACCCATAGTCCACTAGTCAAGTTCAACCCGTACATTTCTTGATCGAATTAAACCCACCCGCACGACCCTTGACGAATGCCAAACAACGCCGTACGAATACCCTAATCCAATCGCATCATATGCTCAAGCAGATAAATACTAGTTAGCTACCGTACACTACGCCTTGACGAACGCCAAACTACCGCAGCACGAATACTAACTAGTACATATCTGAAATGACGGAGGGCTACGACAGGTTCTTCTGAAAACCTATTGCGTAATGAACTTGATATCGTTGTAGAATCAAATGATTTTAAAATGGAGTGCTTTTGAGGCTTTTCTAGTTTTGCTAAAGGAGTCACTCCCGGTGAAGGGATCGTCGGTCCTTTCCTCGTCGAATGAGGTGCGGGATATATCATATATATCGCTGTGCAAAGCAAAAACTCTTAAAAGCAATCAAAAGACAAACCGAGTGTGTAGCATCTGCTAGTTATTGCTAAAGGAGTCACTCCCGGTGAAGGGATCTCGGTCCTTTCCTCATCGAATAAGGTGCAGGATATATCATATACACCGCTGTGCAAAGCAAGAACTGTAGCTACCCTTTTTATTTTGAAATTCGATTCTACAACATCTTAGGTTTCTTGTATTTCATTAATCACATTAATGAAGTCCCATCATTTAAATACCTAAACATCACATATAAATACGACGTACACTTATGCCATCCGCATTCGCCTCGATGTCCCCTCGTGCACCGTTAGGTTAGGTAACTAACGGCAGAGCAGGGCAGGGCTAGCGCGGGTGTAAAACATAAGTAACGTCTATATAATATATCATATATACTATATACTGTATCTATCACAGAACATCACATGATCACATCACAGATATCGCAGCAGAAGAAACATATGAAATATTGGATATACTAGGACGTCCGTGTTTTCAATATGAGCCAGTATAAAACACGGATTCCACGGTCGCGATGAATAGCCAAACCCACACCCCTAGACCCCTACGAGAGCGGCAAGCAACCCAAACAATTCTAGAGTTAGGAGACCCGGACTCGACTCCTCGAGTTGGTCTCCCATTGGACCCTAGAACCCGGTTACTTGTGCTCCCCTCCTTGGGTCTATCCTAGTGCGGAAAAGTAAATAATATACAAATGGTGACAACTTCCGCAACCTGGAAGCGCCCCAAAAAAAAGAATATTACATACAAGTTTTTACATGAATGAAAATGAAAAACACTCATCTCACATAAAAACCCCCGGCTATTCAAACACGACGATCCAATATAACATATCCAGCAACACATAACATCACATGTCATCAACGTAAGTAAATATGTCCATCCCAATTGTCGTTGACATATAGCAACGAAACCGGCGATATCACATATTACACTTACGGTCACAGAAAAGAAAGTGTAAAACTACAACAGTTGGAATCCGCAACCAACTCAGACATCGTATGCCTGATCAAATGAATTCCTTAGACATCGCATGCCTAACAATTATAAACCCCGCATTTTAGTCTCATTATCGAAAACACTTTTCAATATTAAGTCGGGCAATTCAACAAGATTCCCGACATCCTGATCGAATGCTCGTCGCAAACTTCAGTAGACGGCCGCACCCCCGATACCGTCGACGAAGTGCACCAAGGCGGAACACCGCTGCCGCGAGCACCCGAACGGATGCTTTCGGCGACGGGGTTCTCCTACAGTCACTTGGTCGGGGCTATGGAGTGAGGCTGTCTATTAAGTTTACTCGGCGAGTATCCGCGTACGCTACGTGATTGCGACGGACTTTTGATCATATCAAAATTCTGTAGCAACCGATCAAGTGAGACTAAACTGCTATGTTTATATCATTCATTTAGTTATCACATAACTACTTGTGAATTCCAATTATTGTATCCCATTCCGGATAAATAGAAAATGTCAAACTTTCCGATCGAACAATCGAACACCCAAGTTTTCCCGAAACAGATCAACACATGAAATAAGTCTAACAACATTCAGTTCGTGCCTCAGTAGCAACGGTCCAGCCGTAGAAGGGTCAAGCCAACGCCTCACATGTGGCACGCCGTACTGCCCCAAACCCGAAGGTTCAAAGGGCAGTTCAAGACGGTCACATAATCGAGTTAAGGTTTGTTGTCTTCTAGAGGGTCCATCGCGTTACTTGCACTACTTAGAACGTCGTTAAACTTCGGAAAAATCCAACACTTGGAAATTTCTCGACAGGGGAAAAATTGGGTATTTATATCCGGTCGAACTTTTTAACATATTCTAAAATTTATCCGGAAAGCCAAATAGACAAAATTTGATAACCCGATCGAAACACCGAATCCCCAAAACAACGGCAGAAAATTCAACTCTTGAATAAATATAAAAAAATTCCAGAAAATCCAGCACCAGAAATAATGAATTACAGTACAAACAGTGAATGATGATGTCAACAACATGCCGCGGAACCGCCGCAGAAGCAGGGCTTCTGCCGCGGTTCCGCCGCCGTTTAAATGAATCATGGGCCTGAGTTTATACCGTAATCCTTAGAATTGTTTACTGAATTTTCTAGACATTTTTAATACACAAAAATCCACATTTTTAAAATCTGGACAGAGAGCATTTTTGTATATGGGTTTCGGGTTCGTTCGGATTTCAAACTCCGTCTAGACTTCGCCTAAGGCTCTAGCTAGTCTCTGATACCACTGTAGGGTTCCTAGGCACACTAGTGAGGTCTCACAAGGCATCGATCATGCCAAATTAAAATTTTAACGGTGCCGAGAAACCCGACTACGGATCGTCGGCTAGAAATCTAGGCGAAACACAATCTAGTTAACAACTTAACTAATGGGATATCGGAAATACAACCTTTGTAGATCCGGTGATCCACCTCCATAGCTCCGCAATGAAGTCCTCTCCGCTGTCCAAAAAGAATCCGGGCTCTAGTGTCGGCTTCGTCGGAGAAATGGCGAGCTAGGTCGTCGATGTCCATGCCGAAGATGATCTACGTCGAGGCATCGATAGATCAAGCTCCACCTTCACCTAGCTTTGAAAACTTGTGAAGGAAACACACTCTACTACTTGGCAAGAGGTAGAGGATGAAGAAATAGGA